>JARVGV010000646.1:19542036-19555426 GCA_031762435.1 Hypsolebias longignatus
CCCCCCCCCCCCCAAAGAATTGTCATCAATTCAATAATGTTATAACTTAAAGTTATTTAAATAAGCAATCAGGAACTGGTTTGACATTTTGAAATGTTTTGATTGGGGCTGTTAGAAGAGACGCTGCAAAAATAAATTAAAAATTATTAAAGTGAGCCAGTTTGGGGGGTGGGGGTGGGGGTTAACGTTTAGCTGTTTATAAGAAAGGGAACATGTTAAAATAAACATACAAGCAGAGGGAAATACGGCCTGTCATGATCATTTGGTGCACACAGGATGCGAGTGCAGCTCATAACATTACAGAACATGATTTTCAAATCTGAACCGCACAGACCGGAAGTCTGGCTTCTGCTGATGAGAATAATAATAATAAATAAATAAAATCATATTCAGGGTTAATAAATTAAATAAGTCTGCCACAAAACGAGTTCATCGCGTTCCTTCTTCATGCCTCGACCTAATTTGGTTTATTAATGTTTGGCTGCCCCCTGGTGGAGAAAATGTAAAGGTACATCTGAACTTCCAAACTTTATTTATTTATTTATTTATTTGTTTGTTTATTTATTTGTTTGTTTGTTTGTTTGTTTGTTTGTTTGTTTGTACATCCACCTGCTTTGCCCAGAGCACACATTATGTTTCAGAAAAATAAAGCAAGTTGAACCATGTTAATAAATAAAGTTGGTATGGAGCCACAGAAATCCTGTTGTCTCAGACCTACTGTAAAACTGTATTTAGTATTAAAACTAAAAGAAAGAAAACACAATACATTATTTCTATGATAAATGTTATATTTTTAGTTTGGAAGGATGAAGACCTGATACTTTCCTTTGAACTTCTTGGGTCAGTATTTTTTTATTTTTATTTATTTTTTTTTTTAGATCAAATTCTGCATATTTTGGTTTTGGCCGGCACGTTTCTTGCTCACAAAACAAATTATTCAATATCTGCGATAAAGAAAAATGCATGAAACAACTAATAAAACAAATGACCTGATAATTAACATTTCAAGTATTTAAACACATTGACACACAAATGATTATTCTTGTTGAATGGAACAAAGATAAGCTCTAAATTCCTTTCACTGTGTCGTCTTACAACCAACAAACCTCAGATATTTTATTCATTTGTTTGTTTGTTTGTTGTTTTTGTCAGGTCAACAGTCCAAATCTATTAATGAAATCACAACAAATTTGACAAACCACAGTTTGACATTAAGCTCACTTCAGTAATGCACATTCTTACATTTCTACTAACTGTTGTATCAAATCATAAATCTATTTATCTATTTTCCACAAGACTTGGTTCCCCCTCAGTTTGGCCTTCGTAGTTTCCTTGTTAGCAAAGTGCTGATGTGATGTGACTGTGACGGCTGTGGCAGCCTCCTTGCCCATTTTGTGTCATTAGCTGAAGCTGATTGGCCATGAAGGTGTTCTCAGGACGAAGAGTGTGTCTGTGTCCATCAGGTGATAACTCCTTGGGCATCCTGCCCCACGTAATAGAAACATGCTCAGAATGAAGTAAAACTCTGACCTTGAAGGTTTGTGTTGAAGCAGTGGAAATCTGTTGATGCCTCTCCCACCACTAAAATGTAATAAATGTTTCTCATCTCAGACTCCTTTTTTATTTTATTTTATTTATTTATTTATTTTTGGATGCAGGAGCAAGAAAATTCTTTGGCAAACACAGTTGTCTCCAGTGGGTGATTCTTTGTGAGGAACACGAGCAGCTTTTTCCTGTGAGCCTCATTCCTGTTTCTTAATACGTAGCTGCCAAGACATCAAACCCAGAGAGTGTAAATAAATAAATAAATAAATAAATAAATAAATAAATAAATAAATAAATAAATAAATAAATAAATAAATAAATAAATAAAACCCAAGGCACATTCACAATGCTTTCATTTGGCAGGAGTCAGCTGCATGCATGTGTACCATGGTAACAAGACTGTTAGGACCAGGATTTTGCCCCTTAATGTGTTTTCCAGCACAAACTGGGCTGTTGATGAGTGAAAGAAATACCAGAGGAGGAGGAGAAAGTTAAAGTCTGGTCAGGGTGGAGCTTAAAGTCACCATCAGGGAACACCTGTGGAGTTCAGGTGTGACAGCTCTGAGAAGAAACCTGCTGAACTAACACGGCTGATGCAAACAGTTCTTCCTTTGTCTCACGCCTTTTAACAATCCGAATGTCTCGATTTAAAAATAATCCATCATTCTTCGAAAATGAGGAACAAAACACCCAAATCAGACGCAAACATCTGTAACTCTTCTGTCATTTGTATGTGATCATTCTAACTTTTATCCTTTAAGGACTATTCAAGGAATGGAGCACAACTCCAGCATGTGATATAAACCTCCTTAACAACATGCCTGGAATATTCAAACATGTTTTAAAGCCTACAATTATAGGAATGCCTTTTTTTTTCTTCAATGTTGTGATTTTGATTGATTTTATTATAATTTGGTAGAAAAGGCTCTGAGTTTGTGAACTAAAAGAAGTGAGTTTCTCTGAGAAGATAAGACAGTTGTGTTTGCTCATTTACAGCAAAGATGTTAAATAATTCAAGGGAAAGAGGGAGGACGGTGTGCACGCGGCTCTCCGCTCACGAGCAGCTCATACTGCAGGAAGATTTGTCGTGGTTGTATGATCAGATCTCTTTTATTTGTTGCAGCTCTAAACGTTGCTTGCATTTAAATTGGTTATTTGACACTTGATTTTTGTTTCATTTATGAGGACGTCACAAGAGCAAAAGTCGCAGCACGTCCCACAGATGATGTTTGAGAGAGAGCCTCCATAATGTGGCCTGGAGGACAAACTATTCTCCTTTTACATCACATCACTCAGTCCATCCTGAACAAGGCTGAACTGGGTGAAAGAAATACAATTTTAATTACCGGTTATTGTTTAATTGTTCAAGATTACAAGACATGTTTTATTTAGAGTGTGAATTTTTTTTAAGTTTCTGAGTTTGGTTGTATATTTCTGATCAGCTCTGTGATTGATGGGTTGTCCTATACCGTCATTAATTTGACATTTGAACTGCATACAGTTTAATTTATTCAGAAGCTGCATGCAATTCTGTACTTTATTCGACTTTTTTTGTGCAAAAAGTGTAAAAATCCTGCTCCCAGAAACCACAGCTTCATGCTTTGTGATGCACAAGGTGCATCACAAAATAAAAGCTGAGCAAATATTGCTTAAAACACAACAAGCAGAAAAACAGAAGGGTATAGAAGTAAATCAAAAACACAAAACAGCGGAACATAAAACCATACATTATGTCATTAAATGAGTCTTCAGCTGCTTTAAAAAATCAACAAAATCAAATCAAATGGATCTGTTTGTTTGCTGAAGTAAACAAACAAACGTGCCTAGAAAATGTGTGATGTTGGTGAAGACAGGTTCCTTTAATAAGTGCACTAAATGATCAAATCCAGGAGATGGCGGCACGATCTAAGTAACTCACAGTGAGGCACGCGCGCACACAAACGTGGTCATTTGTTGGGAAAATTAATTCAAATAAAAACATGCAAGCAACAAGAAAGGAAAACTGTGATTCAGGCGATACTAAAGAAACTACAGCTGGTCTGAGTCCCTCTTTTGATTTGATGAAAAAAATAAAAAAATAAAGTTAAAAACACTTTGGACAAAATGCTTCAATTGCCATTTAAATGTTGGAAAGCTGATAAAACGTGCACACGCTTGCAGCATGTTACCCAGAAACGTTAAAAATTAGAGGCGCTCACTGTTCAAACCGATCCGGGAAGTTACCAAAAAGACGCGCGCGCGCTCAGAGGAGGGGAAGGAGGCGCACGCGGTCATGTTTGTCAACGCTTAAACGCCCTTAATTGAAACGTTAACCTGATTGGGTGGAGAGTGAGAGGAGAGAGGGTGTCTCTGTCCCAATAGGCGAATCCTTTTTAATGACCCGCCTCGAGATAATCGCGCACAAAGACTGAAGCGTCTCGTGCGTAACGAGGATGATCCCGTGAAGGTGAATCCGGCACAGGCACAGAAGCAGTCAGGGGAGAGCGGCGCTCCTTACTCCTCCTCGCAGCACCTCCTCAGCTGACGAAGAGGAGCCTGAAAGTTTCAGAACAGACGGGAAGAACTCTCCGAGACGCGCGCAAAGAGTTTCCACACGCGACCGCAGCCTGCACGCGCGACCCAAGAGGCGATGGAGCGGAGGATGAGCCTGAACGGCGGCGCGGGGGACATTTTCCATAAAACTCTCAGCGCCGTGTCCACCAAGAAGATGGACCCTTTCAGATCCGCCGGCCTCGAGCTGCCCCCCAGAGACCGCCAGTCCCCGATCGGCTGCTTTGACCAGGCAGACCCAGACCCGATTCAGCCGGGGGGGCTTGCGGGCAGCAGAGGGGGCACGCTGGGTCTGCCGACCGGATCTTTGTGCGTCAACTACGGGGAGAGCGCCAACAGGACTTCGGCGGCGGAGAGCAGCGGCGGGGAGCAGAGCCCCGACGACGACAGCGACGGCAGGTGCGACATGGTCCTCCTGGCCGACGTGCGGACCGGCCCCGGGGGGAAAACCGAGGGAGGCAAGAAAACCAAAGAGCAGAAGATGCTGAGGCTAAACATCAACGCCAGGGAGAGACGGAGGATGCACGACCTGAACGACGCGCTGGACGAGCTCCGGGCGGTCATCCCTTACGCGCACAGCCCGTCCGTGCGGAAACTCTCCAAAATCGCCACGCTGCTGCTCGCTAAGAACTACATCCTCATGCAGGCGCAGGCGCTGGAGGAGATGAGGAGGCTCGTGGCGTATCTGAACCAGGGCCAGGCGATCTCCGCGGCGTCCATCCCGGCCACCACTGCGCTTGCAGCTCCGGGGCTGGGCGCGTACGAGCAGCCGCCCGGATACCCGTTCCCGACCGGCGTGGCTGCGCCCTCCTGCCCGGATAAGTGCGCGCTGTTCAACAGCGCGACCGCCAGCCTGTGCAAACAATGCACCGACAAGCCTTAACTGCGCAAAGAACTCCAAAAAGACTCAAAAGAAGCACAGAAGAGAGCAGCTCCCACTGAGGAGGACACTGAGACTCAGAGTAACACTTTTATAATATTTACTAAATAAAATAAGACGCGCTTCTTTTTTTGTTCCAACATTGATTGTGTATCTGAATCATTCTCAAAGTGCTGATTGACACGAGGGCCGGACAGAGGAGGAAGATGAAAGGCCTGTGAAACATGCAGGACGCTTTTTGGAGATTTGACCTGACAACTTTGAACTTTGAACACCTTCATTAATCTGCTGCTTTCTCCTGGTTTATCAACTGGTTTTCTTTCATTTCCTTTCATCAAAAGGCCTGAATTAAAGACTCTTCTGCTGAATGTTACAGTCATCCAATCAGATCTTTATTTTACAGGGCCACTATGATGTAATAAAAATTCAAGTTAAAAAAAATAATTCAAGTTCTCAGATGTTTTGATGTGTGTTTTGTAATTTATTCATTTGGGGATATTTATGATGGATATTTTGCTTGCATTGCACTTTGTTGTCTAAGTTGATGTATTTTTCTTTTAAAATTATGATTTATTTTTTATGTTTTAAATATAAAGTTGATGAAACGCGTTGTCAGGTCAGGCTGTGGTTTATTGTAGATACTTTGGGCAAAGAGGGCCGTTTGTATGTATTTCAGTGTTGAAAAGCTTTATTAAAATATTTTGAACAACATAAATCTGCTTGAACTCATCCAGATATTAAGGTGGAATCAGAGAAAGATGGTTTATATATGTTTTAATTCTGACTGACAACATTTTAGGATGGTTTAGCCACTTGTAATATTTTTGATTCGGTGCGCTTTTCCCCACAAATTCAAACCATTTGGAATGGGATGCGCGCGTAAAGTTCAGAGGGGAATAAAAGTTCAGTAATTTTACACTACTTCGAAACTATGATTTCTGTTATTTTCTTTGTTATTTTTGAGCAAATAGCAATGCCAAAATCTGAGAGAGGAGGCCAAACATGACGCCCCCGGGATGCGCAAAGACGCATCGCCAAATTGGGGAAAAAAACAAAAAAACACTCAGCTGATTATTATTGTTTATTTCCACAATGCTGTGCTATAAAATAATTCAAACACCAATATATATGAAAGCTGTCTCTGTAATACCTGATTTCTCACAATCAGACTCATCGTTGAGACGATTACAGGAGCAGGATGTGATTAAGAAATAATTAAAAGCTCGTTTAATGGCGCAGTTTAGCGTCTTTTAATCACCGCGCAGCTTCAGCCGCAACTTCTTTAGTTCCTCATTCCCGTTTTAGAAACACTTGAGGAAGATTTGATCAAAACTTAAATAAATGTTTCAAAACCACTCGTGGAGCAAAAAAAGTTCAGAGAAGCCTGAATCTGAACCATTTGAACCACTTAAACACAAAAACAGGTTCTCATCCATCATGTTGTTGTTTTTTTAATTATTTATTTATTTATTTGTTTTTTTTATTATTTTTTTTAAATATGGAGTAAATTTATGATAAAAAAATGAGTAAAAATTTCTTGACAGCAGCTTCCATGATGTGAAATGACTCAGATTTAGGAGTTGTAACTTGATGCAGTGTGCCCTAATGGAACAAAAAATGGAACAAAAACATTTTTTTAAGTTTATTTAATTTTGAGATTGGTTCACATAGTTTAAGAAGTACAAACATGTATAAAAAAGATATGATTTATATTTCTGACAAAATTTGTTCTTAATAATTTCACCCAAATATGTTTTAGTATTTTATTCTTCCACACTGTTCAAATTTCATCATTTTTTTTCTCCATTTCCAATCTAAGTTTGTCCGTCTGACAAGAAAAGAATCAATAAAAGTGTCACATTTCATCCCATTTTAGTCCTCACTCACCTCAATTAGGAAATAATCAGCAACTCCTGCACCAAAATGTTTAGCGATAGTTTTTCCTTCTTGCTGATACTGAGACTCAAAACATAATTTATGCAATATGCATTAATGCACAAATGAGTGGAGCATTTAACCCATACTAATATTCACATTAGCCCAGAAGAGGGAATTCCCCAGGGGTGAGACGAGCCATATGTGTGGAAAACAAAACACAGCATTCACAGGAAAACAAGCACGAGTGCAAAGGTGGAGGGAATTTTACAACCTGACAAACCACCTTTAGAAGATTAAAACTAAATAAACACATGTGTATTCCTCTTTATGTGTGTTATTTCAAACTAAGCTTTTGTCAGTGGCATCTATGGACATACAATAGAAAGTAAAATATGTTTTTATTTAATTCTAATAATCTCTTAAAGACATTTAAACCAAGATTTTCGTCTCATGAATAGAAATGAAGAGTGAAAAAAAAATAAAACAACATCCAAACGTCCAATTTACCCTATCACAGTGCAGCAGGGCATCTCTTCGTAACGGGGGAGGTGATGTATGCTAAGAAGGAGAAGCAATAAAGTCAAAATATACATAAACACAGTGAATTGAAACGTCCCCCCTCGTATCAGTAACAAGCCAAACTCTGGCAATGGATGCACGCATGTTGTGTCATACAGTAAAGATATATGTGCTGCGCTGGCTGAGGTACCAAATCAACCCCTGGGTGGTAATTCATTTTTGTCAGGCTGCTGATAACAATGCATAATGCTGTCTTCTTGTTGTGCACACACAATGCACGCTAATAAAACTGCAGCTGAGCGTCAACAGCTCCTGTTTTATGTTGTTTAACCCGCCCAACGTCAGCCGCACTAGCGTCAAAAAACAAGCAAGGCGTCAAACTTTATGGGCAGAGCTGTTTCCATATTCATTTTTACCCCCTTGATTGCTTTTTTTTTTTTTTTTCATAAATAATTCCGGCCTTTAAATCGTTCTGGTTACCGGACGCTTTGCTTTCAATAGATACGTCAACTTGAGTCAAAGCATCCTCTGCTGTGATTATGGCAAACCTTCCCACTTGTCCACTCCCCTCATTAGATGTATTAAAATCTGCATGTGAAGTGGATTCAAGCTGCAGGAGACGCTTAAATGGAACCAAACACATGGCGACAACCTATGAAACACAACCCGAGTGGCTTTATTAAACTGGAAACAACCAAATTTGTCCATTTAACCCAAGAAACAACAAAATGTGATGATCTTTTTAAAATAAAGTAAATCTTTCTAACAAAGTCTAACATTCCTTGAAGGACCTGTCACCATTCATGCTGGAGTTTTTATCAAACCCTGCGTGCACATTCTCATGAGAGATGTTACACTCTTGTGTTGCGAGAGGCCGTGGGAACTCGTCAGTGTCGTCGTATTGTAATCCAGAGGCTGCTGGTTCAAGCTCAGATTGTGTAAGGAGGGGTATCCAGTGCCAACTCTTTCACCAAGGTTCGCTTGCTCGCCTCCAGCATCCGTTTCTCCTTCCTGTTCCTCTCATGGCCGCCATGTCCTGAGCCTGATGGAGGATTCTTCTTGTTATGAGGGAGTTTTTCCTTTCCACTGTTGCCTTTGTGCTTGCTCAGGATGAGACTGCGATGAAATGGAGTCGACGCAATCTGCTGGCCTACCTTGGACAAATAATGTTATTAATTTAATTTTTATGTATATTAATGTTTTTGTTCTGTGCCCTGAGATAAAGTCTCTTGTGATTTGGTGCTATATATATGAAGAGAACGTCACTCCTGATGTAACTGGCTCATTTACTGTCACATCAAAGCTCAGTATTTGTTGACTGACCGAGTTACAGCCATTTTTTTTGTTTTATAAAGTCATTTGTTGTTGATGCTCGTCTTCATTCAGATTGACACCAAAGGTTAAATAACTGTAGTTGGGTTAAAATATTGTTTTCCATTTGAATCTGTAGTGGTTCATGAGATATTTTGCTGACACACTGACTCCGCATGTGGAGGGATAAAGAGCTGCAGTTTACAAGTTGCCTTTATCGCCTTTTATTGTTTCAGAATTTTTATCCAGCCCATCTTCCTTAAATGAATTTCCCGATCAAGTGTAATCTCTCCATTAAAAAAAAAAAAGTTTTCCCGCGTGAGGTCCATTTTCTCACAATGTTTGTTTTTCTTTGAGGATCCTGAAGGTCAGGCAAACATATGGCAGCTGGCTCACAGCTCAGAAACTTCCAACAGGGAAACAATAAGTGACGTAATGAAGTGTGATTATCTCCTCATCTGGAATACCACTGTTGAGTAACATTTCTAATATCCCGACTGCTTCCATATTAATCAGATTAACGGCCCAATCCCCTAATCCCTGTTTACCGATGGCTCTGTTTTTCTGCCCTAATCTGATGTTCTTTTATTCCCTTCAGATTAAACCGTGCGGACAGAGATGGGCCATGTTGCTGCACAGGTTGTTTACTCCAGAAAAAAACAATTCAGCCTGAATTTGAACAAATAAAAACAGGTGCAGTGAAGTCGAGTGCTCTTGTTGTGCAAATATATTTGTGCCCAGTAAATCAAATTATGGGGCGAGACACATTTCACTTGATTTGTTTTGATCGTAAGCATTTGGGCTTGTTTTTCTTTGGAAGTTGATCGAATGAGC
Source organism: Hypsolebias longignatus (assembly GCA_031762435.1). Classification (NCBI taxonomy): domain Eukaryota; kingdom Metazoa; phylum Chordata; class Actinopteri; order Cyprinodontiformes; family Rivulidae; genus Hypsolebias; species Hypsolebias longignatus. The sequence continues at coordinate 19,551,554 of JARVGV010000646.1, forward strand.
TTTGAAACACGAACACATAAAACATGTTTTTAAACTAGAGAAGTAGCATTTTCTGTGAAAGTTGAGGGGTGATGGACCCAAGAAATTTGCTGAAAATGCTGAAACTGTCGTTAAAGATAAATGAGACAAAGAGTAAAATGTTGGCTTAAAGATAAAGTAATTAAAATGTATCAAAACACGGACAAAAAGGGTATTGTCAAAAGTATCTAATGGTTAAAAATAGCACAATAGTAGCTAAAAGCTAAAAGTAACAAAACCTAACAGTACTGAAACAATGACTCAAAGCAAAAGTAGCTAAAACCTATCCAGCACCTAATGCCATCTAATAGTATTGAAATACTGGCTCAAGACAAATGTAGCTAAAAGCTAATCACCTAAAAGTAGCAAAATGACACCTGACAGTACTGAAATATTGACTCAAGACAAACATAGCTAAAAGCTAACCAACACCTAAAAATAGCAAAATGCCACCTAATAGTATTGAAACACTGGCTCAAAACAAAAGTAGCTAAAAGCTAACCAACACCTCGGGTGAAACTGGCAAAATGCCACCCAACAGTATTGAAACACTGGCTCAAGACAAGTAGCTAAAAGCTATCTAGCACTTAAAAGTAGCAAAATACCACCTAACAGTATTGAAACCCTTGCTCAAGACAAAAGCAGCTGAAAGCTATCTAGCACTTAAAAGTAGCAAAATGCCACCTAATAGTATTGAAACCCTGCGCAAGACAATTAGCTAAAAGCTAACCAGCACCTATAAGTAACAAAATGCCACCTAACAGTGTTGAAATACTGGCTCAAGATAAAAGCAGCTAAAAGCATCTAGCACCTAAAAATAGCAAAATGCCACCTAACAGTATTGAAATACTGGCTCAAGACAAAAGCAGCTAAAAGCTAATCAGCACCTAAAAGTAGCTACATGCCAGCTAACAGTATTGAAACACTGTCTCAAAACAAAAGTAGCTAAAATCTGTCTAGCACCTAAAATTAGCAAAAAGCCAACCATTCATATTGAAATACTGGCTCAAAGGAAAAGCAGCTAAAAGCTAAAAGTTACAAACTGCTACGTAACAGTACTGAAACATTGGCTTAAGACAAAAGTAGCTAAAAGCTAACCAGCATCTAAAAGTAGCAAAATACCAGCTAAAAACTAAAAGCAGCAGAAGACGGCGAATATGTTGAATCTGATTTCAAATAAAACTATGTTTTTCAGAGGAAATGTAGAGCTCTGAATATATTTCTACGAGAATTATTATTATATATTTTTTGTAAAATATGGTAAATATTTTGAAAAGAGTAAACGTTACTAATCCAAAAATCTTAGCTGGATTGTGATAAAAGAGCTTTTGACATTTGAATGATTAAAGGAGCGCCAAGTATGCAGAGTATCAGGACATGTCAACAAAGGGAACCCGGATCACTAGGCAGTCCTCGAGTTACGAACGAGATCCGTTCCTACGGTGCGTTCGTAACTCGATTTGCCGTAAGTCAGAGCTAAACCCACGTGGCGGCCGTAAATGTCGTTTTAAACACGTTTTCTTCAATGTAACACAACAACAGCGTACTTAAAACGCCGTTTAGCTGTATTTCAAGCAGTTAGCTAAAACAATACCCTCAAAAAAATCGGGGAGAAAAAAAATACAAAATGCTGCATAAAAAATTCAACGTGAGGTGTGATGACGTCACTGGGGGCGGCGCCGTAAGTCCAAAATGCCGTAAGTCGAGGACTGCCTGTAATGTGAATCTCAACATTCACACTATAGTGATTGTTTTTTTGTGTTTTTTTAATCTGAATCCATATTAACAGATTAGAAAACATCAACTAAAGTATGAACAAATATATGAACAAATATTTGTGGCATTATTTTAAAGTTGTGTACAGTGAATTTTCCAACATTCAGATGTTCAGCGGCACTTAATCATGAGAGAAAAAAAAAATCAGCTAAACTCCGAGTCAATATTTCAACACAGCTTGACTAAAAGTAAAATCATCCACATGACAACATGTGTGTGCACACGCTTTGAAACAGACATTACCTGGATCAATATGCAGATCTTGACCCTCTTGAGGTGCAGCAAAGCCAAGGACGGGTGGGCTTCATCTGCACTCTGTGACATTTATCACCCGCTGCCATGAAAGGCCAGAAATCATGTAATGGCCTGTCTGTGTGTTTGTTTGGCTGTCTGTAAGCAAAATATTTCACCAAGCACTTGATAAATTTGAACAAAAAATCACAGGTATACGTCTACATCTGAATAACTTCTGGTGTCATCTTGATTTAAGATGGCTGCCACAGCTAATCGACCTGAGCAAACACAAAAATATGAATAACATCACGCAAAATGTTTGTTTAAAGATTTAGCATACAAGGGGGTGTGGTGTGCATTCCTTCAAGGAATTGTTGGTTTTTAACAGATAATCCAGGCAATACACAAGGAAGACATAGTAAAAGTGAGTTACTCACACATCACAAGAAAACAGATAAACCAATAAAAAGATGGTTCTGAAGAAAACAACAAACTAAATTTGTTTATGTCCATTGCTGCCTGGACATGTTTCTGATTAAAGTATAATCTGGAGATTAAAGTGCACTGCAAACAAAGTCAAAAACAAACTTAACCCCCGACTGGATTGAAGGTAAACTGAGTATTTTCCAGGAATCTAACAGAAGAATCTATAAGGTGGATCTAAGTCTATATAACACGAGAAGATTAAAAAGACAATCTGCCTCCCTGTGTCGAAAATCTGTCACGTTACTGGAGCATGAAGGCTCCGCCTTTTGTGTAACTTGCTTGGCTGATCTTCTTGATGTGCCGAGTGCTACTCCAGGCTTCAATGTATCTGTCTGAGCAAGAGGTCTTTAACAGCCATGAATGCCAAGCATGGGTGGTGGAGGAGGGGGTGGGGGGAGGCAGGCCAGGCCAAGCGTAACCACGGCGGCCCAATGTCCTTGGCTCCTCGGCGGCCTTCACCTCACACTCCCCGCACAGTGAATTTTATGGCTAATTTCCGGCAATTTATCCTGGCACTTTCAGAAGAGAGATTCCTGCGGGAATAATGTGCATAATTTGCATAAATCATCCTGATAGAATGCATATCAGCTTGTAACCCCCCCCCCCCGCCACACTCATCTCATCGTGCATCGGCTCACTTTGCCGGGAAGGAGCGGGGATGATGTAATGCTGTTTGTGAAGTATGCACTTATCAGATGCGCTCCGGAGAAGAAAGTCATAAGAAGCCATGTAATAATATCAAGTCTGCAAGTTTATGAAGCATCATCTTTACCAAACGCATCCCTCTGTCAGTCATTGCTGTTTCATATTCTTCTCTTTTATATGCACTCTTCTCTACATGCATTATCAGAGTTAACCTGTTTCAGCGAGGGTTGAAAGAAATGTTTTGCGGCATGAGAAGTGAAACTCTTACATATGTGCATGTAAAATAAAAGAGCGTTATTCTTTAAAGGAATGCACATCATTCACCGTTTTCCATGTTCGAATTTTAGACTAATGTAAAATTAATAAACTGTCAAATTTCTTGCCGTTTTAATCAAATCTTAATTTTGTGCAATCACATGCTATGTAACTAAATGTTGCACTTATAGTGAGTGATTCATTCATTCATTCAACCTTTATTTATGCAGGTTAATCCCATTGAGCCTCAGGTACTCATTTATGAGTGAAGTGGATGACTCTCAGCTACTACCACTCAAACCGTAGCTCAATATCTGATGTTAACTGATCTATGGACATGTTTGGGTTTGATAAATGTGATTAGCTGTGGTGGCCATCTTCAAATACAGGTCAACCCCGGTTTACGTTTGAGATCCGTTCCTACGGGCTGAACTTAGACCGGGAGGGTCGTAAACCGAA
>JARVGV010000646.1:19799520-19818726 GCA_031762435.1 Hypsolebias longignatus
GTCCTCGCGGCTCACTGAGATTAACCTGCCTAAATAAAGGTTGAATGAATGAAAATGTCTTTATTTATCTAACGCTTGCCTACATTAGGATCATTTGCAACTCCCTGTGACTTATATTTCCTTACTTTTCATAAAATGCATCAATGTCTGATGGTTGCCCAACTCTAGCAGACTGCAGGTAAGACGTTAATTTTTTATGTCTCTTCTACAGAACCCTACTTAAAAGATCTGAATTATCACTTTAAGGGAATGTCAGCAGTAAACGCGGACAGTCGTGCCGTGGTTTTCTCATCTGTCAAAAAAGTCATATTGTAAAGTTTTTACATGATGTATTTTAAATAGGTCTGAGGCCAAACAGGAGAACAGAACGTGAAAACTTGAGCAGCGCTGATAACATGGAGAAATATTCACCTAAAACACACACACACAAACAAGAGCTACATCAACAACAACAAAATGTTTAAAATGAGTAAAAAGTGCAATTTGTTTGTGATTAGAGGTTGATGATGATGATGTCCTGCCTATTAACAAAAAGAAGTATTTGATTTAAAAAAGGGGTTAAAAAAAAAAAAGTCCTATGTACATGTTCACACAAACGACTATAAAATATTATTTTCGATCTTGCTTGATCCGCAGACAAATATAAAGTTAAATCAGTGGCAGTGCATGTTTGTTTTTTATTTTTAACTTGGAGAATGTGAAACTTGAATCCCAATCCTGATTTTTGAACGAGAAAAGACAATAAAAACTCTTTGATAATTCTTCTGGTTTAAAGAAATAAATAAGTAGACATAAATAAATAAAAATCTACAGCCTTTACATAAAAATCTAAACCCTCCTCAGCCAAATGTATGATGGTCGTGACCTTAAAATGTTTTAATATTTTAATGCTTTTAGACGATGGAATGCTTAGAGCAAGTGTGAGATTTTAGGCTGTTTTGTCAGTAAAGGTAAACAAAAACAAGTCTTGGCGCCCAATTTATATTAAAATCTAAGCTTTAGATAAGTAAGAAAATAAATAAAAGACAATCAGAAACAAACATTAAGGTACTCTTCCACACTTGAGGTTCTGTCACATGTTCAATGAATACATTCAACTGACTCTATGGCCTTGGAAAGGACACGCCGTGTTGTTCAAGCAGAAACGTCATGCGATGCAGTTCCCGCTTCAAAGAAATAAAGAAAGACAAAAGCTGTTTTCCTTCCCTCAGCAGCAAAATCAACTCTGTAGTGCAATACTGACAGCGTCTTTTCTTCACGCTCAAAACTTCACATCACCTTGGAAAGGCGTTCCCGTCTTCCATCGCGAAAGAAAACACCTAGCTTAACTCTGCTTTTCTAATTAAAACCATTGATCCATGATGTACCGGTATTCACTTTTTTTTGTTTAAACATTTTTTAGTGTATTTTAAAGAAAACACTTAGCTTAATTCTTTTTTTCTAATTAAAACCATTGATTCATAATGGATTCACTGTTTTTTGTTTAAACCTTTTAGTGTATTTTAAAGAAAACTGTCCATGGATGCTGAGTTTGTGCGGGACGGTTCAGCAAAACGAGCCGAAGGAGATGCGCAAGTAGCGTTATGTTATAAAACGTCTTTTAAACAATATATTAAAAATATAAAAAACTCGGAAGCAGCTCCGATGAAACTGTTTGTACGAGCTACTTGAGAGACTGACCTAAAAAGTATTGAGAACAGTACCAGCAGCCACGCCTTGGAGAACGACGTCCTTAATTGTGCGTTTCTGCTTCTCTGGATTGTCTCTTTAAGGACTCAGGGGTTGGCGTTGGACGGGTGTAGCGTTGCTTCACGGGGCGGGGCTTTAGAGCACGAGAGCCCTCGAGGTAGAGCCAGACGACGAGTAGGGAGTCAGGTACTGACGAGCCTGTTCAGTCAGGATCAGCTGGTCCTCGGTCTTCCCGAAAACCACTGCTTCCCACTCGCTCACCTGCAGAGAAAGTTGTCACTGGTGACTCAAATGACTTCCTGTTTACAGCTTTCGCATGCAAGGCGGCCGACGATAATGTTTTAAACAACATTAGGATTTTTGCCATTAATAAAGAGCCTAAAATTATAATTCTTCTTTTTTTTATTCAACACCAGGAAATAAAAAGCTGACATCATGAGGAGTTACTATGTTTTATACAGGCTCAGTGTGAATATACCTGTGCGTGGGCAGGTTTCGGCGCTTTGTTTGAGGAGGAACCAGTACGAGGGCTGGTAAAGCCACGAGGAAGACTCTGAACTCCTGAAGAGGACTCGTCTTCCTCAGAAGCCAAAGGCTGCCCACCCTCCTCTTGCTCAGTAGTCGGAAGGATCAGTGAAGACGAGCTCGTCAGTAGACTCTCCTCTGAAATCTGTAGCATGACACCAGGTAAACAATTGTTTTTTTAATTGTGTCAAATCATTTGAAAAAATGAAAATCTTGCTGAGAAGTTTGTCTGAATACATGAAGTTAACCGTCTTTTACAATAATTACTGAATAAAAATAAAACTTTTACAAGGTTAATTAATGCTAAACTAATACAATTAGGTTTCTGCGATTGTTTTGTTGTAAACTATGAAGTAAATATAGCAGCATAAACACATCAGATATTTAACTTTTGAGTTTTCAGTACTGTTGTTTATTGTTGTTCTTTAGCTTTAGAGGACAAATGACTTACAGGTACCTGTGCATTGTTCAGCTGCTCCTGGAAGAGTTGGACATCCAGATTGTCTTTGCCCCAAGGGTCTAAAACAAGAGACTTGCGCACTTTTCTAGCTGGACCATCCGTCTAAATGTAAGGGTCAGAGATTTGACTAAAAGTTAGTATCATATGACTTTGCTGGATAACCCAAGTAAAAAAAAAAATCCAACAATGTTCAGTCAGGTCATCTGGACTTTTTTTTTGTTTTTTGCTGAGATGTTTCGTCCTTCATCCAAAGGACTTCTTTAGTCCAAGGAGCCACAAACAAACTGGAGTCCCACAAATACCAGACTCCCATAGTAGGAAAAAAAAAAGTTTGCTGGTGATAAGATGGTGTCTGGGACCTGCCCTCTCCCCGTCAACTCCTCTGAGGCAGTTGTGCCAAAATGGTTCAAAACACCAAAGTTCATGCTCAGTAATCCAGGTACAAATCCAACAATGTTCAATCTGGTCATCTGGATGGTTTCTTTCTTTCTTTTTTTTCCTGAGATGTTTCGTCCTTCATCCCAAGGATTTATTCAGTCCGAGGAGTCACAAACAAATTGGAGTTGGACGAGCATCTCACTCCCATAGTGGAAAAAACAGTTTGCTGGTGATAAGATGGTTTGTTTGTGGCTCAGCCAACTGAAGAAGTCCTTTGGATGAAGGACGAAACATCTCAGAAAAAAAAAAAAAAATCCTGTCCAGATGACCTGACTGAACATTGTTGGATTTTTACCAGGATTATTGAGCATGAACTTTGGTGTTTTGAACCACTTTGGCATGGCTGCCTTAGGGGAGTTGAAGGGGGAGAGGGCGGGCTCCAGAAACCATCTTATTACCAGCAAACTATTTGTCCCCTCCCCTACAGGAGTGTGCTGCTTGTGGGACTCCAGTTTGTTTGTGGTTCCTCCGACTGAATAAGTACTTTGGATGAAGGATGAAACATCTCAGTAAAATAAAGAAAAAAGAAACCGTCCAGATGATCTGACTGAACATTATTGTATCAAACGACTTCAAATAACAGTAACAAAACGACAGCAAAGTCAGCGTAAGACTCACGTTATGTTTCCAGGGTCTGTGGTCTGACTGGTAGTCTGTTTTGTGGAAAATGTCTGTTCCAGTCTCCAGTTTCAGAACTTCTCGAATGTCCTCTTCTAGAAGAGCCAAAGGCTGGGGCTGCAAAATGATGGCAAGATGAGAATAAACATTAGTAAAAACAAAAACAGCATTACGTTGAACTGCACACACACAAAAATCTGACCACTACCTCCATCCTCAGGGGGCCGTGCATTTTTTCCTGGGCAGCCAAAGCGTTTTTAAACGGAGTTGGCGTCCTTGGAGTTGCAGCATTTTTACGAAACGTAGGGGTCCTGGAACTACACAGTCATCGCCATTATAGCAAATTTCTTCAGCAGATGACATTTTCAAGATTACTTTTTAACTATTGACAAATTTACCCATCATTCTCTTTCTGGTGCTTGGGTGTGGTTACTTTGTGGAGGGGCGTGTTGAGGAGGCACCTTTGACCGCACACAGGAGTTGAGGTCAGGGTGGGGTCATCCAGACTCAGGTGATCTGTTCCTGATATGTTGCAGAACTAAAAAAAAAACAGACAAACATGCAACACAAGGTCACAACAATGCAGCAGTTGCAAGGGGGTGACGGTGAGGGGTGTAACTCGTTTACCTGTGAAGGCGTGAACGGCTGTGACTTGGTGGGAGTTTTCTTGGGTGACATGTTTTCCAAGAACGAGGAGCAAGTCTTGCCACACAAAGGTTCCCCCCTGTCTCTTCTCCTCTTCCTCCCAGCGGATGCCTGGGTAGGTTTGGATGAGTCTGTGTCTATCTGAGAGGTGGCGCCTCCCAAGCCAAAAGGAGTCGTGCTCCTGTCATGGCCTGAAGCGGCCGCGGGAGCGTTGACGGTGAAGCCCAGTGAATTATAAACGGTTTTCTCTTGCAGATTGGTGTAGCCTGCTTGGTTGTGCCTGGACGACGGTGCGGCGTTCTGCAAATCGAAAGCGGCCACGCTGTTCCATGTTGCAGGATCCTGTCGAGCAAATTCATCAGCAGATATTTACGACAGGAAGTGGCGTGAACGCTGATTCCTCTAGTATTGCGTAGTTTGTTTCTGTTACTCACTGACTCAATTAGCTCCATCGTTTCTGCAAACTCTGGCATAGTCTGTAAGCTGCAGAGCACAGCGCTGGCCTCCACAGACAGGAATTTGCTGGGAGAGACAGGAAGTTGTGCTTGAGGCCCCACCAGGACTGCCGGACCCCTCCAGGGTCCTCTCTCCACCGGCTCCTCCAGGCTGCTGCTACTTGTGGTAAATGTTTCGCCCGAGGCGCTGCCTGACCAGGCTGGGTACGAATCCACAGAACTCACACTCTGGGGGACGGCAGAGAGAAATGCTGACGTTAGAAGAGGCAAACTGCATTTGATTCGAGCAAACGGCTTGAAAGGAAATCACTAAAAGGGGAATGCAATGAATGAGGTCTAAAAAGAATTTCAGACTTGACGCAAGGAGAGACAGAACGCAGGTTGAAAAATGAGCTTTTTGCTGTATGAGAGTACAGAGGATTGATAAAAGACTAAAGGGAGGGTTACAGCAGGATGTGAGTTGACTACAAAACAGTTTCAGGCCAATCTGAGAGCAGGGAGATGAAGAATGGAGTTACTATAGCAACACTACAGCAAATCAGGCAGGCATGAATAAATGTGGGCCACACTTTTTATGAGTATACACTGCAAAGCGCACATTAACAATCAAATCAAACGCAAACAAACAAAAATCCATCCCACTTGCTCACCATTTAATATATTATTTTAGATTAAAATGAGCTTTTTGCAGTGTATGCAAGCTACAAACACACGCACACTATGCTAACTAAGTCTGCTAACACACATTGGGAGTGTGTTCTTACACATGAACCTCTGCTCTGCATTTGTCGCTGGACTTCTCTTTCTGCTGACATAAGCAGCAGCTCAAGCTCCTTAATTCTTTGCTCTCTGTCAGGATCATCCGGGCAGGACGGCTGGAATAAATGAGTGTCAAGGAGGAGAGAGGTCGACATGAGGAAAGAATAAGGGAAAAGAGTGTGGAGAGTTGAGAAAAATCAGGAAAAGGAGACAAAGCGACCACAAATTTACACATATCTATCATTCGATGTTAGGTGAACACAACGGGACAGTCAAGTTCTTGATCTGCTTGATTTGTCCAAAGTTAGCAGTCACAAGTATTGTGATAAAGATTGGAGAATAAAGGGTGTGAAAGGTTTTCTGCACTGGCATGCACAGAAATTCAAATACAAAGACTCACGGGTACAAAGCTGGAGTGTTCAGGAACGCTGTCCATCATGCGTCTACTGGCAGGATCGTACGGGAAACCAGCCATCTGCAACGCACCGCATCAACTCAGAAAGGAGCAGGAATGAAAGCACCGTTTAGTGTGAAATGGATGAAAATGGACCTGGCTGGGTCCCGTCACAGGCAGAGGACTGTGGTCACAGTGCTCTGTCGGAGTCGACGTTTTACTTTGACGTCTCTTGGTGGAGGACGTAAGCGCTTTGAAGCCATCCTGCAGGTAACCCTCGTGCTCCACTTTCCTCCTCATGGTGGAATTCCAGTGGTTCTTGATGGAGTTGTCTGTCCTGTTAAAAAAGTGGACGGATATTTTTAGACAGCTCGCTGAGTGAATAGCAAAACATTCCTGCGTTGATGAACTACCGTCCGGGAAGAAGTTTGGAGATCTCCGCCCAGCGGTTGCCGAGCCGTTTGTGAGCTTCGTAGATGATTCGATCCTCCTCCTGAGTCCACGAAGACTTCTTCACCTCTGGGTTCAGGTGGTTGTGCCACCGTTCTCTGCACTGCTTTCCAATCCTTCCCTGCAGGTGCTTTGCGATTACCGACCACCGCTTGGGGCCATACTTGTGCACCAGGTCAATCACCTGCACAAACACCAAACTGTGTGAGTAATTAGAACTCGTGGGGCGTTTTAGTTCTTTTAGTTTACTTACATAGTCAAAAAAGTACCTGTGTACAGTCAACTACTGTGGCCTGCTAGTATTTGTTTCATGAAAGACAGTAAAATCCAATAGGTGCACTCAAAATAAATGATAAAGTGCTATGTGTTGTCATCATTGTATGTTCCCATACATGGCAAAATTAGTTCTCTTCATTTAACCCATCGCACCTGGGATGCACCCAGGTGGAGCAGTGGGCAGCTATGTGGGTGCTCAGGGAGCAATTAGGGATTGGGTGTCCTGCTCAGAGACACCACGACATATGGGAATGGCTGGAGATCAAGCCTGGGGCTTTCGGGTCTCAGGTCGGATCTACTGCCTCTACCCCATCTCGGCCCCATGTAAAATAAAAAGAGAAGCTGTTATTAAACTCTGAGCCAAAGTTTTGTCGTTATGTCATTCATGACGATTTAGCCAAAAATGATTTATTAAGGCGTGCAGAGCTCATGCAAGAGCTAAAGTAACAGAGCTCCACTGTGACTAAAAAAGGGCAGGGTGCTACATTAATAACTTCAGGATGATGTAATTAAGTTTTTATTTAACACACATGCAAAAAAAAATAAAAAATAAAAGAAAAAATAAAAAAACACCTTTCAGTGGAAAAAAGCTTGCACATGTGCACAACCATTTTCCTGAGTGTAAAAGATACTTTGCATATTGTGATACATGTGTTTGTACCTCGCCTATCATTTTCCTCTTTAGCCATCTTTTCTTTTTTTTTAAATCCAGAACAGAAACTACCGGCTCCACTTACCTTCTGATCCTCCTCTTTTGTCCAGGGTCCTTTTACTAACTCTGGATTGAGAACCTTCTGCCAGCGGTGCTGACACTGACCATCTGTCCTCCCCTGTGACCAAAAACATGCAGCACCTCATTACAACCCGCCACCGGCTACACTCACTCTCGACTGCTGCAAATAACTGTATCTTTCCAGTCACATGTTACTTTTATTGAGCTGAAAAAGTTTGATCATTAAGTTATGAGTAATTTCCATTTGGTTTGAAGACAATTATTACAACCATATAATAAATACTTACAAGGAAAAAGGTTGCAACTAATTTCCAGGATTCAGTTCCATGTTGCTCAACAAGTTTTTTCAGCTTTTCATCCTTAAAATACAGAGAAAAGACATTCAAACTGCGCTCCTTCATTGTGCAGCTGATTAAAATAAAGCGTGATTATTATATTTCTACTTGCATAAACACATTTGAAACATGCAAACAGGTTGTAATTAAAAACATCTTGATGTCTGAAGTTACCAACAAACCTTATGTGCATCTCTGATGAACTCACCTCGTCTCGTGACCACTTCACTTTGCACAGCGTCTTTTTATCTTTGCTGTTGTCTTTACTCTCTGGATCTGTGGAGTGCAGATCTTCATCCTCATCCGTGCTAAAAAAATAAATTAAAAAAAACACACGAACAAAAATGCAGAAAGGAATTTAAAAAAGAAGAGGTTTTGTTAACTGGTGTAAAAATGATAATGTCAAAAAAAATATTTTTGTAACTTCATTGCCTTAAAGGGTTTTTCTCTGAAAACTAAATACATATACCTTATGCAAAGATATTTAATGGAAACAATGCTTGGAACACACAAGTGTCATTTCAACTCTGAACTAATTACTATGGAAGAGGAAACAAGTTCAGCTTTTTAAAAGCCGGTGCTGCACAGTCAGCAGACCTTTACAATCAAATAAACAAACATGCAAGGCAGTTCTTTTCCTCAGGTCCTGTATCTGAGTGTGGATGAAAGGTTTTCTTCAGTGCAGAAACTTGAACATGGCGTTTGAACTTGCAGAGGGCCGAGCAATGAAACAAGTGGCTGAATCTGGGTCTCTGGTTGAACAGGAAGGAGGGGTGCAGGGCGATCTCACATCAACGGGAGTCTTTCACTTGTGGAGGCGCAAAGTTAGTGGGTGTGCTTCTATCACCAAGGTGGAGGTGTGGTGAGAGGAAAGTATGAAGCCTTAACGGTGTAGTTGTTCAACTAAAGCCATACATGCATAACCTCCTGGCATTGAATTTAGCATATTTTTCATTCACTGTTTAATTTTGGAAATATCTTCAAAACAATAACAAGCAAAACCAAAGTCCAACATACCATTTATATACAGGGAGTGTCACTACTACAGTATTACACAATAACATGCCTTTAGATGTTATTAAATAATGTTAGACAGAATAAAAATCTACATAAATGTACATAAAATATATTACATTGAGCTATCAGGGGTAAATAAACAGAATGTAAAGTGTTATTAGAACTTAAATACAGTCAACCACAATAATAATATTATTTTGGAGCTAAATCTGTTGTAACCATTAATTAATTAAGCCACAACAAAAAAGTTTTCTTTCTATATTGTTTTTTTTAGGAAATGTATTCAATTATTTTTATATTCAAAATGCCAAATTTGCACACAACATGGTCATTACAAATGTACATAAAGGTACATCTCCTAATAAAACAATTTAATATCAACTTGAGCAAGAAACAAGTTTATCTTAATATGACTTGTTGAACTATTTGTACAATTTGATTGGCACCAGTGCAAACCAGAAAAGGAGACGCGGCATAAATAAACAAATGGATGATAATATTTAACATGAGCTGTTTAATTGTGCATTATGAGCAGCTTGAACACTTCTGATGAATGACTTTAGAAACTTTTAGATGCTTTCCCATGGCTTAATTTTCATGTAAGAAAAGAGGAAAGACTGAATATTAACAAGTGTAAAGGATATTTAGAACATATTTTATTGAATGTTATTGTTTTAATTCATTAAAAATTAAAATATAAGATTATTAGCAGTAAATGTGGTCAAATTTACTGCAGCGTATATGTAAAAAATTAGCATTTTTATAACCCTGCTGTAAAAATGGGGTTCTTTTTTACAGAGTAAACCTGCAGGTACACAAAATAACACATGAAGCTGACGGCCACCCTGCTCAGAGGACACTAACACAAAATATACTTAAATATATTACTTTCATAGGTTCATAAAGGCACAGGGCAAACAAACAGATTAAATGACAAGCGAGATATGACATATGGAACTCTGTCTGACACCTGCCTGCGTGATTTCACGTTGTGCATAACAGTCAGCAGTAGGACTGATGAATCTTAAAGATTTGGCAGCTTTATAAAGTCCCACATTAATAGATAACTATCCATAGAAGTCGTTGTCAGCCATTCTTTGCGGGTAGCGAATTGCCCGGCTAGCTAGCAAGCTAACTGAACGCAACGGATAACGTTACTCTCGCCTGATAAAAGTCATTTTCACCCGTGATAGCACTTCTATTTAAATGTCCTCTCTTGGTACGCACCGATAAAAATGCGGTATTACAACATAAAGAAACGGATTTTAGATCGAAGCGCAAACACTTTATTGTATTACTTGCCTTGGAGCTTGTTCTGTCATGTTCGTTCTCTTCTGTACTTCTCTCTGACGGAGTTATGATTTTTTTGTCCATCCCGCCGAATCTCGCGCCCAGCCCTCTGCGCAGGCGGCCTCACCGCTGATTGGTCAAAACCGGAGCTTCTCAAAACAAGGAGTCGTTTCTTGAAACTGATTGGTCAAAATTGAGGCGTGCGTCGTGACTCATTGGTTGAATTATTTACATGCTTTTCTTTTATTGGTTGAGAAGTGGTGGAGGCGGGTGTTCAAATACACAACTGTACTGTAACATTCTCTGCAGCTGAATGGATCTTTTCATCAAGACTGTGGCTTAAAAAGGTGCAGAACCTTTTGGGGGCCCTTTAGTTAGGGCAGGGGTGAATTCCCTTCCCCTCCAAGATATAGCAATATATTCATATGAATATAACCACTATATAGCAAAACTTTAGGGTACATACCTTTAGTGCCACGTGATTGTACACGAATCACAACTATATGTCACAATATTATGGCTCCTTAAAATAAACAGTCAACACTGGAGTTAAACGGATACATTTTGTTTGATATATTTAGTAGACTGAGGATAATGCTTGAACTTTATATCGTTACAGCATCAAATAAAGAATTCCTTCACTTTTGGCAGCTCTGTAAACCCCTAGTGCTTTGCTTCCATCTGGTGGACATAAAATTCCGACTTCTGAATGGTAGAATCAAGATTTTTTTTAATGTAATACAGTACTGTATTTAATTTTAATATATTTATAAAGACCATAATGGAAATTTCTCCAGAAATATGCGCCTTTAGGCATTTATTCAAATTATAATTTTCGCAATGCAATTTATTCAGTTTTATAATGAGATTAGATAATAATTGTTAACGTATACTTGCATGAAAACCGCCAAGGGATTGTTTTTAGTTAAATCAGTGTTATTTAAATTTTGTTCCACCTTTAGAGATGTTTTAGAAGTCCTTCTGGTCCACACTTATTTGGATTTTGGTTTTCAAATGTTGTGTTTACAGACGCGGAAGTCCGGAAATGCTTCTAATGTTAACAAAAATAAAAGTTGTGGACATAGCATATTCTCTCCAAACATAAAAAGTCCGTGTTATTTTATTCTATATTATTAATTAAAATCACAGCAACAGACAATGATTGTTAACCGTCCTAACGGACTGTAATGTGACGATCCTGTTGTGTGTTGGGATCTTGTTTTGAAAATTAAAACCGGAAGTGGAGTTGCCCTTATTTGGTTTTGACAGCAGCGCTCGTGGCGGCGCGGTCGCGTGACGAATTTCATTGGAACTTTTTTCAACTGGTAGGAAGGCTCGTTTTCTCGGACGTTTCACGAGCAACGACATAGTTGAACTTTTTGTTTTAGACGGTTGCTTGAAAGCCTGTTTCAAGGAATAAAAGAAAGTTATCGAACAAAACACTTCCACTGGACTTATGAAAAGAGACGGGCAGCATCAAACATTCTTGAAAGGTACGTGATGTTCACGTTCAGCGGTTACGTCCTTGTGAACGTTTCTGACTCTTAAATTTAACTTTTTTGTGGCGTTCACGAATAATATAAATCCTAATGTGGCATAGCAGTAGCATTTCCTTCTGAAAGATTACTAAAAATGTATCTGAACCGGCTGACTTGTGTAACATCTGTTCAGTTAAGCTTTGTTTTTATTTTTTGTGTGTGTGGTGAGCTCCTCCCTGCTCTGGCTCAGATTTTCCCTGTTCATGTCTGGAGAAGCTTTTTTCCAGTAATACACGTGATCTTAGACCATAACCAGGCAGTAGCAGGGAGGTTTTCCCTCTAATTTGTCATTTACAAGTCAAATAAGCATGAATGCTGCCCTTTTTGTTAAATACTGTACTGTATTTTATTCATTGTTCCATCTCACTTGTTTTTCCCAAACTTTGCACCAGTTTTGACTCAAAACACAGGAGTTCACAGGCTTGCAACTCCAGTTTTTGCTTGCTAAAATACAAAAATATTAAGCATAATCAAATTAAGCAATAATATAATAGCACAAACAGCTTTGACATCCTTTTAGCTTTATTTCTCATCATTTTGTAATGACAATGTTTTGTTTTTATATCTTGCAACAATAATGGCAAATGTTACTTTTATCATTTTTACTTTTCTCAAAAGTGTGGTCCCAACAACAACTTTAGTAAAGAAATGTAACACTGGTTTTTTTATTGTACATGACACATTTTTCTTGGATTACGAGAGTCAGTATTTTTGTAGTTCCTTCTGCTTATATTTAATTTTGTGTTTTATTTCCAGTAATGTGAAAATAAAAGCTGTCACTCCCCCCCCCCACCCCCATTTTTTTTTAATGTGGCAGCTTGTGTTGTTTACAAAAATACTTTCTGCTAATTTAAAACAATAACGTTGTTTTTAACACATTGATTGTAAATATATGTAAATCAGCAGTACATCTAAAACTGTCTTATACTCTGTCAATAAATGTTGTGAAACTGGTAATACTAATAATAATTCTGAAATTATACCAAGCATAAAATGTCAAAACTTAATTATGTCCTATTTGAGTTCAAACCTTTGATATAGAAGTAAAACACAGGTTTAAATTACATAATAGAGTTAGTGAAGGTTTCTCTTATAAAACAATAAAATAAACTCTGCAGATCTATGTAAGTAGTTTGCTGTCTGGTGTTGCAATTTAATGACAAACCCAGCCAAAGCCAGAGGGATCGCTGAGGGAAAGAAGTTAAAATGTTACACATAAAGCAGAGAAGCTGCTCTCCAGAAAGGTCATCTTGCTTTCTGGGAGCTTTTCTATCCCAGAACTGACCGGCTGTGCTCGGCTCAGACTTGTTTGTTAAAGGAAATCGGTGACACTGCCTGCAGTCTGTGTTGTCTGGACTTTACGTTTAGCTTAAGGATTTGATTCAAAGAGGAGGTCGGCTTCATGGGTTAGACCGGGTTCACACTTCTCCAGCTGCATTTCCTCTTGCATTTTAATTAGATGCTAACACAAGAACCGTATTACCAGTAATAGTCATTCAGTTTGACCCCAAATGTAACACTTATCTATTCTAACTGTCCAAATACTGTTGAGGTTTAGTCAAGAGTTGAAACAGCTGTTGAATTAAAGTGTTTAGTTTTTGGTGTTCACAACAGATTCCTGAGTGTTTTTCCTTGCTTGCATGTTCACCGCTCAGTTTATATAAAAACACATGCCTGACTGAGCTTTTAAGTCAGATTCCCCACCTAGCTGTCACTTTAGTTCTGCTTTGCTGTCTTGCTCACATTCCTTGAAATGTGTGTTACGAAACCGTTCGACATCCCCACAAATTGTCCACCGGCGAGGATGTTTGAGTTTAGCAGGAAGAAAGCTATTTATGATCCTGTGTTGTAGCCCAGCCTCCTTGTTCCTGTCAGGACAAGTTAGCTCATGTTGTGGAGAAAAAGCTAGGTTTAAACTGTGCCTTGGGAATGTGTTGAACACTAATGTGTTTCTTTCTCTGTGTCCATTCTGCTTGACAGTCACTGCAGGTGTCGTGATCAGCAGCATTCCACTTGTAGGAGTATCAATATCTGCTCAAAACGTGTGCAACGCAAAGTCGTTTGTAGCTTATCGCCACTTTCGACAAAAATATTTCTGGAATGTTAAAAAGTGGGTCCTACCCAACACTGCTCCGAGCCGTTTAACCATGAAAACAAAAGCAGATGCAACACAGCTCAGGGAAGTCTCAGATTTTTAAAACAGATTGACCCATTTTACAGCTGGACGGCAGTTCTGACACAAAATCTAGCTTTTAAATGAAAAAAAATATTTAAATTATTGCAAAAGATGCCTTCTAAAGCTTTTTTAAATTGACTTGTTTTGTTTAAAATGAAAGTGATATCAGCTTTAAAGCAAATCCTCCCAGTTTGTCTTCAAGAATGGAGCTGACAATGAAACCACAACAAGAAGTCATAGAGGTGCAGAGACCATGAAGATCTCTCACATTTTAAAGAGGAATGCTCTTTTCCCCGCTGCCTGCACCCCAACGTGAGCGGAATGACACACACCTTCAGGATGAATCCAGAATCAATAAGGAGGCTGAGAAAGTCCACACAGAGTGTGTTCTCTGCAAACAGCAGGGAGATTTTAGCTGCTAAACAAACAAGGCTGACATCACTGTGCTCCAACAATGGACGAGTCAGAGCTGCAGACAAAGAGCTTTGTTGTAGATCAGACGTTATACAACTCCCAGTGAAAGAGGCGTTTTTCTGAGGGACGTTCACTAAATATTTACAGTACATTTAATATTCATCAAGTTCAAGTCTACCATTAAATTCCTTTTGTTGCCCTTCATTATCAGGGAATTTAACCTAAAGTAGGTAAACAGAAGCCAGAATGAGTTTATTACCCTCCAACAATAAACTATTTACCTTTTGAGTAACATCAGATTCAGGTATTTAGGACAAAAAATCTCTACTAAGTGCAAAAAGTAGAATGTCACACACTCGGTGTGACTCAGTGACAACTTGTATGTATTTATATTTCAGAGTATGCAGAGAGGCTGTACTCCCACCTCTTACACAATGTAGACTGAGTACCCTATGCTAAAAAAAAACTGAGGACATGATATTCATGCTCACAGGAAGGAGTGAGTAACCTGTTTGCCCAGTTGTCCAAACCAACCTGCCCGCGCACAGTGCAGCTCATTGACTCACTTAATGCTGCTGGTGTCTTAACACAACTTTTCTTCCTTAACGAGGCAAAACAGATCCTTAGACAGATGCTGTTAAATACAAGAACAGTGTCAGTCTTTACTGGGCTAGGCCTTAATCTTGGATCACTTAGAACAAATGTACTGTACTGTAGTCATGTTGCAAAATATGTTGGTGCTGAATGTTTTGTGTGGTGTGTTTCTGTCTTGTATTTACAGTGAAACCCCCGGTTGGCTTGATTAACTAAAGCAAAAATAAAGTTTGAATAATGCATTAAATAATTCTCAAAAATGGAAATAACCCTGATAAACTGATCAGTATTAATACACAGAAAGGGAGAAATATGGGAGTAGTACTCTCCAGCATGTCCTTGGTCTTCCTCTGGGTGTCATCCTGGTGGGATGTGCCCGGAACACCTCACCAGGGAGGCGTCCAGGACAGGAGGCATCCTAACCAGATGCCCGAGCCACCTCAACTGGCTCCTCTTGACGTGGAGAAGCAGCGGCTCTACTCTGACAGGTGCCCAGACACCCTGCAGAGAAAACTCAGTTTGGACGTTTGTATTCTTGATCTCATTCTTTTGGTCACAACCCAAAGTTCATGACCATAGATGAGGGTAGGAACATAGATAGACCGGTGAAAGCTTCGCCTTTTGACTCAGCTCTCTCTTCACTACGACAGCATCCGCTTCACTGCAGACGCTGCATCTATCCACCTATCGATCTCTCGCTCCATTTTTCCCTCATTTGTGAACAAGCCCCCAAGATACTTAAACTTCTCTACTTGGGGCAGGACCTCCTCCCCAACCCAGAGAAGGCACTCTACCCTTTTCTGGCTCAAGACCATGACCTCGGATTTGGAGGAGCTGATCCTCATCCTGGCCGCATCACACTCGGCTGTGATCTGCTCCAGTGAAAGCTGTAGATCACGACCGATGAAGCCAATAGGACCACATCATCTGCAAAAAGCAGAGATGTGATCCTAAGGCCACCAAAATGGATCCCCTCAACACCTTGGCTGCGCCTAGAAACTCTGTCCATAACAGTTATGAACAGAACTGGTGACAAAGGGCACCTTTGGCTGAGTCCAACTCTCACTGGGAACGAGCCTGACTTACTGCCGGCTATGCAACCCAAGCTCTGACACCGGTCATACAGGGACCTAACAGCCCATATTAAAGGGTTTGGTGCCCCATACTCCCAGAGTACCCCCCACAGAGTTCCCCAAGGGACGTGGTTGAAAGCTTTCTCCAAGTCCACAAAGCACATGTAGACTGGTTGTGTAAACTCCCACAGACCCTCTAGGATTCTGCTGAGGGTGTAGAGCTGGTCCAGTGGTCCAGGACAAAAACCGCATGGCTCTTCCTGAATCAGAGGTTTGACTCTCCTCTCCAGAACCCCTGAATAGATCTTACCAGGGAGGCTGACGAGCGTGATCCCGTCTGTAAATTCAATCATCATAAATCACAAATAGTTAAATCATGTCATCTGGACTTATTCTTTTTGGAAGAAACATTTCGTCTTCCATCTGCAAGACTTCATCAGTCTGAGGTCTGCAATCAAGGTCTATAATATAAACAGCCCCTTATTGCTGTGTTTCAAGCCAACCTGCTGTGGAATTCCCAGAAAATGGCTTTACACATGCAAAAAGGGACCATCAGTCCAAAACAATCATCAGAATCTGTCCAGATGACATGATTTAAATTTTTTGTGATTTATGTACCTGGATGATTGAGCTTACAAACCTTTTTTTCTTAACCATTCTGACCAGGTGTCCTCAGGCTGTTCCTGTGAGTAGCAAGTTGGCCATCAGGCCTAAAACATTTGATTGTTATGCACTGATTATTGATTGTTTTGGGCGGATGGTCCCCTTTTTGCACGTGTAAAACCAGTTTCTGTGAATTCCACAGCAGGATGGCTTGAAGCACGTCAATAAGGTGCTATTTATATTAAAGAGCTTAGTGGCAGGCCTCAGACTAATGGTGTTTCAGATGAAAGATGAAACGTTTCTTCCAAAAATAATCTGTCCAGATGATATGATTAAACTTTTTTTTGGGACATTGACAATAACATTGCACCAAGGCACATCTGTGACACCTAATATGTTTATTGCTGCTGCTCTATGTGGTTGTTTCACGTATGTCACTACCTTACCTTATAATTAAATTAATCTCAATGTTACTCACTACCTGTGCAATAACCTGTCACACAATCTATGTAGTATATGTTATTTGCAATACCTGTATATGTAATGCGCATTTAAGCTAATATTTCTACCTGGAAATATTTATACTAATTCATACTTGCACTGTTACGTTCTACCATGTGTTTTACTATATTTCTTTTGGATCTAGATGGTTTCAAGGTTCCCAAAGGTGCAAATGCGATCATAATCACCTACGCTCTTCACCGTGACCCTCGATACTTCCCGGAGCCCGAGGAGTTCAGACCGGAGCGGTTTTTCCCAGAGAATTCAGCTGGAAGGCCTCCGTATGCATACGTTCCATTCTCAGCTGGACTCCGTAACTGTATAGGTACGATCAGGATGGTTTAGATTAGTCTCAATAAATACACTTTGATTTCTGCAGTTATCAAGAGGTGGTAACATTTCCTATGTCGATATCTTTACATTCAGGTCAGCGTTTTGCACAAATGGAGGAAAAGGTGGTTCTGGCATCCATCCTGCGTAACTTCAGCGTTGAAGCTTGTCAGAAACGTGAAGAGCTGAGTCCAGTCGGAGATCTCATCCTACGGCCGGAGCAGGGCATTCGGATCAAACTGGAAAAGAGGATGTCTTCATAAAAGTCACCACTTGCTCATTTAAAAAAAGGCTTATAGTGGAGTCAGGAGTCCAAACCATATAAACCACAATATTTTTAGTTTAAAAAGTAGGAATGCTGAGCTAGTGTTTGGTAAATGCCGTTTATTTTTTAGATTTTTTTTTTTTAAACAGGAAAAAAACCTACACATTTTTGTATTATAGAGTTGCATTTTAATGGAGAAATGAATGAACAGATTGTTTTAAACATGAGATTTAAGTTCTGTTATGACACAATCTTTAACTTGGTCAAAATAACGAACATTTTGATTTACAAATTGCTAAAAACATGTAAAATGTTTCATGATTTAGATCTTTTTCCGCAGCTTTCTTTTTTTATTTTCTTGGAGGTATATCTGGAGGAAAAGAAAAGCACTGATTTTCCAATAAAGTGTGAAATGTTTTAAGGTGCGGCTGTGGCTGAGTGGTTAAAGCAGTAATGGGAGAGTTGGGGGTTTGATTCCACCAGCAGTCACATGCAGAAGTGTCCCTGGACAAGACACTGAACCTCTCACTGCCTCTGATGTGTGTCCCATCGGTGTATGAATGTGATAAATCACTGATTAGTCTCTTTATAATGATTTGTTCAATTAGCTTTGAGATCTAGTAAAGTGCTGTATGAATGAGTAAATGAGGACACAGATTGTAAAGTGCATTCTTGATAAGATAGAAAAGTGCTATATAAGTACAGTCCATTTACCTTCTCATTTTATGCAACATCTTTTTTTATTACTCTTTAGTGTAATCTGAAGTCCTCTCAATTAGAGGTGTGGAACTATGGAGAGCCATTTCATTCACAAAAAAATAAATAAACAAGTAGTGTTATTTAAAAATGATTAATAAATATTCCATCAAATAAATAAATACATCTTAAAATAAATCTTGAAATAAATAAAGAAAAGAATCTTGAAATAAATAAAAAAAAATTGAGGAAAAAACAACATTTCTATTTAAATGATTTATTTAAAGGGCACTTTTATTTATTTAATGGAATATTTATTAATGATTTTTAAATAACACTATTTATTTATTTTATTTTGATTTTTTATTTATTTAACCATTATTTTAACTAGGATAAATAAATCCATTGAGATTAAAAACCTCAAAAAATATTACAGTTTAAAGAAAATGTCAAGCTATTAAAAACAGGTACTATAAAACAAGCTAGCTACTGAACAATGCACATTTCATTGAATTGGCCTCAACAAGTTTAAATTTTAGATGTAAAAGCGCTGAATGAGATGAATTCAGTCCTGAATGGCTCTCCATATGGAACAGGCCTCACAGTGAAAACATTCAGACCATTCCATGAAGAACTGATTCAATGAGTGAGGCTTTCACTGATTACTATTAGTTTAGTTTAGTTTATTTGTTCATTTTTTAAAAAAACAATACAATACAAAAACAATCCCATGAACAATGACGTACTGAGTATAAAAAAATGAAAGGTAGCAGAAAGAAGAAAAAAAATCTTATTATATCTGCGCCTTTTTTCCAAACAATTTGTTCAAACGGCAATAATTCCATAGCAACAGATCAAAATGAATATAGTAACAGAATAAAATGAATAATTTTCTAATTTTTCTAACTAATACAATATACTACACAATGAAT
>JARVGV010000646.1:19834991-19851964 GCA_031762435.1 Hypsolebias longignatus
ATACATATATATATATACGGTATATATATATATATATATATATATATATACTGTATATATATATATATACTGTATATAGCTGTTCATTTCTTCTATAAATGTGCTCTATTCAACTTTTTCTACAAAATTCTGTCATTTTTCAGCTGCTTTCTGTTTCTATTTTTCTGCTTTCAACTAATGTCAGCTGTTCAGATTGAACTCATATTAACTGTTTAGTGATAAATCTTCTTAGCCTGGTTTCTGTTTCTCCAGCAGCTGTAGCAAAAATCATTCAGCAAAAAGCATCCATAAGACAATGTGAATTTTAAATTCAAATGTGCAGTAAGTCTTTACTCACACAAAAAAAACATGAGGAGCTTTATCTTGCATAGAAACTGTATCTTACAAGACTGCGTATAAGCAAAATTTGAAATATTTAATAAATCATGACATGTTTTGTTGAATTGAAACCACTTTTCTTGTATTTTAGTGACATTCTTCTTTGTTAAATTTTAATTCTTTTTACTAATGATTTGTTGAAATTGAATTAATCCACAAAATAAGAGTTTTTAGATACGTGTCCATGAAAAGTACAATTAAAATAGAAAAACAAAGTTCACAGGGCCTTTCAAGGCAAAGCTGAGTGACCTGAAATTTTAAAAATAACATGATACAAGTGCCTGAGTTTCACCTTTAAATCACCCCTCTGATAAATATGTCACGTTCCTTTCCAGTAGCTAAAGACTGTCTGATGCAGAAGCAGAGTGCCACGGCAGCTTCACTGCTCAGAGGATCTGTGAGTCTGACTGTCTGTGTTTCTATCTGCTCTCTGCTTCCACAAGATTTGCATCAGTTTCTGTCTACACATTCAATTCAATTCAGAAATACTGTATTAACCCCAAAGGGAAATTAATTGTTGTTGTAGCTCATCTTAGTTTCATTAGAGTTGTTTTAGATGCTGATGGCTTTGGGCAGGAAGGATCTATTCAATTCAATTCAATTCAAAAATACTTTATTAATCCCAGAGGGAAATTAAATAGTAAGGCGTTGTAGCAGTCCGTCCCACAGCGGATTCAAAGAAACTGGCTGTAGATGCCGATCTGTCCACCCAGACCCAGCAGATCTCTCGATCCTCTTGGGAAACAGTACTGACTGAACGTCAGGCAGAACTCTTCCCTGAGCGATGGCAACTTCTCCCAGCAGCCTGCTGAGCCCCTTGTCACTGCAGACTTAACTGCAGTTGCCGTGGGATGATCTCGGTTCTCCCGCTGTCACGAGCCGTGTTTCCCACTACCTCCAAGATCTCGGTGGTCAGGCACTCAAGCACCGCCTCTAAGGTAGACGGTAATGCATCCATGGCACCTCCTTTTCAATCATTTGGAATTTGGGGCTGTAGTTGAGATATGATTTGAGCTTTTGGAATGTTATCAGCAGCAGTTGTAGAAAACCACCTTGTTGTTATGGTTACGTATCATAACAACGGTCCAAATGTAAAAAAGATTTCAGTAAAATTCCTTCCAGCAGCACAGCATCTTATACCAGAGAAAGTAATAATAAGAAAAAAGCGATTTACATCCAGAAAAAAGAGGAATTAAAGTTTTCAAAAGCAAAATCTCAGAATTACAAGAGAGCTACTCCAACATGCAGCTACCTAAAGCTGCGCAATTCTGAAACGTGCAGGAGACAGCATGTGTTAGACTGGACCTCATGGTAGAACAAGGGTCACAGATGGACAGCTGGCTCTCTTTTTCCAGCAGCACAGAACAAACCCACTGAGTTATAGCCTTCAAGACATATAAAGATAAAACTGAGATGAAAGACAAATAATTAGACACTTTCACTGAGTTCCCTGCTGTTGATTTAATCCTAAAAGTGTATGTTGCAATAAATATTTCAACCTCCTTCAACCTTTAAATGTCATTAAACCATATGTCAATCACAGCTAATAAATAAATAAATAAATAAATATTGCTTTCATGATGTTTGAAGATCCCAGGGCATCATTAATATGGTAGGTCTTATCTGACTCATTAGGACTTGTGAGGCGCAGGAAAACTCATTTAAAACTGCGAGCTGATGAAAATAAATTATGGCTCAATCACGAGCTCTGCTAAGCAGCTGATGGGGAGGAAGGTCATTTTAGCCCAAACACAATTGTATTTGGTAAAAACAAAGTGAAGTTTATATTTATCAACTGAAAAGCCGTTGGAAAATTTGAGTTAAGAACATAAAGAATTTGATCAGGGTGTGGAAAAGCACAAAAGTACTGATATGGCACATTACATGCCCATCAACATATTATAACAGCAATACAATGAGCTATAACATAGGCTTGGACAAGCAAAGAACTTGTTTTTACTTTGACCTTAATTTGTGACCTCGACCTTTGATCAGTGGTGATAAAAGAGCGAGACACTGGGTCTGGTGATGATGCATTTGTGAATGAAGATTGGTAAAATTATTAATTCAGCATTTATTTATACAGGTTAGTCTCACTGAGTCTCGATGACTCATTTACAAGTGAGACCTGTAATCATGAGGGGATCAGAATTTATGGGCAGGACAAGAGAAAGCTTACAGGCAGACTTTCAGACAGACAGACACTATTCACCTTATTACTGGGGGCTCTACTGTATAAATTATTATGGTACAACTTCCTGTCAGACAGGAAGTAGCAGTCAAGCATTGGTTAACCATTGGTAGTGGAGCACAGACCCTGGTTTATTTGAAAGTAATCAGTTTCACAGATAAAATACTGTTTTTGTTTTGTTTACATTTATTTAACAACCGTAAAGTTTACTAAAACAGCCGTGCTGAGTTCAGGTACCTGTTCTATTGGTGGCTGCAGAACAATCAGACCAAATTAAATCAGTGGAGCCAACAACAGAGTTTTGAACACAGACCCAAAACAAAACAAAAAATAATGTTCTTGTGAAAAGCTGTATAATTTCCATCTTCTACCTACAGATGAGGAATTAAGAAGAATGTGGCTGAAGAGACCACCCAAAACACTGTATGTGTTTTCAATTTCACTTTGTTGACAAATGACCGCCGGAGGAAAACCTGCATCCTACTTTGTGGCTGGACTATAATAAACAAAAGGAGAAGAGATGTTGGATCCTCAGATTGAAAACAGTGACGAGAACATCAAGTATGATTTGAAGTTTATAGAGGACACAGCATTATAGTATTTGTTTGTCTTCAGTATTACAATTTTCTCTGCAATTAACACAAGCGCTGTGATGGAGGACTTTAAGGCTTTGGCTGGGCTCTGTGTCTGCTTTAAAGAAAATAAGATTGTGTCCCACCTCTTTTATAAAACACCACTGACCTTATTACTGTAGCTACGTAGTATATGCCTCAGAGATTTTCAGGTTGTTCATCTCGTCACCGTCAGAAGGACTGAGTCAATGAAGTAGCTAAATATGCTAGTAGATGTAATCTGCTGCCACTTCTTCAGCTCGTCCTCCATCCCTCGTCCTCAGCAGGCAGCAGTACGATTACATTGTCCTGTTTGAGCTCTGACAGCTGGTGTTTCCACATGTTTAAATTAAATCCACAATGCTCAGAGAAACTACATTGGCTCACAATGTTCACACATAAACAAATGCCAGTTTCGGTCCGTGCCGGAAGTCACACCCATAATTCACGCAAAGCATCATGGGGGCTAGGAATAATGTCAATACCTTAATATGTTTGTGTTTTCATGCACATACAAAGTATAAAAACAAAGGAAGGTTTAGGTAACTCAACAGTGATGGATATTCTGCTTGTGAGTTGTGAAACAGCCGGCAGCACATGAACACAACATAAAAGGGTGAAGTGGTTCTCCAGGCTGGATGCAAATGGTTTAACATGCTTTCATTTTTTACTGTTTTTGTACGACTGTCAAAAGACCCTCAGGGTCACGTGAACCTGAACAACTCAAGATTACCACAAAACCAAAAGGTGAAATTAGTGAAACATTGTTTGTCAGCAGTTTTCCAGACATCCATCGTCTTTGACCCACTTCTTCCTTTTCGGGTCCGGGGGGTGTCACTGGTGCTCAACATCCAGCCAGACAATTTAGAGTTACCAACCAGTCTAACATGCATGTTATTGGTCTGTGGGAGGAAACTGGAGTACCTGCGGAAAACCCATGCCTGCACAGAGAGAACATGCAAACTCCACCCAGAGAGGTCCCAGGCTGGGATTTGAACCGAGACGACTTCTCACTGAGAGGCGGCAGCTCAATGCAACATCTTGCCACCTGCAGTAGTTTTTCTATTTTTCAAAACTTCAATGTAAATTTTACAGAGGGCTTAGCCCTACTTGCCCTTTTATACCTGCTGTTCTTAGTTGGGAACAACTGTCAGCTACTACCACACCAATTTTACTCAGTATCTGTAAAATCTATTGAGGTAAAGCCATTCATGTGTGGACTAAAGTCAATCTGTGGCACTAGTCTTAATTTATTTTCAATCCAAAAGTTAAAAAGTTGTAGATTTACAGCCGATAATTACATCATGTGGGTTTTACAGGAAGACATTTAGTGGTTTATATAAGATATTTTGCTAACAGAATAAAAGGGTTGTTTCCAACAGTTTATCCAAAAGTATCAGGCTAAGATGTCTCTCAAAGTCTGTGTTAAGGACAATGATCAGACACTACCACAACAAATGTATTATTTTATTTTCAGTATTTACAGCTCCCGCTGGGCTAAAATCTAATCTTTCACTCATTAAATTAATAATCTTGTCCCCAAAAGAACGAAAGCATGCTAACTGCAACAAAAAAAAAACTTTAGTCTGACTAGCCAAACTAGCCTGGTGCTGTTTGCAGGCACTGCATTGTGGGTAGTGTTGTATCTGTTTTAGCTGAGGGAGAGTGCAATCACAGCCCTGCCTCCTGCCATTAATCATACTGACATGGTTATTAGGCCCTAATGGCAGCCGAGGGAATGTTTAAACCAGAGAGATGGTGATAATACGTACACACTGACATGCAAGACAGATATCAGGAGACGCACGCACACGCACGCACACACACACACACACACACACACATCTTCCCTCTCATAAACACAGAAATCACATCCAAGTCTTTCTGACCTTCCCAGGGGTAAGAGGTACCCTCTTCTAGCAGCTCCTCCTTTTACTTCTTGTCCGTTTAAATCATCCTTTGTTTCCTTTCCCTATAAACCCTTTTTTAATCCTCAATACTTCTAAACACATGAGTAAATGTCAAGAGTTCATTACTAAAGATCAGCTTTTTCAGCTGGTTATTGCCTGCTGCCAAAGGAGAAGCAACAACAATGATTTTACTCATGTCTATGGGGTGCCGATTGTAAAGTTACACAGTCAGAAATTAACAGCAATATTTTGGTTTATTTAGCCTTTAATAAGAAATAAATTGTTTTTTTTTTTCAAAATACAGTACTATTTTCATCGTTATTCATACATTTATAAATGTCATAGTTCCCAACTAAATATTTAATTCCGAAACTAAACATTTACTTTCCAGGCTAAACATTTAATTCCTAAACTAACTATTGAATTTGCTAACTAAATATTTACTTTCCAAGCTAAATAATTAATTTTAAACTAAACATTTAATTTCTAAGCTAAACATTTAATTTCAAAATAAATATGTAAGTTGGTAACTAAATATTTAATTCTGACCTAAATATTAAACTCGCAAACGTGCAAGTTAAATATAAAGAAACCGTCCATCATTAAACAGAGGTGGAGGCCTCCGGGTTCAACTGTCCCCCTCCTACAATGCTGTTATTGCTTGTATCACTCAGCCCTCTGTGAATAGCAAACAACCATCAGGGTGCTGATGATCCATCGTTAGGCTGTTGGTCCTCCTTGATCATGTGAGCAGCTGGTTTTGGCTGTCAGCAGCAAAATGGTTGAGCATGTTTCAGTGTAAACTGATTGATCCACTAAGAGAAGATGCTATTTATAAGACTGAGCTGACAGCACCTCAGACTGAAGAAGTCTTTCGGAGGAAAAACGAACATTTCTACAATTTATTTTTGTTTGTTTGGTTTTTTTGAATGTCCAGAGGACCAGAATTAACTTTTTTAGATGTTCCTACCTGGATTATTGAGCATGCATTGGGATACTTTGTACAAAGTAGAATGGTTGAAAGGCAGATCTGCCCCATCCAATATGGCGGACACTGACGTACCGCTGTAGCGGGCCAGCCCGCTATGTGCACAGCCGCAGACTCGGCACTAAAAACGCACACAAAAATTATGTTTACTCCAAAGCACTACGTCAAAGTGTAACAAAAATTTAATACTCTATTTTCACATTTGCAAAAAAATAATAATAACAAAAGTATATATACTGTATGTATGTATATATATATATATATATATATATGTATATATATACACAGTATATGTATTTATTTATTTATTTTTTAACTCACATACAGTATTTTACTTTATTCTCTAAGATTTCTATTAAATATGCAGTATTTGTCCTATGGCTTTGTAACTGAAAACTCATCACTCTTTTATTTGACTAAAACCTTAATCAAAGAAAGGAGTTAAAAAACATCACCCCCACACATAAAGTTAATAATTAATTATTTAATAAATAATTAATTAACATGTAATCGCTAATTAGATAATTGTTCATTTTTTTATTAAATATTTTCTAAAACAATTTGCACATTAATAAGAACAAAGCTGTTTTCTTTTCTAAATTGTTTTATTTAATTCTTTTGTTGAACCTTGATTTTGTGCAGGCAGTGTTTAATGTCTTCAATCAAAAACGTATGGTAAATATTAGTATTGATAACAATAATAATAATCCTCATTAGACCTAAGTAAATAAATAAATCTTTTTTTCCCCCCTTTTTCTTAAAACCTTTGGAAATGTCTCGTATTTTTGAGTAATTTATTCACCCAGAGAAAATAACACATTTACAAACCATGCATGTAAAAACCAGCGGGAACATGAGATGAAGAGCTTCCTTTATGGCCTGCTGACAGACCACTTCACATGACAGATGCTAAGTTATTCACACATGCATTTAGTGCAAATGTCTCCAGTCAAAGTGCATACCTGGGACATGTGTGGAGCTGCACCATGCACACAGAACAAGCCAAAATAACAACACAGAAACCGAAAACATGCTTTTAACAATAATATATTAATTTACATTGTCTTCATCGTGGAACTATACAATCAGCTAACATCAAGAACATTTCTCATCTATAACAGACTACTGGGAGGTGGAGGATGATGGGCCTTGATTCTCTGACTCTGCAGGGTTATTGTTCAAGAACTGCCCAGAGGCTCCCACATACAGCCTGGACCGCATGGGCCATTTCTGTGGAGAAACAAGTTCATTTGTTAATGAATTAACCTCATGGCCCAAAGATTTTTAACTTTATTGCATCAATAAAATATACTCCTTTTTTAGTCAATTTATGCAGAGGTTATTTTATTTTATTTGCTTGACTGGTCCCAAATGTGCACTGATAAAAACAAAGGCCTACTGACCTTTACTGGGTGCAGGTAGCCGTCACCTTTCAGGGAGTGTAACGCCTCCGTCTGTTTACTCTCCCCCTCCTCTGCTCCTTCCTCCTGGAGAGTTCGGGTTAAATGGGCGATATATGTGGTGGCCAGAATCAGCACGTCCAGTTTGGACAGTTTGGTGTCCGGCGGCACCGACGGTAAAGTCCTTTGGAGCTCCAGGAAGGCGTTCCTCAGGGTCTGCACCCGGCTCCTCTCCCGCGCCGCGTTCGCCGCCGCCGGCCGGCCTCTACCGCCGAGCCCCCCGCCACCGCCGCCGCCGCCGGCCTGAAGCGGCCCTCTGGCCCGGTGGAGCTCCCGGCGGCGGCCGTCCGGACTGGGGCTGGAGCTCGGACTAGAAGCGGGGCTGTCATCCGCCACCGCCCCGGAACAAAGACCGCCGTCCATACGGGTGCGCTTACAGACCTGGAGATGAAATCACGTGTTATGGTTCACAATATGTTGCACATTTTGTACAAACTTTTTATTAATTCTCGTTTGCAGAATTCGCCTTTTAACTTGATTAACTATAACTTGCGGCCCACATCATCTCCACAGATCTGGTTGCCATAAACTCCCTGGCGTGTTGCCAACACAGATGACAGAGTTTACCTCTTAAATTTGTCCAAGACGCGACATGAAGACAGCCCGGGGCAGGGAACGAGCTCCTCGGTGTGCGTCCTCCGGCGCGCAGCGGCATCCAACCCTTTACCTGTGTGCGTAAAAGTCTCACGAGCTCTGCGCTTATTGGATACCTTTTTTTTTTTTTTTTTTTTTTTTTTTTTTTTACCCCCACGTAATTAATCACTCCCTCAGAAGTGCGGACGACTGCTCCTTGCTGAGCTCGTGTCTGTGTGAGGGCCAGCGCGCGCTCGTTGTCCCCGCCAGAGGCTGGACTCTGTGTGGTTCACTCGGATGGTCGTCTCTCTCTCTAATTGGCTGAACTCCGCGTGTTTCTGCTCGAGCCCATCAAAAAACTGTGATTTGGACATTTTTACCTTCAAATTAAAAGCAGAGGATTCCGAAAGCGTTTTAGCTCCATGTCTGCAGCTGGAGACATTTTGGTCAAAGCATGGACAAATACATGCACTCAGAGTATATTGGGGATGACCCTCAGCTACTATCACGCTGAATTTTAGCTCATCTGTAAAACTAAACTTTGTTTTTCTCTTTCTCGAATTGTCTCCAAAACTTTATCAGTCGTAATTATTTCCTGAAAGGTTCCTGAGATATAGTATTTTGCTAACAGACAGAGCTGACTCTGAAGTGTTAATGGCAGAGTTTTAAATACAAGTCTTGTGTGTCCAGTTAATGTGTTTGGGGCGACTCTCAGCTACTACCACACCAAGTTTTAGATGAATTCCTGTAAAACTGACTGACCTCTTTGTGCTTTCTAAGACCAGCAGGCCATCTTCATTTAGGCAGACTCCAGAAGTTAATCAGCTATAGATGCCCATTAAAATCTGTTTAGATGTCTATGAGATATTTTGCTAACAGACTAACACAGGAAAGGAAATAATAATTAAGATGAAAAGGAGGCAGAAATAAACATCTGTTTGCAGCGGTTCCTGAAAACAAACTGGCACGTGAAAGATGAGTAGCAAAACATTTTTGACGAATTGCCAGCTCACTGGGGACGGCTAATAAATAAACCGGGGCGCTGCAATCAACAGGCAGGCGTTCAGGACATTTTTGGGCGACTCCTTAATTAATCATTCTGATTTCCAGGGCTCCGGACAGAGATGTCGGCCAATTAATGAAAGGAATTATTCATATTATGGATATTCTCAGACTGCTCAGTAAACATTGTTTTTGTAAGGATGGGGTAACAGCAGCGCTCGGGGCCACTGTAATTAAAAGTTGAAGTTAAAGAAGGTTAAGTAAGCTTGTTCCCTTAATTATCCTGCATCTTTCAGGGGTTACACGCGCCCATGTGGCTCCTGAAAACCCCACTCAGACACAATCGGTGGTAATAAATGTATTGTTCGTGCTCGCAGCGGCCTGAATCATTTGTCACGGTTGTTTGAATAAGAGCGCGTGTTGTTAGCTTTGGAGAATGTAAAGACTTGTAATAAAAAGGCAAAGTGATCATTTAGATTGTGCCACTCTGCTTCAAACACTTCACTTTTTTCAGCCAAAAGCACTCAGAGGGAAAATCACATAATTTTAGAGCTCCTTGAAGAAACAGTTTAAATGGTGCAAATTATTTATGTCCACAGAAATAATACATCTAACCCGATGTAAATCAGCTGTGGTTACGAGGAGGAAATGCTGTTTTATTCATTATTATTTTATTTTTTAATACTGCCAAGTTATTAAACCAGGAGTTAAAACATTAACACATGGCTGATGAGGCATTCAATTTCTGTTCCCTAGATCATAGAAGTGTTTTTGCTTAAATACTTAGTTTATTTGTACTGAGAAATATTCTTAAGGTGCTTTATGACTATTTTTATTTATAAATAAAATTCCTGAATATGTTATTGGATTACATTGACAAAAGCAAATAGAAAAAAAATACAGCTCATATGAGGCTAATCATGTTTTTCTTCTGGACATTGTTGATAATTATAAAAAAAATAAAAAAAATAATAAATAAATAAAAAAACAGAATTTGAAGAGTCTCCTAAAACCTATAATCATTTCAACGTTTCGTGTGTGAAAACGTGCTAAATTTCCACAGATTATTTTGTCAGTGGATTCGGCGCTAAAGCAAACGAAGCTGAGCTGTGATCCAGAGGATCTTCTGCGGTGCCCTCCTCCCTGCACTCAGATGTGACCAGGAAGTGGATCCTGACCCGTGTTCAAGTCATCTGGAACACAAACAGAATATCAGCTTCTTATAAAAATCTCACTCTTGTACAACTTTGTTCTGTCTTCACACTAAAACATGACTTTGTGTATTAGGATAATGAAAGTTCAAAATTAAACTTTTAACAAAAAAAAAAAAAAAAAAACAAGTGGAAAAAGTCACAGATGTAAAAAAATTAGACAATAAAACTAATCATTCGACAACTTACTTGTTAAAGGATAAGCGATCAAGGGCCTAAGCAGCATTCGGTTATTTCTTTTCTTCTCTTTTGATGCTTTCCAGTTAATAAGAAACTGTCTGGTTAAATCATTTACTTCTTTTTCATCGAGGATCTCTAAAAAATAAACAATGGGAAAAAATTGACACGCATTTATTTGAATTTTTTTGTCTATTATTTATCAACAAAAAGGTAAAATATTAAATTGGCACTGTCTTAAATGTTAATGTGCAAGAAAAGTGATGGACCGTTACCGAGGCTTGTGCACAGTGTAATAAGTCGGTCTCTGTACTTTGGTTTTTTACACACAGGATTTCCACTCAGGTCCAACAGGAGCAGCTGAGGCCAGAGGCTGAACACGTTCTCTAACTCCTGCGAACACGCAAAACAGTCGACTTTAACAAGTTGGGTTTTAATTGACGCTGGTTCAAACAGGAGTTTAGTGTCTCCAACATTATGCTCAGCAACTAAACAGGAACAGAGTGATGCACATTTGCAATAAAGAGAGACAAACAGGAGATAAATCTTCAAAGACATGGTAGAAGTGAAGGTTAATGTGAAGTACAAGGTCCAATAGAAAAGGCATAAACAACACATCAGTCTGTTTTAATCAAGAGTGTCGCCGGTGTCGTGTAACTACAAGTTTTCTCCTGGGGCAGTGCGAGGCTGACTCCTCCAGCAAGTTGCCTGCAGTTGTATGTTTATCTAAAGGCACATTAATCCAAGCCTGGAAATATGAATACTCTCTGGACACGCTCTGATTGTTCATTGCCTTCCTGTCTTGGCCAAAGCGCTTCCACTTTTCCAGCTCGAGCTGCAATCAGTTCAGAGGGGACCCCAGAGCACCACGCGCTCCCAGGCTTTGATAAATGATCGTGTCAAGGCCGTCACTCAGAAGGCCCTCGCTGAAGAGGAGCCCAGCGCCAAATTGCCCCCCACGCGGGGGGCCGTGGAGAGCAGCGGCTCGGCTGGCTCGCTCTCCACTGAACTAATGATGAGCCGGTTACGAGCCAGAGTTTGACCGAGGCTTCGATTCCTCTGTCCTCTATGCCCCGCTCACAGTTACCAGCCTCCAAAGATGCTCCCCATTTGTCACCCCAGCTGACTGCCTGTCATAATCTATTTTAAAAAATCCATAATGTTTCCTCAGGATTTTCACCAAATGGTGCAGCTAAGAAATTGATCCTTTAGAGAGCTGTCTTTGCAGAATCAATAATGGCAGACGGGTTGTATAAACTATAGGAAATATTTGCTAAAAGTGACACACGGTCAACAATTACCTCAATCATCAGTAAAAAGAAAAATCATTCACATACTGAAAAAGTCGGAACTGTGTAAAAGAAAATAACAGCTTAATGCACTGGTAAATTCCATGCATCACACAGCATTTGGGAACATTTAGGACATGGAGTTTGAGTGAGGCCAGAGGATGCAGAGGACAGAGTGAGATGGAGGAGGATGACTTGCTGTGGTGATCCATGAAGAGGGAAAAGCTGAAAGAAGAACATTTAGGCACTAAGGAGACCAGCTGCTGGAGTTGTTGGAGGAAATGTCCTATTCTTATCTGATGAAAGATTCTCCTGGGTGTTATTTACTGGATGGGGGCATGTGTTGCACTTTTCTGCATTTATGGAATCTTTTCAGACGTGCAAGCTGCCCATTTCAGAGGTACTAATGCACGCCCATATCATTAGTGAGGCACGCGTTTGAACCACGCGCTGAAAACAAGCTGGATGGTCTCTCTTTAGTATGGAGGATGATTAGAGAATTTCAGATTTTGATTAATCTGACCACAGAACAGTTTTCCATTTTGCCATAGTCCATTTTAAATGAGCTTTAATCCAGAGAAGATGGCAGCATTTCTGATGGTGTTCACATACGGCTACTGCTTTGCATGATAGAGCTTTAACCAGCATGTATGGATGGCATGGTGAACTGTATTGTGGACGTGTACCTGAGCCTGTGCAGAGAACAGAATCAAAACTGTTTTTAATGCAGTGGCCTGTGAGGGCCTGAAGATCAAAACTATCCAATACAGTATTGATATTCCAGCCTTGTTGCAATAAGTTTTTTAAAGCAGTGTTGTATATTAAAAAGGAATTTGAAGGAAAAGTCACTTAAAATGTACTTTAAAGTGCTATCAGGATCATTAAATACAAATCAACCTCTTCAGTTCATAAATCAATTTAACAGAATAATCACATTCAGCTCAAATCCCCGACATCAATCTTGAATCACACAAATCTTCCATTAAGTGATATTTTGTTGGTTTAGGGAATCAAACAGGATTTTAAGTCAAGGAGAAAAAAAAACTGCCTTCCAAGGAAACAGAGAAACTTGTGCTTGTTTAAAGCTGTCAGTGAGAAAAGTCTCTGGGGAGCGGCTCGCTGATTTGTTGAATAATTCTGACCCTTTGCGAGGCGTGGAGACCTGGGAACTTCTGGCAGGATTTGTGGGATTTAGTTCTTTTCAGTCCTGTTCTCCATATCATTTCACACATCGCTGCAGAAAGCTAACGTTGACCTCATCAACTAATGGATGGCATGTTGATTTTAATATGTCACGTCGTGCAGACTTTGCTTGATGTGTTCATATACTGCATGTGTCCTCTGTGATGCTGGAGTACAAATCTTCTTTTTTTAATTTAGACAGTTTAGACTTACTTCAATGCTGAGCAATTTATTATCCGCAGCAGAAAAATGCTGGAGTTCCTTCAGCACTGATAGGGCTCTGATATCGTCAACGTTGTTGTTATTAATATTCAGGGTATGGAGAGAATCCTGTGCAAATGATTCACATTAAAGAAGAGAAAGGAGTTCAGAATACATTCACTCGATGGAATAATACAAATGTAATAAAAACATGTAGGCCAATTGCACAAATATTACATTTTAAAGTTACTGCTCATACTATCAAACAGAAAAAAGTACGGAAAATAGCTACATATGTACATTCAGAGGATTTTTTTTTTTTTTGTAGAATTGTGTTGCATTGTTCTGTTCAAATAAAAACACCACAATATTTTCTCTTACTTTTTGCTCATAATCTGGTTGAATTCAACTTGTAAAATTTATACTGTATTTATATAAAACTTGAGTTACAAGAACTACATTCAAATCATCCTCAACATGCCGCAGCTGCTAAATATTACATTTCTTTTAAAGTTAATACGCTAAATGTTTCTACTTAGTTATATCTTTTAATAAAAAAACAACACTTTCTAATAGGTGAAACAGTATATTTTGGTGAATAATTTCTGTACTCAACAATATGGGTCATACAGCAAGTGAGTGGAGGGTCCTGGGGTCAAAGTGCAACTTCTCCCCTGGTGCCAGCCGCTGATTCTCCAGATGAAGCTCTTTGAGTTCGTGGAGCTCCTCTAAACCCTCCACCACAGTTATTCTGTTCCCACCTAAATACCTGCAGAGCAGAAAACACACAGACGCAAAGATCTCTCAATAATAAACCCAACACAGAAAACCAAAATGGTAAAATTGTCTGCTTACAGCTTGGAGAGTTTCTGCAGACTGTAGAGATTATCTATACGAGGAATGTTGTTGTTCTGCATGTACAGATGTGTCAGGTTGGAGGCAAAGCCAAGGTTGCAGATGCAAGTTATCTGATTGTCATACAGGTAGAGAACGGTGAGGTTCCTACACACGGAGAGGTCTCCCTAAAAGTTGGATTAAAAATATGAAATCAGCTATATAATTTGAGACAAACAAAAAATGTACGAGTTACTAATTACTTACAATGTCATCAATGTTCTTGCTGGAAAAGTGGAGGTGGGTGAGGGTTTTGAGGTACTCTGGGAAAGCGAGCCCCCTCTTCTTTTTTAAGTGTTTTTTAGACTTCGCTATGAGGTCTACGGTCAGACGTACCATGCTGACACAAGAAGACTCAGCTTCAGCGGGTGTCTTTGTCAGGTTGACCCAATCATTCAGTTTGCAGCAAAGACTTGAGCAAAACAGACAAACGTTAACTGAAACACAAACTGCTCTTGATAATTATTTGCTAAAGCCCAATTATGTTAGCATTTGTATTCACAGAAAACACATTTGTTTAGCCAAAAACTCATTTACAACTTTAAGCTAAATTTAAAATGGATTTTCTTTAGGATAATACTTTCTCCATGTGGTCTGCTTCTTGATATTCAGATACTAAAGGACTTTTTGTGAGCTTAATGTATTAAGTCTGGCACTTTGATTTTAAGTACCTTTTATACATTTTTTTTACTACTATTAAATATTTTATTACAAAATACTATTACTATTATTTTGACTACTATTAAGCTATTTTAACCACCTACTAAATTAACAGCTGTCAGTGTGTAAGTATAGCCTGAAATAAAAAAAAGAAAAATACTAGTTATGGAAAAGACACATGCAATAATAATCCTAAAGGCAGTAAATCATTTCTAAAGGATACAATACAAGAATATGAAACAAAACACTCAAATGAGGCCTACAAAAACAAATATGTACCCACAAGTTCAAAAATTGAAACACAACACATAACAATGTAAAACCTAAACGATCATACATCACATAATGAATATTACATGCAAATTGCCATATAGAAACAAACTATGGCAAAATAAATGCACAAAAAAACAGAAATTATTGTTTTTAAATTAGGCTAAAGTGCCTAGTACAAAATATAGGTTATTTTAGTCAGATAGTCAGTGTACTGAAAACAATTTTCCCACCATCAGTCATAGTTTTAAAGGTAAATGTTTGTAAGTGACAAATAACTTTTCAACACTTGATCTTGTGTTATCAGGTCGAAAAGACACTGATCGATAACCTGAAGATGAACTATAGACACAAGACATCGGCTAATTGAACTCACACACCCCTGGGCCTGATTTCTACAGGGAACCAGCACTGGGAAGCAGTTTATCACTGTCAAATTAAAGTGTGCCACACGTAGCTGTCGCAGATTATTAGAGATGGTGCTTTAACACTGACGTTATATCAGAGCTAACTGATTAGCTTGTTAGCTATCGTAACGCAAACATTTAACGCTGGCGTTTGCCTAAAGAATAACTAATTCAGACCATTAAAGCTAAAATAGTCGCGTATGTCTCTTACCTTTTGAGATGAGCGGCTTTTTTTTTTTAAGTTAGACGACTAAACAACTTTTTAAAATGCTGTGAATCAAGAGTTTCTTTGTATGTTTGGTTTGAGATGAGAAAAGTGGTTACTATGGAAACTACGGAGGCTGCGCAGAAGACAAACTAGCAAACCGGAAATGAGAGATCAAACACACACACACACACACACACACACACACACACACACACACACACACACACACACACACACACACACACACACACATCCAGCAGCATGTGGACATTCAGCTCAGAGCGTTCGTCTCGTTGAGTTCTTCAGGTTTACTTAAGACCGACCTGGTTCCTGCAGGTCTCTGTGAGTCCAGGTTCCAGCTGTGGGACTGATCCAGTTCCTGCTGGCTGGAGAGAACATCAGTCTGTAAGTTTCATCATCCAGATGAAGCTGCTGGATTCAGAAGAATCCAGTCCTCCATTTTCCTCTCAGACCACAGCCCTCTGAGTTGAATCTGAGAAATTGGTTCTTTAGTGGTCCAGGTCCAGTCCTGCAGCCGTGTGAGTCCTGTTTGGTCCTGTCGTGTGGTGGTCTGGGTTTGGGCTTGGGCAGGAAGTGATGGTGGGGTGACGGTTCTTCTGAGGCTCTTGTCGGTGGGCCAACCCTTGTGGTTCTGACAGGAACCGGACTGTTTTGGTCCAGACTGAGGGAAGTTCTGCAGAGTGGAGCTAATTAGAGTAAATTCTGAAGTGTTTTGGTCCAGACTGTGGGCCTTCAAATGTTCTGAAGAAGCTGCTGAACAGAACCTTCTGACCATAGAAGAGACAACAGAACCTGTTGGGTTCTATCAGGTTCTGCAGGTTCTTCATGATGTACAACAGTTCACCAGGCTCTGAAGTCAAATGAGGAGCTGCAGAACTTCAGAATCTATGTTAATCTGTTTGCCCCGTGAGACCCGGTTCATTAGAACATCCTGGTCTCCTTGTCAAGTCGAGGCCCGTCACAAACGGGCCGGCGGCCCGGTCCGGCCCCTGACTGATAGTTTAATGAATTCAGGCCGTGTTCTGATGTTCTGCTTGTTATTCTGCTGAGCTGCTGCAGAAACACGCAGCGTGTGATTAACACCGAGGTTCTACCTGCACCATCATCTGGGCTCGGCCCGCAGAATCCTGATGGGCCTTCAGAACCGCAGTCAGCAGGATGACCGGACCTGCCGGGTGAGATCAGCTCAGGGCGGGGAGTCGACCTCGCTGGGACACATCGGGGCAGGAAGTTGTCCTCACTGGGACACACCGGGGCGGGAAGTCGTCCTCACTGGGACACCCCGGGTGAGAAGTTGTCCACACTGGGACACACCGGGTGAGAAGTTGTCCACACTGGGA
>JARVGV010000646.1:19856813-19868776 GCA_031762435.1 Hypsolebias longignatus
CCCCCCCCCCCCCCCCCCCCCCCCCCCCCCCCCCCGCCCCCCCCCCCCCCCCCCCCCCCCGACCGGGGGGACAGCGTAGCGACTGACAAAGCCCGTCACCCCGGGAGCAGCCCGGTCTTGACATTTAGTCAATTCATCTTCATCCAGAACGCCAACGAGTTTACCGTTTGTAAAAACCTGATGTCTGTTTAAACTGTTCAAGGAGCACAACGTGAATCCATTTAAGGAGTGCTCAAAGTATAGAAGGAACTGCAGGAGAAAGGGAGGCTTGGATCACCGGACTCACGGCCAGCTTTCCTACTCTCCTTTGTTAAAAAAAAAAAAAAGTTCACGTAAAGCTTATTACTAAAACCAATAAACAGGGAGGCTTAGCTAATACGCGGCAATAAATCACAACATCACAAGCTGGAGACCACATGTCTAAATGAGTTATAGTGTAATAATTATCCATAAATCAAAATGCCAAATAATTAGTGAACATTTTGATTTTTGTGGTTGTTTACATACCGTCAGGAGGCTTGAGGAACTTAAGGTATTAACCCAGTATTTATTCCAGAGGAGCTCCAGGAGTTGTCTATCAAGGGAAGACTTGAAGTAGGTTCCCTCCAAGGCGTAATACCTGCAAAAAAAAAACAAAAAAAACAAAAAAAAAATTTATATATATATATATATATATATATATATATATATACAGTATATATATTTTTAAAGCGAGCTACCCTAACACATCCTTTAATATACAGTATATGTAAAGTTACTCACTGTTTACAGTGTACACCAA
The DNA here is from genome assembly GCA_031762435.1 of Hypsolebias longignatus. Lineage (NCBI taxonomy): Eukaryota > Metazoa > Chordata > Actinopteri > Cyprinodontiformes > Rivulidae > Hypsolebias > Hypsolebias longignatus. The sequence goes on from JARVGV010000646.1 coordinate 19,857,595, forward strand.
AATCTTCTATCTTGTTCAGAGGGATCGTCTGGTATTCTGACGGGCCCTCATCTGGAGGTTTGTAACCCTGAAAATGCAGCTTTTTTAAAACTACTTACATTAATGTATAAAACAGTCAATGACTGCTTGGATTTTTATAGGACTTAAAAGAAAACTAGTATCTGCTCCTTTACCTTGGGGTAGGTTCTAAAGGCACCAAGGTTGACTTTCCCTGCAGAAATAGTCCGAGTGGGGTCGATCTGTGGGAAGCGTGATACAGTAGAACAGGAAAACAGAGTCAGGGGTCGTACAATCCTCCAGGGACTACTCAAATCTGGCCACCAGGAGCCTTTTGCCAGCACTGTCAGTATGTTGAACACACACACTTAATTATGTGACGCCCCTGGCGTTTAAGTACCTCTGTACCAAATGAAGTGTAAATAGCAGATATGTTTGCCACAGCAAAATAATAATCTGTACAGCGCAGAAAGCTACAACTCATACATCAATAACCTTCTCAGTTAAATCTACATTGTTTATTTTTATAAAGAAATATAAGGATTACTCACATTCGTGCTTAGCTTTTTCACAGACGGAGAATTAGGAGTCACGGAAGACAAAACACTTCACTTAAAATAACTGAAAATATGTATTTCCTGTCTTACCACAACGGCAACAAAGGGTTCCTGAAACTGCTGGTTGAGCATTTGAGTGCTGACGTCTATGCCCGAGAGCCAGCATCCGTAGCCGGGGTGACTGTGGTACCAGCCAATCGCATTCTCCAGCCGGCCAACCTACGGGATGAAAAAAATAATTAAACCTGTATAAACGATTATTTTAAAATTATCGCTTTCAGTGTAGATCCCTGGCATTTAATTGTTATTTGAGGAAGAAAAATATACAAACGTTTCTATTATGATTAAGTCTTTTATATTCTTATAAAAAAAGACAAAAACTGAAGAACATTTTTTTTAAAACTGCCTGACAGATTATAAAATAAATGTTAGCCCATTTATAAGTAGTTTAGTACAACATTTCAGGCTATATAGTTTACCACTACAGCACGCAATTTATCTAGGAAGGAACAAAATAACATAAAAATTCTACAAAAAGTTCCATCACTTTGAAAAAGCCACTTGTATTTTTAGTGTTGTGTTAACGTGAACTCACAGTCAGTGATTTAAATATCAAATAATAGAACTAATGTAGCAAAAAAAAAAAAAAATCAGTGTCTAATTCAGTCAATGAAACAAAGAATCTAAAGTGTTGCTTTTAGAAAAAATAAAATAATTAAAGATTTGCTCGCCTACATTCATCACTAGCTCTGAGAGAGAGAATCAGCATCAAGTCATGTAAAACGTCTTGTTTAACACAGTGGTTACCATATTAAGACTCAAACACTTCGCTTTATGTAGGGAAAATTATTAAAAGCTAAACTCCTAAAACAACTTCCAAATGATAAGAAAGTTCATGCTCAAATGATGCTTCCAAATGATGTTTTCAGAATACAGGTGCATACAGCATGCAGCATTTTCTCCTGCAACATTCATCCATCCATTTTCTTTAATCCACTTCTCCATTCCAGGGTGCAGGGGAGTTGGTGCTCATGTCCAGCAGTCGCTAAGCAAGAGGCAAGGGGACACCCTGGACAGGTCTCCAGTCAATCACAGGGACACACAGACAACCATTCACCCTCTCTCACATCTAGGGACAATTTAGACCAGTTAATCTAACGTGCATGTTTTATCTGGAGTACTGAGGTGCTGCATTAAGGTTTTGCTGCAACACGATGCTTTAAAACTATCAACCACTTTAATCAGTGGCAGTGAAGGGTGCTGCTGCTGTTCAGCAAATAAAAAAGTATCTGCTGCTTGACTTTAGTTTTTCCTTTCTCGTCTTTCCTCCCCATAAAGTTCAGTCAGCACTTTAATTATAAAGTGTTTTTATTTCCTACTTACGTACACTTTTATGCTTGCATAGGTGGAACTGGTTGCATGAATTCAGGCTGCTGTTATGCTGTATTGCTTTACATCATTAGTGTAGCATATATCTTAGATCTCTAGCATACTGTTACCGTTTACATTATTTTTATATTTTATATTTTGCTATTTTTTGGGGTATAACTGGGACCCTGTGTACAAAATTTTGTTCCACCTCGTGCACCACGTGATGGAAATGACAATAAAATTGACTTGAACTTCATAATTATAATTCAAGAAATAACACTAGTCTTAATCTTTATTTAAATGTAGAATAATGGAAAAGCTGCACGTTATATCAACAGAAAGGGCACAGCCGTTGAACCTTCCTGCTGTCAAAACTGAGGTGCCTCAGGGGTCATTTTGACTCAAGGCCAGCAGGAGGGTTAACACAACCTGTGTATGGAATTAGGTCCTTTTTTGAGGTCCTACCTGTTTGGCATTTTCAATGTAAGCAGCCATGTATTCGTAAGCTGCAGCCTGGGCATTGACTCTGGTCTCTGTCCCCTCCACTGGCAAAGCAAAGCTGTCCATAATGATCATGGTCTCCCCATCCACCTTCCCCAGCATGAGTCCCATCACCTCCAGGTTTCCACCGGACCTGGCATGCATCACCATCTTCAACAGTGCCAGAGCTGAGATTTTGCAGTATTTGAAGTAGTGGTGGCTGAGAGGGACAAAAAGTACAAAGAAATTTAAAAAAAAAAAATCACACGTCTTGAGCATTTTTTTTAATGTAACCAAACACCACGAGCACAGCTTTAAGTAAACAACAATCGATACAGCATAAAAAGCTAAACAAAAACATGCTATCTAGTAGGTTAAAAACTAAAAATCTCTTTTAAACCTACTCCTTCGTCCATGGCTTCGCAGCGAGGATTTCTTGTTGTTGTTTCTTGTCATATTTGTAAATTTCATCGACGCTCTGAACTTCCTGCATTCTGTTGGAGAGCTCCCATGTTTTCTGAGCCGTGCTGCTGCCCGCCATGATGAACTGTTTGAACTACAATAACAAAAGAGTCATCAAACGCCCTAATTTCTACTCAAATACACGACGAGATGTGATATTTCTGAGAAGATTATCGAGGCCCCACATCAACCAGCTCAGGAAGCCATGACAGTGAACGATACCAACACACAAAATGGAGGGCCCGTGTATTAGAACTTAATCGGAAAGACTATAATTTAAACAGTAAAGGGATATGTTTTCTTTTAAAATATTGATTTTAATTAAATATACCGATTTAATGCCGCTAAGAATACTTTTGGTACATCTATTATTTATTTTTAAATTTACAATCACCCCTCTAACAAATGGTTTCGTCCGCCAACTACAAGTCACTGTTAGGAAGCACTGCCATGTAGCGGCGATCTTTTGAAATTCAGGCACATCTTATATATTTTACGTTTAATTTCAGGGCTTTATTTAATTTTTTTATTGAAATTTAAACTTGAGCTTTTAAGTTTTCACAGGTCTATATAAAACTGAATGCTTATATTCAATAATAACCTTGAGTTTAATTACAAAACCTTTGTTTACACGTTAGCAGCGTTAGCTAACCTCTCGGGATGAGCTTTTGAGTCATGGTTGCCCCTGGCAACGACGCTTTCCGCTCTGAGCTTTCTTTATCTACGGATAACATTTATATAAATGCTGTGCTTTTTTCCCCTCCATGTTCACAATTATAGCCAAGTTGGAAATCCGCTAGGAAGTCGTGTTCACAATATGCCGAGATGCAGTTAAAAAGATGGGAAGTTTTGCGAGAAACGTCGCAGAAACTTTACATTTGCCAACTTTGAAGTGCGACACAGCAACTGAGCACGAAAGAAAGGGTAAGTAAACAAGCTAGGCTACGAAATCACTTTAAGTAACGAATAAATCAGTCATTTTTGTGTGAATCTTCTGTGTTTAAATCAAGGTGGTTAAAAAAAAAAAAAAAAAGTCCTCCAAAATGGCTCCAATATGGCAGACAGAAAGTTTGACAGCTTCCTGGTTGCATTCTGGTATCTGTGTCATTATGTCAGTGGTTGCCAAAGTTAGGGTCATGCCATCTTTACAAATAATTAGCATATTTAGTAACTGTCATAAAAAGACAAGAAAGGTGGTTATGGATAGCTGGTTCTTTGTTAAAAGCCTTTTAACAATCTTTTCTGCTTAACTAATTAGGGTCATGTGTTTTTGCAACATTTATTTAGAGAATCAAAACGTTTTTTTGAAACCACTGATGTGATATGATATGTTTTTTTCAGGTTTGGGTTTAATTTTACAGCTGGGAAGTGACTATGAGAAAAAGAAGCACAATCTTCTGCAGGAGCTGCAGCTGGACTACAAAGATAGCGTTGCCAAGGTTTTGTAATGTGCCTAAAAGTTTAAAATGTGTTTTCATTCACGGTGGTAATTAAACTCAACCCCAACCCAGTCAGCTTTCATGCATATTTTCATGTATTTTTCCATAGAAAACTAATGTAAAACATCATGAATCTCATTCACATCAAGGTCTTTCCTTGCCTATCAATGAGAGAGCATCAATAAAGGTGTGTATCGTTTTTAGTGTGTTGCAGTTTGTCCCTGAGTGTGGCATAAAAAAAACAAGTTAACAAACAAAAACTGTTTAAAAATGTAAAAAATGTTTTACTGTAAATAATGTACCATTTTAATCATTATGAGTCAAGTGATAGTGTTTGCTTTTTAATTCTTGCTTCAATAATTGTGTTTTTATTTTATTTTTTGCCACAGGAAAGACTAAGAGAAGAGAGGAATAAAGAGTACAACCTCTTTCTCCAGGAGCAGGCTCAGAAAAGAGGGTTAAAGAGGGGAACATCTCCAGTCACCTCTAAGGTAGAACTAAAAAAAAAAAAAAAAAATCTAAATCTGATTTCTCAGATAACAAAAATGCATTTTGCTTTTAAAGCTATCGCAGTACTAACGTCAGTCTCTCAAGCCCCTCCAATGCTGAATTTTTATTCCACATTATAATTTTCAGCTGGGGCACTTCCAGGCATCAGATGTTGTGAACCTGACTTCTCGGTGTCCACCTCTTCCCATCCTTAATACCCAAACAACCACCCTTCCTCCTCCTCACAAGGATTGCCCTGCATCCAGGAGAGATGCTGCCACTCTGACTGAGGCAGGGGACACTGGAAAAAACACCTGGATTCTTGATCCTCCCAGGCGAAGGAGATGGCAAATCCATAAGCCAAGCCACTCTGAGGAGGAGATTTGCACTGACGAAGAGGAGGACTTTGAGTTCAGACGCAGGAGGAGGCCAGACAGAGACATCCATGAGCCTCGGTATCACAAGAAGAAGAGATCACAAAAAAGCAGGTTGGACAAGTGTTAGGACTAAAACGTGTAGGTTTTGTAATTTTATTGTTGAGTTTTTCTGTCTTATTTTTTATTTTATTTTATGGCAGGACATTTCAGGACATGGAAGAGATGGAGGGCACTGTTCTTTCTGATCAGAACAACAAGGATGGGGTCTTGGAGTCAGCGTAAGGAGAATCCATTTTCTAATTTAAGTTTGCATCTTAAGACTAAAACAATCAGACAACAGCTTCACAGTGGTTTACTGGTTCCCTGGTTAACTCTTCCTGAATGTAATTACTTAAAGTTAATTCAAGAAAACCCAACAAATGTTCAGAATCAGCACAGTTAAATGTGCCAACACGCTAACCATGACACAATGTCAAGTCTAGTTGTGTGAATGTTCATGAAACCTTCACATTATTGTGATCCAGTTTTCTTCCGTACGTTTTTCGGCACCTTTCTCGTTCCACAGTTTTGACACTATTTTAACAAATCATAAATCAAAACCTTCAGTTTGTTCAGGGAAAGGGTGTTATGACTTTTGGTACTGTGCATCTTTAGCTTTTTGAAATATTTAGTCTTTTCAAAACCTTCAGTTTGTTCAGGGAAAGGGTGTTATGACTTTTGGTACTGTGCAACTTTAGCTTTTTGAAATATTTAGTCTTTTCTGCCACGTGTTCTCCTATAAAATGAATTGATCTCATTTTACATCCTTGAGATCTTTAGATCTGTTTACAACCTTTTACAGTTCTGTTCACATTTTGTTCTGGTTCAGCTTCTTTCAGCTTGTTTGTGCAAATTCAAACTTTTTTTCCAACTACTTTAAGCTGTTGTTTTTTTTCAGCTGTTTAGTGCACCTTTCAGATTCTTTTTGCTAACTACAACATTTGTGTGCTTCATCTAACTTCTTTCTGCTAATTTCAGCTTATTTATGCAATTTTCAAGTTGTTCTGCTGTTTCAGCTGTACTAGCTGTTTTTATGCTAATTTTAGCTTTTTCAGCCAATTCCACAATTTTTGCACGCATTTCAACATTTTCCAGTCTAATTCAGCAAAAATATGCTCTCTCCATTTCCTTCTGGTAATTTAAGCTTCTTTCAGCTTTTTAGCTACTTTTCAGCTTTTTTTGTGCTAATTTCAGCTTTTTCAGATAATTTACACTTTGTGCTCCTTTCTGCTTCTTTTTGCAGATTCTGCTTTCTTCTGCTAATTTAAGCTTGTTCTACATTTTAGCTACCTTTTTAACATTTTTTTTAGCTAATCAGCTGCTTTCAGATAAATTCAAGTTTTTTATTGTAATTTCTGCTTCTTTCAGCCTAATTAACTTTTTATACTAATTTTAGTTTATATGCCCTTTCAGCTTTTTCTGTTAGTTTCAGCTTTGTCTGCTATTTAAGCTATTTTAGCTGTTTTGTTCTAAATTTATCTTTATTCAGCTTATTCCACATTTTGTAGTTCATTTCAGCTCCTTCCATTTCCTTCTTTTAGTTTAAGCTTCTTTCTGCCTTTTCAGCTATACTCAGCTATTATTTGCAAATTTCAGCATTTGTTTTTTTGCTAATTTCTGCTTATTTAAATCTAATTATGCAAATATGTGTGCCTACTGTTTTCTTCAGCTAACTTGGGCTTGTTCTTTCATTTCAGCTACATTTCAGCATGCTTTTAGCTAATTTCAGCAGTTGTTCAGCAAGTTCTTCTGCAAAAAGCATTCACACTGCATTTTCACAGGAAATGCAATTTCTCTAGTTACTGCTTCCGTCCTCAGATATTGCTTTTCAGCACTTCTCAGACCTGCTGTTTAAATTTCCTCGTTACAGTTTCAGGCCATTAAGATAATTTACTGTCGGTGATCTGTCACCATGTGAGGCTTTGTCCCAGCTCCAGGCTATATTGATTAAGCAGAAGGTTTTATTGTTGCCTCTGAGTTGCGTGCACGTTGCTCTGCAGGCTGGGTGTTAGATGTGTGATGTTGAATGGTAGATGGGCGTGGCTCAGAGGCAAACTGCACTGATGCTGCACTATTGGATGCATGATTCCTGTTAACGTGGCTCTCTTTGTGTGTCTTTGTGCACCAGTAAACAAATCCCAGACAACATGAGGACCGCTGCAGCATCTTCACCAGTTACCAGCGAGGACAAGGCTGAGTCTGCAACGGGGCTCATGATTGGTAAAATGTTTATTTACTTCTCAAATTGTACATACCAGTAGTTATATCTTGCTTTAGAAAAGCAGATGCCCACATGTGTATTGTACCTTTTCTTTTAACACAGGAGGAACAGAAGACCAGACACAAATTCAAATGAAGAAGGAACAGTACAGGCAGGAATTGCTTAAACAAATTGCCGAACAACAGGGAAACAAACTAAAGTAAGTATTTATTTACTCAGATGATCATTTTCACAGCAGTTTTAGGTTAAGTGGGGATTCTAAATCCAGCTTAGATGTGAGCTGATAGGGTTGTTTGTCTCATTTAGCTCTGTGCTAGCCCTGTAGCAGAATGATGACCTGTCCAGAGTATAATCACAACCTTAAAAAGATAGAGGACAAAAAAAAAATGAGTGAAACAACCTAAAAACAGTTGTTGCAGCTGAGTGTCAACATGAGATGAGCAACCTTTTGTTTCCAGAGAGAAGAAACTTGAGCTAAAAGTTGCAGCCACTGGAGCCACAGATCCTGAAAAAGAGGTAAAAAATCATTTTAAAGAAATGTAAATAATATTTATTTTAATTTGCCGACACGACGCATCATCTTTTCCAGCCTGATCGAATAAAGCAGCTCAGGATGGCAAATCAGCAGTACGAACATTTCCGACAGGATGCTCCTCACAAGTCTGGGATAGACCTGGAGACCATAGGGAGGGATCCTCATCCAAGGCCTAGAGATGAGAACACACAATATAGAGCTCTTCAAGGGAATTCCCTGACGGACATTAACACAACACTCAACCAGCTGCCAGGGAGGACTATGCCTGGTCCTGGGATGAGATTAGAACAAGATGTTCCACCCTTTGACTTCATCCATGAGGATAATCACAATAACATCACAAGAACGCCAGGAGAAGTGGCCCTTCCAAGGTACCGGTAAATACTTACCGTTTTTTTCCAGCGTATAAGTCACAGGTTTTTTTGCATAGATTTGTCAGTCCTGCAACTTATATAAAAATTGTTTCCATATTCATAACAAAATTTTTGACTGACGCTTTAAATTTAGAAGAACTGCAGCATTGAGTCCTCTCGTGCCCGCCCGCTCACTTCACTCAGCTGGTGCAGGTGGAGCAGCGCTGGAGAGCTCACAGCTCAGGCTGCGATGGATGAATGGATGGTTGGTTGGTTGGATGGATGGATGGATGGCGCCATGCTTCCCAGGCGAAATGAAGCTGTTTTGACCATTAAAGTGCATTTATTAAAGAAAAGTTAAACTAAGACACACTTTTGCTATAATAGCAAACAATTGTTTTAAAGTGTTAATCTTGTTAAAGTTCTAAGGACTGCAACAGCGAGTCCTCCTGTGCCTTTTCGCTTCACTCAGCTAGTGCAGGCGGAGGAACGCTGGAGTGCTAGCGGCTCTGGCCACAATGGATGGATGGATGGATGGATGGATGGATGGATGGATGGATGGATGGATGGATGGATGGATGGATGGATGGATGGATGGTTGGATGGTTTAATCTTGTTGCCATGGAGACCGACTCCACTGGAAACAGCTGAGCGGATGGACCGGTGAGACAAAAGAAAGATGATTGCTGCTGAAAGATTCCAGACACGCACACACCTCCACTGTCAAATAAACCAACTGCTGCTGATCACATGACCTGTTCAGCTTCCAGCTGTTGTCATGGAAACATGTTTCCCATGAGGCTGCTCAGAACGTCCATCTGTCATGAACCTGGGATGGACAGTCAAATCTCCTAACTCGTGCATTCTCAGCAGCTCAATTTGTTTTTTGTTATTTTGCTAAAAAAAAAAAAAAATTAAATCTGAAATCAAAGAAAGACATGAATTTTCCAGCTGTAAACATCTGTGGGTTCTGATGGTTCTGGTTAGCGACTCATCAGTGGATCATTAAGTCCTGGTTTGGTTGGTCTGAGACCTGAAATCAGAACTGGAGCAGTCACGTGACCATCAGAGGTTTGTGGTGTGTCTGGTTCTGTTTGTTTGTTTGTTTGTTTGTAAGAATAATAAATAAACAGTACACATGTTTTGATTAAATGATTTCTACATCTTGTTAGTGTGAATTGAACAAGCGGTACTTTGATGTGTGAGGACTTTGAGCTGGTCTGGAACCTAAACCTCCCACAGTGGGGCCATCTGACCCACTCCATGAGAACTTTAAATGTTGTGCAGCTTTTTATTGACCTGAACAAAACCAACACCTACAGTCACGACGTGCACGCGCCCAGCTGATTGCTCATCTTTAGCTGCAGTTCAAAACAAACATTATGTCTCTTCTGCCTCACGTGGTTTCTGCTCGTCTGTGTGCGTGCGCGTGCATGTGCGCGTGTGCGGCCAGGTCGATTCAGCTTCCTTTGTGTTTTTTTTTTCAATTCTAGTGCACGCGCGCGCGCACGGCAGCAGGAGAGGAGGGCGTGCCGCGGCGGTTCGGTTGGGTCGGTACTCACCGACAGGACCACGGTGTCGTCTCCGCTGAATTTGGGGATGAACCGGTCCGCCCGGCTCCGCTCCGAGTCGCTCAGGGGTCTGAAGCGACACATCACCTTCACCCCGCACACGCCCGCGCACTCTGCCGCGTCCATCTGCCCCGCACAGTCCGGCACCTCAGATACGACCACGGTCCGCTCGGATCGGAGCTCGGTTCGGATCAGGATCGGTCCGGTCCGGGAACAGGGATCTGGTCTCTGGGCTTCTCCCCGGTACAGGAAGGATGCTGAACCCTCCCACCTGCTGGGTCCACCCTGGAGCTCCAAGCCGCAGAGCATGCTGGGACATGAAGTTCTCTGAATCATGATTGGGTCCAGGGTCGGTCAGAACCTTTTACCGGGCCGGGGTCCAAATGAAAATGTCACAGATAAAAACAGAGTTAAAAAGATTCACAAGAGATACAAGGACTGTGTAGTGGAAGTTTAAAAAAAATATTAAATCACTGCATTGTTAAAAAATGTTTTAACTCGAATAAAAAATTAAATTAAAAAAACTTTATGGTCCACTTTTATGAGATTTGAGACAGTGGAGAACATGAACATGCAAACTCCTCCTAGGAAGGTCCATAGCCAGGAATCGATCCAGCAACCACCACGCTGAGACCGAAGGTGGTTCAGATGAAGCTGCGGTGATGCTGAAGTACCGGCAGGGGTCGCCATAACATCACATTTGATATAAACGTAAACTTAAAACCTGGTTCTAGATCAAAGAGCTGATCAATAACTGCTGAATGGAGTTGACCTTCTGAACAGTAAGAAGCAGTTTTTTATTAGCTTCCTGTCTGTTTTCAGATTTAATTTATCATTTTATTTACTTTTCAAGGTTTGAATGATCTCATCAGTCCACAGAACTCCTCCTCTGGTCCAAGAAACTTTTAAATCTCTGCTGAAATACTTTTTTCTTTGCCTTTAAATTTAAAGAGAGGACAAGATTTTATTTGATCTTGCCTTTGTTATACTTTTTTATTTATTTCACAGCCCTTTAAAAAAATGTTTTGTTTGTTTTGTTTTGTTTTTTAACAACTACAGATCACATCTGTCTGTCTGTGTGGAGTTTACACGTTTTCCCTGCGAGTTTTCTCCAGGTGTTTTTTTTTAATCCACAGACAGAAAACATGCATGTCAGGTTAATTTGTTTATCCACAAATGACATGGGCACTGGTGACCCCTGCGATCTGAAAAGAAAGAAGCAGGTAAAGATGATGGATGGATGGATGGATGGATGGATGGATGGATGGATGGATGGATGGATGGATGGATG
>JARVGV010000646.1:19898624-19910195 GCA_031762435.1 Hypsolebias longignatus
GTCCAGATGACATGATTCAACCTTTTTTGTTGTTATATACCTGGATGACTGAGAAAACAAACTTTGTGTTTTTAAAAGCTGCACTTCTTCTAACTATAAAACCTGTCATGTATATATTTTAATCCATTTTATGTTGTCATAAACTTTACCACTGGATGTCACAGACATTGTTGGCCATTCTATTTGTATTTTTATGTTATTTATAAATAACTGATTCTTGAGAGGAATCTACTGGATCTCTAACCCATTTGTACATTTAAATAAAATCACAGCTTTTTGGTGTGAAGTCTCAAACTGGAGCGAACTAGAATCTGGTTTTAGGAAGCGCCATTTTGGAAAAAATCTTACTGAAGCACAAACATTCAGTCTTACCTCCTGCAACTGTGTTGACCACCTCCTGCAGAATACTCTGAACTATTTCCTGGGCTTTCTCTTCATAGTTTGGGACCTCCTCCTCCTCCCCCTCACCTGCTCGTTCATGCTGTTTGGATGCTGAAGATAATAAGAAAAAAGGAGCCGATGTTGCAAATCAAAACTATTCAACGTGTTGTTTACACCGATTTTACCGCAGCGCAGAAAAAAGTCGTACTCTGTGCCGCTGCTGCGGTGGCTTGGTCCGCCTCCGTCTGCTCGTTTTCAACCGCACAGAACTCAGAACCGTTCTCAGGATCTGGGTTCTCGTACACAGGCCCCTGCTCCTCCTGCTCCCCGGACACAGACCTGCTGCTGGACTCCGGGGCCAGCGTCGAGGGGGTGGATGGGGTGGACTGAGTGGACGGGAAGGCGATGCTCGGGGTCCGAGGGCTGACGGGCCCGTTGGCCTGCTGGGTCGGAGTCTTGGTGGGCGGGTGAACAGGGGTCTGGAGCTGGGGGGACTCTGGCTCGGTGTGCTGAGTGACTGGGGAGTGCTGGCGGTGCCGATCTCTCTCCAGCTGCTTCGCTTCCTGCAGCTGAGGCGGGATGGGGGAAAACGCACACAAACATACAACAGAAGACACAAACCCAAAAAACAGCAGAGAGAAGACAAATATGAATTCAATATATCAACATTTAGTTGAATCAGCCTGTTTGCAGACACAAATATAGCTCGTATGTTCTGAACACGTGTCAGCTGCATGGAAATGTACATGAATCTCCACTGACATGCTACTAAAACAACACGTGAAGTCACTTCATGCTTTCTGGTGCGTTTTTAAAAAAGTACTTCTGGTGGAAAATGGTTCACACGGTCACGCTCTGACTGAAGTGTCACAGCTGACATGTCTGATAGAGAGGGAGCGACACAGCGTCGCTGGGTCACGAGACATTTGCACAGTTACGAGCACCGTAACGTCATCACAGCGGTGAACCTGTGCATTCAGGCTGCCTATTTACACATTTTGACTTTTAATTAGGAAATATCTGCACCATTTGTCTCAGCAGATAATAAAAAAATAAATAAAAATGACCTCTGCTGTTGAACACATTAATATTCCACAGAAAACACCAACACGGGTGCAAAAAGAGAGAAAAAATAAACTAAGCGGTGCAAAAATCTCGCAGCCAGACTAAATACAACAGCTTTCAAAGCGTTTGCAGTCCAAGTGCACTGAAGAGAAGAAAAAGGGCAAAAAGAAATCAGCGGTGGACTCGAACATCTCCAGGAGCTGAAGGGAACACGAGGCGTGTATGAAAATGTTAAAAATAAAGCAACTAACTGAGGATGATCCAGCTCAAGCTAAATGGAAATCAGGAATATAAACCAACCACAAGCGGGAAATATGAACAGCTAATCCCTTAAATTCAAGACAAAATGAAAAGATTAGCGTTTACTAAAAGGAGTGCAGATCAAACAGAGTTAAACTAAAATCATCTTAATTTGAGAAATGTGTCATTTCATGCGATATCAAAGGAGTCATTTGTTTGGAATGACTCTCAGCTACTACCACATCAAGTTTTAACTTAATATGTGTAAAACCGACTGAGCTACAGTCCGTTAATCAGATATAGATAAAAATATAATTATTTCCTGACAGTTTCATTCATTACATGTTTTTTGCGAACAGACCAATGGAGTTGACTCTGAATAGTCAATGGGAACATTTTAAACAATGGTTTTGCACATCTGTTAGAGCTCCAAATATGTGCTTGGGATGAGTCTCAGCCACTACCACAAGATTTAGCTCAATATCTGTAAAAATAAACATTATTGTGATGGCTAAAATTGTTAGGCTGTGGCAGGTTGACTTCAAAAGTTATTCAGTTGTAGACGTACATTCAGTGGTTACTTCCTGCAAGTTTCGTTAAAATCCGTTTCGTGGTTCAAGAGATATTTTGCTAACAGACAGAAAAGTTGGCTCAAAACCCTTTTGGTGGTGAGCGATGACATAATATCGGCTTTATTGCACATACCGCATTTCAGCTCATCTTACAACTTTAATCAGACGTTTCATTTCTTGTTTTGTAAAGCGCACTCTTATTAGAAGCCGTTCGGCTCCAGTTATACGAGCCTGCTGCTATTGTCACACGTAAATGCGACCAAAATAAAGTGAATGGGGCAGGCTTTTAAATGAACGTTTAGTATCAAATAGGAGCAGGCGAAACACACCGGAGGGGAAAGTAGAGACAGCACAAACAAACTAAGCTCATTATTTAAATGCCAGCTCACCTGGATCAAGAACGGTGTGTGTGCGTATGTGTGTGTTTGTTTGTTTAGGTTCCATTTGGGGACTTGAGTAAGCACAGACACCAGTCATTAGGGGACACCGTGGCAAGTGGGGACCAAAACCATTAGTCAGAAAGGGGTGTCCCCTAATGTGGGGTTTTAAAACATGTGTCCCCAATGTGGGCATGGGTAAGTTATGTGTGTGTGTGCAAGATCAGACCAAATCTGAGCTGTAACCAGTAGGATACACACAAAAACACAGAAAGAGTACCTCCCTGAGCAGCAGGGCATTATAATAAGACTCAATGTCTGCTTTTCTTTATTTCCTACTCATGACTCCTGTTCATCACCGTCCCACTGCCATTATCCCACAAGAACTACGGCAAGCGTTAAGAGACACTAAATATTTAAAAAGATTTACCACAACCAGGTGCATTTATAACCTAGGAAGTTGTGGGAAAGCAAGATGAGAAGAGAAGCCACAGCAAGCAGGCGGTGGAAGACAGCATTCTTGTTGCAGCGCAGCAGAAAAGGAAGAGTAACGGATGAGTGCACGAATGGATGAGGGTAAAAAAAAAAAATTAAATAAGAAAAAAAGGCGCAAACACAGACACACAGGAAAGAGTTGAAAAGTTCGGATCAGGCAATATCACGGCAAGTCCTGCACGCTTTACCTGGCGGTCACGCTTTCTGGAGGCCAGAGACCAAGATAGCTTGTGATTTGTAAGCTATGTGTCCGAAAAAAGGAAGGAAGGGAGGGAGGCAGGTGAGGAGGAGGAGGAGGAAGGGGAAAGTGTCATTCAAAAAGAAAAAGATGACATTAGAGCAAGCCGTCTTTGAAGGCAACACTTAAAATGTCCTTCCAAATATAGAAACTCTGATTAAAAGAGGAACACATGGTTTAAATTAACAGAATTGAATGATGAAATAAAATAAGGAGGTTTCAGTCTTGTCCGTCCCACTTGCACGTTTCTACACAGACGAGTGTGTGTTTGTGTTTGCACACGGTTGCACGTACCGCCTGGTTCTCCATGCGAGCGAAGATGACGTTGAGCATCTGTGTGAGCGTGGCCTTCGCCGTCGTCTGGTTGATGAGGTTCTTGCTGGCCAAGTAGATGTTGTAGCAGGTGCGGACGGCCTGCAGCACGGTACCTTCGTGGATTTCTATGTGCTGGGAGGTCACGGCCGTCAGCAGCGCCTGGAGGGACGAGGCAGGAGGAAAAACTTTCACTCAGCTTCACCCTACGTCAATTACTCGCTATGAATTTTCTTCTTTTAGTTAATTTATCCTTTTGTGTAGCTGTCTGTTATGCGTTTATTTTATTTTAAATGACTCTACACATGGTCAGTGCTCTCCAAAAGATTTTAAAGTCCATCTGTGTAACAATAATTTGAATTTGGTTAAATACAAAAAAAAAAAAAAAGTTAAATGCATAGTTAAGTTTCATTAAAATTCCTCCAGTTGTTCACAAGATATTTTGCTAATACAACAGACACGTGCAAGCAAAAGTATTAGTCCTTTCGCTTTCGGCTGCAGGACTTCATAGAAACCCAAGGCTAACAAACTAAAGAAGTCATCGTCAACTGGTGGCTCTCGGGCCATAACTGGCCTGCGTGCTCAACACAGGATCACTACAGGAATCAGTTGAATCCCAGTTAAGAAAAAAAAAACAAAAATTATAATAGCTGTCAAAATATATGATTTTCTTTTTTAACGTTTCATGCTTCAAATTTATACATCAATAAATTACCTTTTGGGGGTCAACGTTATGCAAACTCATGAGATTGTGCTAGAAAACAACAAATATTTATTGATTCTGTTTACAACTAAACTAGGTGATCAGCCATTCAGACTATCTCATTGCAACTCATTTGCATATAATCGTAGCCGTAACTTTGGCTTGCACGCTTTCCACGGCTCTACTTCCTCTACCATAATTACTCTAAACCTGTCAATAAAGAAAGAAAAAAACTTTTCTCTTTTGACCTGGCATCTCTGACTTTGTTTGCATCTGGAAATTATGTTATCGACTTAATACAAGTTGTGAGCCAAAGCAGTTTGAAGTGTACTCGTCAATGTGCTCTGTACTTCAATACAGAATCATTATGTACATCGAGGTTTAGACGTCTACAAGCGTTTCGCTTTTAGACCACATTTAGTCAGAATTTAGCCAGATGTCCATGACCGTTAGGTTTTTATTAAAAAAAATAAATAAATGAAAAATAAAAATAAAAATAAATAAAATAAATAAAAAAAAAGCTTTCTGTGTATGAAAAGCTAAAAACACAGAAAGGCTGCAGGTACAATCTTATTTTATTGAAAAACATACCCTTGAACAATACAAACTTGTTTTAAATGGCCATGAGGAAGTGCTCTGAAATATAAATGAAGTCCAGACAATTGTTGTTCAAACTACAAAAAAAAAAATTTGTAAAATCGGTTTCTCGTGCAAGTATCGGCCGATTTCCCAATATTAAGGAAATCGGGGGCGATAAATCGGCTGGCTGATTTATCCGTGCACACCTACTAAAAAGAGTTACCATAAATGAGGCTTAGGGCTAACAGAACAAGTGGCTACAGCCACCGTTGTGATGTCACCTTAATTATCTGTAGCTGCACACCCTCATCAGTCTGAGGTCCTTGAAAACAAGCACAGATGGTCTCGATGATCCTGTCAATGAGCTTCTTGCCCGGAGCCGTGTTGTCCGGGGCGCTGCCCGTCAGGTGGCCATAAGCTATCAGCTTCTACAAATGCAGATGAGTAAACACAAACAACTTGTAGAGCCAGAGCGCACGACTTGCTCACTTTTATTCTAAGGAGAAATTCTCCAGTGATTTTAGTTCACATCTCAAGACTTGGCCAAGATGTGCTTTTATGAGCTTCCACACTAAAACACTCGTACAGACGTGTGGCGGTCTGCTGCCTAAGCCGTCCGGCCACTGACCTGTAAACAGTCGAGGGAGGTGATGACGATGCGGGGACATTTGGACTGACAAGCCAGCTCAAAAGGCAAGAAGTACTTGTCGGCTTCAATGAAGTTCGTCTTCGATTTGATTGGCGGTAAAGTGCTTGAGCTGGATTTGCCATCTCCACTGGGTGGACTAAGGAGGAACAATGCAAGAAAAAGAGACAAAAACAATGAGACCAACTCAGTCCAGGGTTCATAAATTGGTCCGACACTCGTGCTTTTCCTCTCACCAAGACACAACTAACAGAGCATGAAAAACAAAGTGTTAGGGGTGTCATGTTTCACCACATAATATCCCTTTCTTCAAAATCTGGAGCACAATATTACCAGTAAACATGCTGAACCTTAAAGAAGGTATCCCTGAGCTCTGCTAAGGTCTGGGGCAAACACAATCAATATTACACTGAATATAAGGATGCTTCAAAATGTCACCTGATCTCACACAGTGAGAGAATTGCAGATCTTGAGGTTTGTCATTTTCCCCTGACCAACCACTAGCACAACAAATGATGCAGCTGTTTTTACTGAATGAAAAAAAAAATTAAATAAATAAAACGTGGACCATCTCTTTCAGCAGCCATGTCTGCTCAGCTTCCCCAGCCGCTGCCACCACACCCACAGATCTGGCTGGAAGGAGAGAAATACAGAGGAAGGGTGGGAGCTGAGGAGGGAGAGGAGGGAGGCAGACAAGATAGTGAAGGAGGAGGCTGCTTTGTTTATGTCTTGGCAATGAAGGAGGATGAGTTCAGCTCTTTTAAGACGGGCAACCTCACAGCAGAGCATGAGAGGACGGAGGCGTTGCTGAGGTGCCTCGTAAAGGGTGAGGGTGGGATAGAACGAAGGATGCTGCAGAAATTAATAGATGAAACAAACAACTAAAATAGAGATGATGAAGTGATAAAGAGATGATGCAACCTGGGTTTGAACCTGAAACCTCTGGACTGCAAGAGCACAGAACTGACTACCAAGCTATTGCAGTGAAATAAATTGGCTACAAAATAAGACAAATTAAAAGAAAATGAGATATTTTACAATATGTTTTGTGCAACAAAGTGAAGCTGTGATTCAGTGATAAGTAGCAACTATCAGCTCGTGTGCGGGATCGATTCCCATCTGTGTCGCTCAATTATCACATTTCACTCAGCTGAGGTGGTGATCAGGACACAAACAATATAAAGCTCAGTTTTTGTCAGACAGCAAGGCATTTATACTTTTGTGGTGCACGGCCAATATGCATTTTTAGTTTCACAAAATAATTGTTTCTACATGTTCATCTTCTACTACTTAGCTATAGTCGGGTCAATGACTCAACAGGTCCAGGAGAGAAACCCAGACAGCCCATGCCCCAGCAACACTCCAGCCTCTCCTGGGGGGCCCCAAGGCATTCCTATGCCAGAGGATATAACCTCTCCAGCGTGTTCTTGGTCTGTCTCTTCCCAGTGGGACATGCCCAGAAAACCCCCAAAGGGAGGCGTCCAGGAGGACTCCTAATAAGATGCCTGAACCACCTCAACTGACTCCTTTCAACGCAGAGAAGCAGAGGCTCTACAATAAGTTCCAATAAGTTCCTCCTGGGATGATGGAGCTCCTCATTATCTTTAAGGCTGAGCTCGGCCACCCTGCAAAGGAAGCTCATTTCAGCTACTTGTATCCAGGATCTCGTTCCGTCGGTCATGTTCTAAACCTCCTGACCACAGGTGAAGGATGGAGCATACACATCGAGAGCTTTGCCTGTTGACTCAGCTCTTTATTCACTACGACCGACTGAAGCAACATCCTCATTTAACAAAAATAAATGTACTGTATATTTATTACCCTTAGAAGAACTTGGACATTAGCTCATCATCCTGGTTTCATTCAAAAGTTGTTAGATGCTAATGGCTGTGGACAGGAAGAATCTCCTGCAGCAAATCTGAAGAATCTGGCCACAGATCCGTCCACCCGCATCCAGCTTGCTGTCAGATCCGGCGAGCCTCTTGATCCTCCAGGGCAGCAAGACTACCCGCATGCTAGGCAGAATTCCTCCCTGAGCGATGGCCAGCAGTCTGCTGAGTTCCTCGTCGTCACGGACAGATTGCTGAAGGTGCCAGGGGTTGATCCCATAACCACAAACCGAGTTCCCCACCAGCTCCAGGATCTTGGCAGTCAGGTACTTGAGCACCGTTGCCAGGTTGATGGGAATTCATCCACAGCACCTCCTTTTCAACGCATTTGGGATTTGGAACTATTTGAGCTTTTGAGATTTTAATTAGCTGCAGCTGGTTGTTAAAAAAAACATTGTTGCCATGGTTACATATCATAACAAATGCCCAAAAGTAAAAAGGTTTCAGTAAAAATACTTCTGGCTACACAGCATCCGATACCAGAGTAAGTAGTAATCTGAAAAAAGTGATTTACGTCCAGAAAAAGAAGAATTAAAGTTTTTAAAAGCAATAACTCAGAATGAAAGTAACAAAGTTCCTCCAACATGCAGCCACCCCGAACAGCGCAATTCTAGAATTATAAATAAATATATATAGAAGAGCATTCTTGTTTAACAAGACTATACTGTGAGCTACAGTAAAACTGTTGTAGCAACTGCTCCATCTTTAATTTCCTATTTGGTCATTGATTCATTAAATACAGACATGTCCAAAGCTTAATTATTTAAATGTGACCAATATCAGCCAATTAACTCAACTGGACAATGAAATGATCTACATCTTGTCTAACATGGATATTTGACAGAAGTTAAACAGTTATTCAGTTTATGAGTAGTTGTAAAATAAACAACATTAAAGCAGTAAAAAAGAATTCATAAAAATTCTGAGCTTGGCTGAGATGTAGTCCAGCTAATAACTGCTCATAAAAACAAATCCTAAAATGTTCCACTGACTCTGAGATCAATCATCTGTAGATGTACATCCAATGATTAGTTTCTGACAGTTTCATTAAAATTCATCAAGTGGTTCTTGGGATTTTTTGCTAACACAAATGCGGTCGACTCCATCAGTTAATGCCAAGGTTTTAGGTAAAGATGTTGCTAAATGTGTTAACCTTAAAAGTATGACTCTCAGCCAACATCTGTAAAACTGACCGAGTTAGACAAATTTTTGTTTTCTACACTCACTTAGCTGTGGCGGCCATCTTGAAAGGGGTCTACTCCAACAGCCAATCAATTGTAAATGTACATTACAGTCTGTTCAGTGGTTCAGGTATTTTGTAGACAAATGTGCACAAAGACATGGTTAATGGCTGGTTAATGTATTGAACAAGTAATTTCTCTATTAATTTGAACAAAACAAAACAAAAATTAAAACATCAACATGTAATTTTAAACAGATTTTAAAATGGTTAAATATATACAATACAATCCTCTTATTAAGATTTCACGGATGTTTTTCGTTTGAAACCTCATGAATGCACAAGTTCAATTTAAAAAGAACTACAGGCTATCAAAAATATAATTTGTATTCATAAGTGTAAAATATGGAAATAACAAAAGGGAGCAGAGAAGCACCTGAAATGAAACAAGACTTTTTGATCCATCAGTTGTGAAATCTGGAAGAAATTGGTTGGACAAATGGAAATAGAGAAATAAAGGAAGAAATAGAAGGAACATGAAAAGAAGATGGGGGAAGGGGGGGGGGGGTTGTTGTCACATTCCAAAGCCTGTTACTTGGCAAACCCTTTCACAAACAGGGCACACAATAAAAAAAAAAGAAAAATTCAAAAACAGGCATGGCTTTATAAAGAAACCCACTAATGGCAACGCAAGGGGGCTTTTGGAAACAAGCCAGGCAAAAAGACACGTGCACGCGCACACTTCTAATCTTCACTAGTCTGAACACAGGAGGAAGCCACAGAAAGGCTTGAAAACAATCCAATTTCACATTGAAAAAAAAAAACCATTAAAACAACCAGTCCTTGTTTGTGTTATATAATTTATCAGTGGCTTACCTTAATTTTTTGGATTCCTCCTTGATTTCCTCTGAAAGAGAAAGAAAAGAAACAACTTACCGTAAGTGTTTCAAGTGCAAAAAACAATGTTTTTGAGGTACCGGTAGTATTTTACTGAAGAGAGCACGGTCAGTCAATTTTACTTATTCATTACAACCTTCTTCATAACAATATGCAGTTTTTCTAAAATTACCTATTTAGTGTTTCCATATTTTTTTCCTCCTGTAAACAATATTTAGAGAAATGTCTTTCGATATGAACACATGGAAAACAACCAACAAATGCTGTAAGGGTCTGTATGTCAGACCCTTATGTGGCGCTGTAGTGCTGCCACAGAAATACATTAAAAACAGGAAACAAGATGGGGGAGCATGTTTACTCTGAAGCCCACTTTCAAGAATTAGAGATTGCTCAATAATTGTTCCAAAAATGGCTCTTTTGTACTAAAATTTTTTTTAATAAAGCCCTGTGGATGGCTGCTTAAGACAGCTTTCAGAGAATAAGCAAATATTAAACAAACCAAATAATAAGAACTTATTATTATATATTGATTATAATTATAGGGGGAGTGGTGGCGCAGTGGTTAGACGGTGGGCCTGTGATTGGAAGATCACTGGTTTAAGCCCCGGTACAGACAAAATCAAAAAATGTGGGTGGAAAAAGGTGAAACACCCACACCTGCCTCCACCCTCATTCACCCTACCCTGGGCCCCTGAGCAAGGCCCTTAACCCCCACCATCTGCTCCCTAACAGGTCTCTCTTGAAAATGAGTTCTCGTGGCTCAATGAGACTAACCTGGATAAATAAAGGATAAATGAAAAAAATGGCAAAAAAATTTAAGCATTTTTATTTGTTTGAGTTCTCTTGCTTGGTACATTATTTTTATTTATTTATTTATTTTAGTTTAGTTGTCAGTTATTATCATCACCATTAAAAGAAATAAACATTTGAAATATATCAGTCTCTGTAATGAATGAATATACAAGTTTTACTTTTTGAATGGAATTACTGAAATAAATCAACTTTTTCATGATATTCTAATTTTATGACCAGCACCTGTACATCCAGCCGCCACTGCTGAAATGTTTAATATAATAAATAGCTCTAGATTAAATATATAGGTGGTAGATGTGGCATGAAACTGGTCAGTTTTGTCTCTTTCTCACCAATAATTAATGCATAATAAGCAGTTATTAATATACGGACGGACGGACGGACGGACAGACAGCGTCTGGAAAGTATTCACAGTGATTCATCTTTTCCACATTTTGCTAGTCTTATTCCAATTCATACTGTATTTTAAAAAAGTCTTTACTCAAAAACACACAATTCTACCCTATTATGACAATGTGAATAAAGATATTTTGAGATTTTTGAAAATTTATTAAAAATAGAAAATTAAGTCTGAGTCTTAGAAAACTTTTGAGGCTGAAAACAGAACTGATGGGGTTTCCTGCCAAAAAGCTCCAGTTTTGTACAGATGTACTTCTCCCAGAAGCTTTGTCTTCTCAGTACACATTTTGTCAAATTTAGCCTATTTTTTTTTTAATGGTTTCATGTCTTCTTTGACTCAAACAGCAACTAATGTTATGATCTAGCACTGATGACATATGACCTTGAAGTTCACCTCTAATTTTTTGGGAAAAGTTCTAAAATAGACTCTTGGGTTTCCATTCGTATTATCTGTTTCTTTAGTTTGTCATCAGTTGCCCTCTTGTGGACACATCCAGGGAGGTGGTCTCCAGCCATGTGGGCCTTAACCTTCTGAATACTCTGTTGAGGGACATTAAGCTACTTGGAGACTGTCTTATGGACTTTACCTTTAACAATACAGGTAGTCCTCAACCTACGAACGGGTTCCAGACCTAAGGACCGTTCGTAGGTCGATTTTGCCGTAGGTCAGAACCGAACGCACATGGCGCCGTATGTACGCATTTACGGCCGTAAATAGAAACCGAAACTAAAACGGCGATCGGTAACGTCTTTTTAAACACGTTTTTTCAATGTAAAACAACTTC
>JARVGV010000646.1:19959296-19983673 GCA_031762435.1 Hypsolebias longignatus
ATGAACACACATCGGTACAATCCAAGGTAATTTAACAATATGTGGAAAAATACAACAATCCAACTAAAATCTTCCCAGAGTTCCCAACAAAATCAGAATTAAAACCACCCAGTCTGGCAACACTGCATAAACTCAACCCTTGTAATAACATATATCCATTAATGCTGAATGTTAGACTAAAAAAAGGCTAAAACGTCTGCGATATTGAGCTCAAATTCATCCACAAAGACAGCTGAAGTGTAAATCTGTCCCTCCAGTCCAGTCTTGTTCAGCATTGCAACTCTGCATCCCATAATGACGCCACACAGAGTTGTTGCATTTCTCATCTCATCTAATCCACACGTTCTGCCAAAAGACAGCCGGGCTCAGATGAAAACCACCGGATCTTGGCGTTGAGTCCCCAGCAGGGAAACACCTGGTTGTTGCGTCACAGGAGGAGTCAGGCGCATGTCGTCTTAACGACCGTACAGAAAATACTACCGAACTTCAAAGAGAGGCAAGAGTGAAATGGTTTGAAGCAGAGTGCATGTGAACAATTGGCGTACACATTTTTTTTTTGCTTCATAATTTTGTTGGGAAGGAAGTTTGACGAGACATTGTGTTCCCTCAGAGTGTTATTTCCCCAAACGACCCTCTGCCACCACCATCCAGATGTTTCCAGTAGAGGGGAATATTTAGGAAGGATAGAGCTTGGTGGAGAATGAGGGATTGAGTTCCTTTATGTCCCCTGCAGGCTGGAAATGGGATTAAAGTCAGAGGTGACTGATACTTTTAAGACCCCCCTCTGTTCTGGTGAGGAACAGTGGATGGAAGCAACAGATCAGATCTAACAACAATTGATGATCTTGATAAGAAAGTTAGACCGTGAGGGACGCAGAGTTGCTCTTGTCTGCTTCTTGGGAGCTCTGCAGACAGATGTTCGAAGAGTTGTCCTGCTGTGAAGAGGGGATCCTAATGAAGACTTTCATCTGCTTGAGGAATCCCACACTTACTTCCTTCCCCCTTAAACAAGAACCAGTTACGAAACACAACACTGTGTCTAGAGGTCAGAACGTTTGACCCCTGCGTGGATCAACCCAGCATCGAGTGGCGTGGACTGAATGTTGCCAGAGGTGTGCACAGGGAAAAGCAGATCGCACAGCAGATAGTGCCAGGAGGTTTAAGGGTAAAGGCGGTCTCTGTGGGTTTCTGGGCTCAGTGCCGTCTCTTGTAAGCCGTATTTCCTGCAGTAGGAATTCCTCTGAGGTTCGGAAATGCTGCAGAACAATGAGGCTCGGGTCAGCTGGCAGAGCTAAATTGAAGAGCTGAGATTGCCTCTGCTGATCTGTGGGACTTAAGCACAATACCCCACAACACATACTCTAGTATTCAGGTGGTGGAAAACAACAGATGATTAGAGCGATTTAGTCCCTGGACAGGCAGACTATTGTGTTTCTCTCTCTGTGGGAAAATGTGCAGATTGAATCTTCAAGGTGTTGACACTGGAAAACTTGACTTTTGTTCAGCTTCCTTTCGATTTGCATCCACGTTTTATGCCAAAACTTAGATAAATCTCACAGAAGGACGTCTCAGAGGACGCGTTCCGATATAGCTCTTACATAATGAACAATTATAGCTTGGGATAGTGGGCGGCAGTGGACACTAATGTTTATCTTGTATTGCCTTGAGCCAGTTAAGTGACAGTCAATTTTAACAGTAGAACAAATCTTGGCTCAACGTAAACAGACACTGTAATAGGCGTTTCTTTAGTTTTCTGCTGCCAAAGTAAGTACTTTATCTCAGGCTCAACCATTCATAGAGAAGCACTGAAAACAATTTCTTGTATTTTAAGCTCTTAATAAAGAGAAAACAGAAAGTTTCAATAAGGAAGCCTTTTATGTCTTGATTTTGGAGGGAGATCTGAGCCACAAGTTAACTTAATATATTCCTAAGAGCTCTGTGGTGCATTAAGTGGTCCCTTAGCTGCTGCCCCCTTCTTGAACAAAAACCCATGTAATGTGACTATAATGTTTAAAACATTTTTTAGTCCCTTGCATCAATCGAAGGAGAATTAACTTGGTTTTAGGAATTGTAAGCCTACAAAATCCCTTTTGTTGTTCTTCTCTTTGAAAACAACTTAACAAGATTTGAACAATTTGTTTGTCACGTAATCGTCACATTTTTCCTATCAAGCTGAATTTATTGGTCTGTGTTTATGCTTTTGGATTCATATAAAACATGTCAATGGGCAATTTATTACCAGTTGTGTGCACGGGATTAGTCAAAGGAAGTTGGAAAATCAGTCCTAATGGAGAAAACAGAAATTGGAGCATTTACTGGCACTTTGGGACCGAGGTAGCCAACTAAACCCTGCGTTGTTTGTGTTTAGACGTTCCATTTCTCTCTCAAGGTTTGTTGACATCCTGGATAGGATAGTCACTTTAGTACATCCAGTAAGCCAAGAGGTTTTCTCGTTTCTTGAAATTTATGAGCAGTCCAGACGGAGGTCATGCAGGCTGAAGGAAGTCTAGAAGGTTCATATCCTCCGAACGCGTTGGGGATGATTCCAAAAGTCGTGGCCTCTTGTTCCCGTTGTTTTCCTGTCTTGTAATTTGTAAATGTTGAGACAACATTCAGCTTCCCCCTTTGTCCTAAATATTAGACACAAGGACAGGATTTTTTTTTTTTTTTCACATCCTCTGATCTGTTGTTAAGCAGACACAAACTCAAATGTTACCGGTGAAAACACGAACTGTCTAAGTATAGATGTTTTACATTAGCCAGCTGTAATGTTTGTACCATAAAAGTACTGCTGGTTACATGATCCAATTAATGCATTATTTGTTCTTATGAGAATCTATTGTACAAGTAATCAGATTACTTGTAAAATGTGTATAAACACATTTTGATATGTTGTTTGATGGTTCATGTAGGGAGTGGTGGCACAGAGGTTAGAGAAGGCGGGCCTGTGGTTGGAAGATCGCCGGTTACATGATCCAATTAATGCAAGTTGGATCCGGGTGGACGGATCGGTATCTGTCGCCAGATTTTTCAAATTCTGTACAAGAGATCCTTCCTACCCACAGCTATCAGCATCTATAACAGCTTGAATGAAACCAGGATGATGAGCTACGACAACTCTTAATTTCCCTTTGGGATTAATAAAGTTTTAATTTTTTTATATTCCAGCTGTTCAGCAAATTTAAAAGTTTGGGTGAACGGAGCACAAGAAAAGCAGTTTATTTTTCTTTAACTCCTTTTAATTGGGTTTGCTCATAGTGAATACAGGCAGCTTTTCTCTAGAGTCTGTCCAAACCCCCCCCCCCCCCACACACACACACACCCATGACGCCCCTCGTGAAGTGGCACACTTACATTTTAATTACACACCGCTGCCTCCATATAAGTGGTCTACATGCTATAATGGCTTTGAAAGATGTTCCCATCATTTCTTCTTCACTTCCTGATGTTGTGCTTCCCTGATAATACATGTAAATGGATTTTCTCATCTGTTTGCCATGCAGGAGTAAATGATTGTTTTGTGCTTTTCTAGTTGTACATCAGTGGGTGCTTTATGCAGTGGATGTGTGCATAAGCAACATTAGCACCTTATTCTGAAGCTAAATCTATTTAGAGAACAGAAGGTGAGTGATAGTAAGCTTGAAGCCTCTCATGCAGATCCTTTTGCATCAAGCCTGGATCTCCTGTCAGTCAAAATAGTGAAAAATACCATACCTGTGGTGAATATTCAGTGGGATATAGTCTTGATGTGGTGGTAGATGAGCATTAATTACCATGCTTTTCGATGTATAAGTCACAATTTTTTGCATAGATTTGTCAGTACTGCAACTTGGATGTTGAAGCGACTTACCGGTAAATACATTTTTTTCCTTATTCATAACACAATTTTCGACCGACGCTTTAAATTTCAAAGAACTGCAACAGCGAGTCCTCCCATGCACGCTCGCTTAACTCAGCTGGTGCAGGCAGAGGAACACTGGAGAGCTAGCGGCTCCGGACGCGATGGATAGATGGTGACACACTGCCCACGCGAAATGAAGCTGTTTTGACCATTAAAGAAAACTCATAATAAATGTGACTTATACGCCAAAGCGACTTATGTTTTTTTCTCTTCATTATGCTTTTTTTGGGGACTGATGCGACTTATACGCCAAAAAATACGGTACTCGTACTTTGAGCTTACCATCTTACGTTATCAAATAAGTGTTCCCATAGCTTTATTTTTAGTTTGACCAAAACATTTCTCCACATAAGATGATCTTAGTGTCATACTGCATCAATTAAAGGTGACAGGCGATATGCATTCCTTCGAGGAATGTTAAGCCTTTAATTTTAAACCGAGTCTTGCTGCTTTTGACTTTTTGTATTATTTTCTCTGTCCTCTCCAGCAGGTTCTTACAGTGGACGGAGTGCTTTAATTTTCATTTCACAGTTAATTTTTTTAAAAGCAGGATTTCCTTCCTTCCTGAACCTCCCTGACTTTACATTGTGCCGAATGCTTCCTGCATCTTCGTGCATGCTCATGCCCTCCCTTCATTCTCTCCACTTGGGTACCGCTTCATGTCTGTCAAACTCAGTTACAAAAGTGGGGCAAAATTAAAAACTTTTAACAATAACTTACATTCACCAAGTGCCAATTTTAGTAAATACATTAACTCCATCAGATACCTAGCATCTTTTCTTGGCCCCAGGAGTTTCATCAGTTTCATTTAACGTTCTCAGATGATTTTGCGGCATCAAAATCAAAGATTATGGAAAAATTCAAACTTTTCTTCATTTCAAAGTTTACCAACTGTCATATTCTGCACTAAACAAAGTATGCTCAGTTTTAAAGCAAAATAAGAAGTGATAAAAGTATTTTATTTTTTAAATATCATCTTGGGGACCAACTTAGATGTCAACAAGGGCCATATTTGGCCCTCGGACCTTGAGTTTGACATGTGACTTATAGCGTCGCTGCGTTTTTCCATAGTGCCCTTTACTGAACCTGTTGAGTGCTTTTAGCTCCGGAGGGTGAAGTGCTGTTGTCTTACTGCCCAGAGGAAAAAACAAGCCTTTGAGTTGGTCTGCCCAGTGCCAGCAGGCTGAGGAGCTGCAGCAGACACTTGTCAGGATGTTGGTGAGGTGTGAGGGCGTCACCCTCACCAGGGTCTGCGTGTTTGGTTTTGTTGTGTCTGCAGTGCAGAAATTGCACCTTGAACAAAGCCAACATTTTGGATGATAATGTTAAGGAATGGTAATTTGTTAATAAAATAAGGCAAACCATGTTTTCTGTAATGAACTTCCTCACAAATTCCACAACTTCATGTTTGTGATATTTTTTTTTGTGTGTCCACAAGTGCATGCTTGCTTCAGTATTTAAATACCACCCTTTCATCTTCATTCTTCATGTCTTACATGTTCAGCTGCTGCAGACCTTCAGTTCTTTCTGTCCAGACATGATGAGGCGTTCCACTTCACCTTGTATGAGCTAATGAAGCCGATTAATGAAATTTACTGGAGATACTCAGGGATAAATATGTTTCTCTCTGTGCAGATGTTTTCTTTTCTCTCTCTTTTGAAAATGTTACATTTTGCTTCCAAAGACCCAGACCTTTTATTTTTTTATTTTTGGTTCTTCAGGCTTTCTAAGTTTTTAAGCATCAACTTTTTTTTGGGACTTTGCCTTTTCACTCCTGTCCTGTCCAGCCTCTCACTTTTGCGGATGGCCTCTTTTGTTAGGTTTAGGTTGGTTAAACCATCTAACTCTGACCCATGAATCACAGCAGTTGGATTTTGCAGTGTTCCTCACGTTGTTCCCTGCGTTAGCCACCATGTCAGAGGGTATTTGTTTGTATGGGTGGCCCTACTCTTAGCACTTTCAAAAACTGGGAGTTGAGAAGTAGAAATGTTTGGATGGTGGTTGTTTAATCCTCCACTGACAGTCTCTGGTTCTGGCTTTGCTAGTTTCGTTTGGCCTTACCAGGTCTGCTGAAATGGATGGCAAGGGACCCTTTTGCAGCCTTAAATTAGATGAACAATCTGGGCGTGTGGCTGTCATGGCTGGGAGTGTGCCACAGATTAAGAGACAGGAAAATTTTGCTTGGTTGTTTTGGAGATCAATACATCATGCTGGTGTGTGGCTCTGTTGGGAATCTCCAGCAAATCAGTGGGCGACGGTTTGCTTGGTTGCGCACTGAGATTGGATGCTTGGTCCCTAAAGACCACCTCTCATCTACAGAGGCTGTTTCCCCCAACATCGTATCCAGTTTCACAAAAGGCTGTTCAAATAATGTGAAGGATTTCTTCCTCTTAGTGTTGCATGATGGATCAAATTGACTGGACTCATCCTGAAAACGTCATTTGGATCCAGACACATTTTCCAGATAAGCTGCTTAGTTGTAGTTGCATTTATCTGGTAGGAGAACACCACCATACATGTACAGTATTATGCTTCTAATCTATAATAATCAAGTCTTTGAGAATCTTGTATGGCATGGCAATATGATCTGAAGTTATTGTAAAATAGATTTTTTACCTACATTTCTCACACAAATCACGTCTTTTACTCCCTGCCGCCATACTCAAAGGCAGAAAGGTGTTTTTGTCCATGCCTGTGTTAAGATATTTGTAGCAGAATATTGCAAATATCACTGAACGTTAGACCTGTCACAATAAACAATAAATCAGTTGATCACATGATAAATAAAAATGATCAACTTCATTTTCATTTATCTGCTTTATCTTTTCTTCATGTCTCTCCCTTTCTACTGAAGACACTGGATGACAAAAGGTTCAACTCAGGTGCTCTTCACTGACCCCTCCCTTTCTCTTTTCTCTTTAAAATCTGTTTTAACAGTCCGAAATTGTGTTTTTGGATCATTAAAAGCAGCTAAGCTGAGAAGCTAAGCTACGAGCTAAGCTAACAAGCTGACCTTGGGGGAAAAAAACCTCAGTTTTGTCAAAGCTCTGAAATTCACGGTTGACACCCGTGCCTTTATGTAAATGTTGTTTTTCTCTGCAAAAAGGAGCTGAGAACTTGTTTACTGATATTTATGAAAAGCTTTGTGTGAAAAATGCTATGCTAAAGAACTCAAACCATATCAAGCGTCCGCCATTTTGAGAACTGAAGAGAGACAGCCCATGTCACGTCAATGGGCCTCCCTCCCATTTTTCTTAAAGAGACACGCTGCTCGCTCCCTCACTATCCATCCTTCGGTTCACACAGTCTTATACTGCCATCCGGTGGTTAAAAAGGTACTACACACAAAAATTAACCAGCATTTCTTCTTAAATTTCACAATTACTAATTGTTTTCAAATTTCAAACAATATTATTGTTTATCGCAATAATTTGAGACAATTAATCACCCAGCAAAATGTGTTATTGTGACAGGCCTACTGAACCTATTACAATGAAACTTTCAACACGTAATCACCGGATGCACAAACTGATTAACATTGTGTCAGTCTATTTTATTTATGTATTTATAAAATTTGTTCATTTTTAAAATACAATACAAAACAATCCCATAAACGATAACATACAAAGTATAAAAATGAAAGGTAGCAGAAAGAAGAAAAAATCTTATTATATCTGCCCCTTTTTTCAAACAATTAGTTCAATCAAAAAAATCTTCAGTAACAAAACAAAACTAAAAACTCTTTCTAATTTTCTAACTCTAATACAATACACGTTACGCTACTTCATATATACAGGTAGTCCTCGACTTACGAACGGGTTCCGTACCTACAAACCGTTCATAACCCGATTTTGCCATAAGTCGGAACTCATTACACGTGGCGCCGCACCCATTCGTAAGTCCGGATTTTTTGCCCTAAGTCAAGGAAATACATGTAAAATGTATGCTAACGCTGCGCTGCACACAGCATGGGTCAATGCTATTCGACAGGCGAGCGACTGCCATTTGGCAGTCAATCAATTTTTGGCACAACACCGGCCCACATTTCTGGGTTCAGACCACATTTCCGGGTTCAGACCACATTTCCGGGTTGTCAGCGGTGACTCATAATAGATGCGACTTATACAGCGATGCAACATATTTATGGATTTTTCCACTTTATTAGACATATTTGGACTGATGCGACTTATAGGGCGGAGCTACGTTTACTGCGGAAAATACGGTAACAAAACTCAAGGAGACATGGAGGAGGACCTGACCAGGCCTGTAATACTCAATGCCAGACTGCAAATGAGTGAGTGCTGAGGGAATAAATGGACTGGGGCTGATGATGTGAATGGAAACAGCTGGTTTAATTCCAGCAGGGAACAGGTGTAGGTAGGTGGAGTCAATCTGAGGAGCAGAAACAAATTCAGGAAATACAGTATACTGGGGAAACACAAGGATCTTTGATTCAGCCTTAGTGGCTATTTATTTCCCTTTTGTATTGCTTTATATATTTTCTTTATATTTCCCCACTGAAATATAAAATAGCATTTTGGGAAAACTAGTCTGAGGACAAATTAGACAGGAAGCCCAGGATGACACTTGTTGGTGTCATTAGGGCCTGCTGAAGCCAGCAGAGGCCTGCCTTAGAAAAGGTAATCAATACAAAGAGCCTTTTCTTCCTCTGGACGTGTCCCCGTGTCCTCTCTGCCCTCTCTGTCTCTGGTCTGTGTGAGCTGAATGTTTCTGCAGCAGGATTCTGATGCGTGTACAGGAGATTGTGCAGGAGATTTAACACTGATGCTGAAGCTGCTCTCCTCCGTTTAGTCCTTCTCCCTTCTGTCTTTTCCATCTCCGCTGTCTCGTTTCAGTGACTCGGCTCAGGGGCTTTGAGAGCTCGTTACCTGAGGGGCCTGAACTGCTTGCTCACCTGTTACCTGCCATCTTTTACTCTGCAGTCTTGGGGAATAATAAATAGTAAAACACACACACATGCTTGAAACATCGACGTGTTAATGAGCAAACTTCATAGGCTGGTGACTCATTTCAGTGGAAACTATTGTTTGTGTGTCTCCAGCTTTCAAAGATCCTTGTCACATTTTATTTTCTATATTATGCCCACAAGATATGCTTCTTTGACGTATGTTATAAATATTTATGAAGCGATGAATAAGTCGTGAACATACAGTGTTTGTAACCTATTTCATGATGGTTGCTACAGCCAACTAACTTAAAAAAAACACAAAACATGACTTTTCTCAGTCAAATTTCCAGATATTAACCTAAATGTTGGTGTGGTTGTAGCTGAGATTCTCATTGATAAGTTCATCTGCATGTTCTCAACACCGCTTTGCTTCACCTCACAATGACTGTGGCCTCTCAGTGACACCAGCCAAGCTGTGGCTTGGTTAAAAAAGACTGTAAACAATTTATTTTGCAGTGCAAGAATGTCCATCATTGTCCTCCTGTGATGTCATGGCTGATTTACCCACTTGAGGATGTAAGCGGCCTCTGATTTGGTCAGACTCTTTCGCTGTGATTCATGTTTCGTTGGCTATGAGATAAACATTTTCAGGGGGAGGGGACAGTCTTCCGTTGATTGTATCTTACCAGAAGGGCAGCGTTGCATAATATCCATTCACAGAGTGTCCTGAACTACGATGAACCTTGGATCACCTGTTTGGTTTTTATCTAACTTAATACACTGGTATTTTCAGCTGTTCGACTTTAACTTTCTGCAAACTGTGTTGATAAAAAGGAGCACAGCTGCACGAAGCGGCACAGCACCGGTTCCGACATCCATGTCTTTGTAGCCCATGTTGTGTGGGTCGATGCTGATTAATGGCACCTTGAGCTATATGCAGTTATTGCACTAATCTATTCATCACACCCATCTGTTGTTTGGAATAATAAAAACTTTAATGGGCTTTTAATGTGCAACCCTCTTTTCAGCTATCATAGTGACAGTCCAGGTGATTATACCTGGGCCTCAGGGAACAAAATGACTCTCTGAGATACTTTTTTTATTCTTGTTGTCCTTGTTTTGCTGCTTGATCTGTAAGGGGGGGAAGCTTTTAATACAGTTGGATAAACAGATATGAGTACAATATGTTTGCTTGAGTTTATTGTGTGGAAGAGGGAGAGAGATGTCTTTGTATAAATGAGAATGTTCCTTTAATTGTCCGTTCAAAAGAACAATATACAGTATAGGGGAAAAAATTATTACGTAGTTTTATAGTATTTTTTTGTTGCTTTTTTATGTCCACTTGAATTGTTGACAAATGTCACGTCTCTTTTATTAACCATATCTGTTAAGCATGAACGTTTTGAGCTGATTTTTGTTGATTTATGAAATGTGACTCAGTAAATCTCAAACAGCTTTAAAATGCATTGAGATCCGTTTGTTGTTGTTATGTGATGGATCCCTGCTAAGAAGAATATCTAGGGAGCAAAACATTTCCCTCTGGAGTTCAGCTTATCTGTTGTAACAACAAAAACAACAACCAGAGATGGTAAAAAAAAAATATTTTTTAGGAAATAAAACTTCCCTAATGCCTGAATAAGAGCCCACACTTTAGTCCCCAACACTTCTTCAGCTAAACCTCTTAAAGAAACAATTACCTTTATGAACAATTATTATCTTACCTGCTGTAGATAGCTCTTTGAGTGTCCTCACTTTGTGGAAACAGAGTTTAATTCTGACTGGATTTAACTGATTAGATGTGCTAATGTCTAGTCTAAGTAAGATCATATTGCACGGTTGATTCATCGATTGCCAGCTCGCTCTGTGCCCATCGTTACTTAGAATATTTCTTTCCAATGTGCACACACTGAACCATAAAATACCATATCATACCACTTTGTGTATAAAGCACTTAAAACAGCAACAAGGCCAACCGAAGTGCTGCACAGCTAAAACAAAACAAAATATATAGATCCAAGTAGGTAAAGATAAGAACTAAATGAATAACATTATAGAATACAAACAAATTCAAATCAACCCACAGTGACAAAAACCAGGGAATAAAAGTGTGTCTTTTAAATGACACTTCAAAACAGTGAGAGAGAGATAGAGCCTGACATGCAGTGGTAACTCGTTCCATAGTTTTGGACTTGCAACAGAGACAGCCCCGTCACCTCTGAGCTTATATCGAGTGCCAGGAACCAATAAAAGCATCTGATCTGCTGAACTCAGAGAGCGCTGTGGGACGTATGGCTGCAGCAGATCAGCAAGAAAGGAGGGGTCAGAACTGTTCAGAGATTTAAAAACATACAGAAGGATTTTAAAATGAATTCAAACGTGAACCAGGAGCCAATGCAGGGAGGCCAAAACTGGAGTAATGTGCTATCTTTTGCCTGCACCATTTAAAAATTGGGCTGCAGCATTTTGAACCAGTTGTAAATGTGCAACAGAGGTCTGATTCTTAAAAGAAGTGCAGTAATCAAACCTGGATGTTATGAATGCATGCATTATTGTAGACGAGCAAATAGACCAGCTTAAGCTACTGGTGGGGAAAAACAAACTTTATTTATTTATTTATTTAGCTTTTAATCTTAATCTGTTTTGTCCTTCACAGAGATGTAATTGTTTGACCCGGTACTGGTATCTGTGCTGTAGCTAGCGGACTTCCTGCTCCTCAGAGCAGACTGCATCATCCAAAATGTGCAGTTTGTCACAATTTGCAGACACCCTTTAGAAATTAACCCCCAGCAAAAACTACGTTTTGGTGGCATTTGTTTTGAAATTCATGTAAACATAACGTCCGATCTGCATTTGTCATCTTAATCAGAACGCTGTTTTTCACGGAAATCTGTAATCCACAAAATTCTCTCCTCCGTGTTGCAAACAAAACAAATAAACAAATCCTGGATGTGCTTTGCCAGCATCCAAAGTACAAAGATGGATTTGGGTGACACGATGGCCAGGTACAATAGATTCAGGCGTTTGAAAATAAACTGCATCATTCTGTTGAGCTCAGATACATATTTGCAGTGTGGTTCTAATATTTTCTAGCTTTGACTTCCTTTATAAAGTATAATTAGTGCTTTTCTGTTCAACAGATGTCTTGGTGTTGAAACTGAAAGGGCCAAGTTTTAATCAGATTACACTCATCTCTGTTTTGGTAGAGATTAGAGTAGATTTTGCTCAGATTACTTCAGGTTTGGTGAGTTTCTGCTCATTTTTTGCATGTATTAGACTTGCTAATCACATGCTAATGCTAATGAGCGGCAGAGTTGCGAGGCAAGCAGCTACAGAATTGTAATCAGCCTGGAGTCACCCAACAACAAAGAGTCTGATTATCTGTGTTGCTTTTTCCAGCCACAAACCTAGATTTATTCTTTCATTCGTGCAGCTCCTTTTGAAGTGCCGCTCAACATCAATACAATGTGATTAAGATGATTTCAACCTTCTTTTTTTTTTAACACCAACATGGTATTCGTACAAATTTCAACATAAAGTTGGCTCTGCAATTAGCCAAAAATTTAACATTTTTGCTTCACCATCTGTTCGCCATTTATCAAGTGAAACTTTTTCATTAAGCTCAGTGTTTGGATGCAGAGAGGAGCTTGTCTGCTCGTTAAAGCAACCTGTTTACATGACGATATTTGGACATATTGTGTCAGGCTGCCTGCTGGGAGGCAACAGATGGCATTAAGGTCCTCAGCAGGGCAGTAAAGGGATGTCTTTGGTTAAACTGCTAAAACAGACAATCAATTTCTCTTTATGCAGCTTGTTTAATGTCTGTCGTGTTTTCCAGAGAAGCTGTCGCTGTTTGAGTTTCTTAAAATGAGCATTTGTGTTGGTGGATTGTCAGAATCTGTTGTATTGTGCTTGTTGTGCTGTCTGTCATGCTGCGTCGGCTTTTGTGAGATCTGTGACAGGCCTTTGATTAGAGTTAATACGTTTTGACAGCCTTTGTGCAAAAACTCCATGCTGTCATTACGATGATGTCACTTTCTGCTTGTTCATGGAAAATGATAATTTTCTGACAAATGTTTTTTTTTTCTTCTATTTTCATGAATTTAGCTTTATTTTGCTGAATAATACTGATTTATATATAAATACCACTTTCTAGCAAGTAGGTTATTAAATGGGTAGTTCTGATATTTGGGAAAAAAGGTATGGAAAGACAATGAATAATTAACATCTTACCTGTTGTAGATAGCTTTTAATAAACCTCAGTTGAGGGAAAGGAGAGTTTGATTCTGACTGTTATTTGAAATATTATGATATTCCTGCCTGAAGTTTCTCAGGCTGGACTTTAAGTATAAGCTACTTTTCCATTTCCATAACAACTGAGCTCTAACGAAGCTGACAATATTATAAAGTTTATTTAAAAATAACATTTGTTCATTTTAGAGTATTACAAAAAAATCCCTTCTGCATTTTTTTACTGAACAAATCTGAGCATAAATACACACTGAGTCATCAAGATTGTTGGACTTCTTGATCAAAATTAGCTCAAGTGATGGAAAATGGGTAAACATTGACAACATCGCGAGAGAGTCGTTTTTGTGACTTTTATTTACCGGTAGTTTTTTATTTTATTTTATTTTTTAACAGATGCTTCTTGTTCAAGCTTGAGAAAGGTTAAAAGGTCGTTAGGCCCCATGCAGATCTTTTTTTTTTTTTTTTTAATTTTTTTACTACAGTATGGTTGAATTTCTTGTTTAAACTGTATCAGATAATTTGTTTTATTTTAAATTCATCACAGCCTCCTTGGAGGTTCAGACATAGAAGTAAGCAGTGATGCAGCCAGTGGCGCTCCAAGCTTCTCCTCACATAAACACCAATGGATGACCTGCTGTCTTTGCCCTCCATCTTTTATAAACACTCTTGCAGACAGACGTCAGAAACAGTCACCTCTTATAAGTCACATTTTAAGAATAATTTAACCTGCACCTTTTTAATTTGCTGCTCTTATAAAAATAAATCTGAAGCAGTAATTGGTTTGTGCAGCGAAGCAGCCTGGGATTCTGAGTACTTAAAGACGTCAGAAAGTAGGAGTACTTTCCATCCATCTCAGTTCACACATTATTGGCCTCTTCAGCCGCCTATGCTACCTTTGAAATACAATTCACAGCAATTTTAGATTTATTTTCGTGCAGTTCACGTATCGTATTTCCAGACTATCACATGTCCATTGTGATGGCCGTCAATCTTCTGTGGCGGCAAAGTATTGCAGCTGCACACAAAGCCTCAAATCTTTGTTTTGGTCTTTTTAAGGTCTGAGTGATCAAGTTGTAAAGAGTAATTTAATCCTGGAGCCGGTCGGGTTAACTGCTGCTTTTCTTTTGTGCTCTGCTTCAGGTGTTTCTTCATCGCCTCAACCAGTACGCAGCCACCAGAATGGACAAAAACATCACAGAGGAAACTGTAAAGGTAAGGAGGGGTCTGTGAGGTATGTTACAGTATAAGACCTGGAAAAACATTCAAGGTGATTGACTTTTACCCTGACATTGCACGTAAACTTTTTTGTACCGTGTGAACAGGTTGGAAATTGCATCGGAAGCTCAATAAGTCCTTGTTAGCGGTGCTTTCTTAACTTAAAATAGTGGTGTTGTGAATGGGGAACGAAGCAGTGGGTGATGCAGGAAACAGCTGCAAATATAGTCTATTTATAAATGATTCCGGCTGCAGGATAATAAAGGATGCTCCGTCACAGTGGGAGCCCGTCTCTGAGACTTGCTTACTTTTGGAGGTAAACACGCATTCAGAGGATATTTACTGCACGTCCGTGTTTTGGAACATGTCCCCTCGTGTTATGTTTTGTTTGGGAACATGCTGTGCAGAGAGGGGGGGTTTGGCGATAGCGAGGGGTGGAGGGGGTTCTTCTGGCTGCTGTGGTGAAGCTCCAGTCTTCCAGAGCAGAAACACAGCGATCAAAGTGATTTGTTACTGTTTGCTCAAGATTTTTAAGGATTATTTTAACCACCGAAACACCAATGGAAAAACCTCTGCTCTTCGCGCTTCGATTTTTATTTCACAAGATTCTTTATTGAGCCCAAATTTGCCTTTTATTATCCGCACAAAAGCATCGCGAGGGCAGAAGTCAACCCCAACACAAGAGCTAAACGTTTCTCCAACAGCTCCTAAAAATATACTTTTTTAAAACTTTTCCATTAGAACACCCTAAATGATGTTTAAATTTCAATTATCAAAGACTTCTCAGGCGAAAGGGGCTTCCTATAAAGAAAACCGCCATGTTTATCTCGTTGCCACAGGCATTTATTTGTCTAGCACCACAGACTCAAACTGGAACAGAGGAGAAAACAGATTGTTAAAAGTGAAACGCTTTGTTCGAGTTGACAGCTCCATGGTTTTGACCTTCTCTTAGGCTTTATTCGCCAACATCGAGGAGATTCTGGCCGTTCACAGAGACTTCCTTTCCATGGTGGAGGAGCTGCTGCAGCCTGAGCCTCACGCTCACCATGAAGTGGCGCGCTGCTTCTTGCACTTTGTGAGTAGTTCTGTCATCCTTTAGTTGAGCTCCACCTCGGTGTCTTTAGATTGGATTTGCTGTCTCAGAGCTCAGTCATGCAAAGTTGCCAAATGTCCTAAAAAAAAATTAAGGAATCAACCTGTTTTGCAAACTAAAAAGATGTCTGTTTTTTTATGTTGAGAATAATAATAATAATAAATAATAATAATAAATTTTATTTATAATGCACTTTACATTCTCAACAGATCTCAAAGTGCTACAGTGAGTGAACATTAAATAACATCAAGATAAAAAGTAAACCATAAATGCAACCAAGAGTAGGAACAGCCAGAGGAAAGTGCCTCACAGATGATTACATCAAAATCTTAAAATTCACAAAATGCAGATAAAATACAGTACTCAAATAAAAACTGCGGGTGCAATTAAATTAAAAGCAAAATTCAATTAATTAAAAAACTCAATTAATTAATTAATTAAGTGAAGAAATCACTGTTGAAAGAGGTTAGACAGTGAGTTTGTCTAATCAGAACTGAAGACTTGTGTTTTTTCTGCAGTGAAAGATGCTGAAAATAGACTATTGCTAGTTGAAGCTAGTAGAAAGTATGTTGTTTAAGTTGCTTTTTCTCCGTTAAATTAGACCAGATATTGTTATGTAAAGTCACAGCATATTACCACGACAAACAGGAGAAAATTTGTTTTCTGCAACAACATGGAGTGAGTGCCGAATGACACTGGAATAATCGAGAAAAGCTGAAACGAAAAGAAAAAGAACACTAACTAGATGAAAGAAAACACTTGCTAAAAGGTAAATTAATCAAAAGACTAGTTAAAAGCCAGAAATAGTGAAAAGCTATTCAAAAGTAGTAAAAGATCAATTAAAAGCTAAAACTAGCATAGCCTAGCTAAAAGCTAAAGTTAGCAAAAAGCTAGCTAAAACAAGCAAAGTGCTTGCTAAAAAGCAAAACACGAAATAAAAGCTAAAAGAAGCAAAAAGTTAGCTAAAAAGAGCAAATGTGAGCTAAGAGCTAAATGTAGTGAAGTACTAGCTAAAATGTAAAAATATCAAAACCTAGCTAAATAACACAAATGACTAGGTAAACAAAATAAAAGTATACCGTAGCTAAAAAGAGCAAAAATCTAGAGCTAAAACTAGCACAAGACTAGCTATAAGGAGAAAAAGGCTATCCAAAAGTAGCAAAAGGCTAGCTAAAATGAGTAAAAATAGTTTATAGCTGAAGTTGTAGAAGGATAGTTAAAAGAGCAAAAGACTACTGGTAGTTAAAATTTAAATGTAGCAAAAGACTAGTTAAAAGTTAGAAGTAGTATTCCTGTGAGAATCACCCTAAGCTGCACAACTAGTGCTATAGCTAGCTGCTGAAATGCTAATAGCTAGTTGTAAATGTTTACAGCTATTATGTATAAATTTGCTAATAGATATATTTTTCCCTGTTAGTTTGATAATGCTCTGGTTGTTTTCATTCTAAAGTTATTTATGAGTGCAAACAGCAGCAGCAGCTATCTGTAGCCCTTCTGGTGCAGTCTAGGACACGCCTAGTTTTAATTTAATGCCTTTTTTATTCTAATAATTATGTGACGCAAAACTTGTGACAATGTGAAAGTTTACCAAAACAAAGTTTTTAGATTAAAATTGTTTTAGATTGACAACAAACCATTTTTTGCTCAGCCTAGCTTTTAGTTTGTCAGTCAGATCCTAAATAACTTAACTGTCCACACTGAGGATGTCCAAAGAGCTATCTACAACAGGTAAGACAATAATTGTTCATAACCTTTCTTCTAAAATGCCACATTAAAATTTATGAAGTATTGCATTGATGTGCTCTCTGCTATCTGAAAACCTAGCTTTGCTCCTGAAATGACGAGACACTCCACATGTTGTCCGTTAATCTTTCTGGATATTGCATGATGAGACAGTGCACATGTGCTCTGGTGTACTCATCTCAACCTTCATATATATTTTCTGTGATGCAGATTCTCAAAACCTCCTGACATGTAATAGGTTTTAAAGAGCTATAAATCTACCTGTGCTTCTGTTGGTCTCGCAGCAGCTTCGGTGCCTCTCTGCTGTTGGACGCACGTGAAGGAGAGAGATGATCTCGGGGTGCAGATGGCGCGGCTGCAGTAGGTTTACGACGAGACGATTTGATTTAGAGAACGGGCTACACTTCAAAGCTGAGAACCGAAAACTTCTATGATTCAGTCAGAAGCTATCGCGTGAGCGCAGTGAGATCAAACAAATTAGGCTCGCTTATTCTGAAGCATTGTCAAACTTTCCAAGTGTTTTCTTGATGCAGATAAGCTTCATGGATGAATAATGTTGAGTAACTTTGCAACAGAAACATAAAAAACTTACGCCAGCTGAACAGCTGTCTGCTCAAACTTGTAGTTCCTCTGTGGCCCGGACTCTGGTTCTGGTTGACTCCACTCATTTCCAAGCCCTTAAAACAGTCCGCTTAAAGTTTCATATAAAGTTTTGTCACAGTGTTCAGCTAATCCTAGTGTTGTGTTTTTATAAACTTGCTGTTACGGTAGATAAAATATCCTTCTGTCCTGAGGCTCAGCAGTTGCCCGAGGACCACAAACTATTTTTGTTAGTCTGTAGTGACTTTGTTGTGTGGTCTGGGCTCAAAGACAACAAAACATAGATACCTCCTGATGAGCTTAAGCTGAAAGTTTGCTGGTTGTATATCTACGGGATGGAAGAGACACACACACACACACACACACACACACACCACAAAACACGTGATGCATTTCAAGATGACTGAGAAGAGTTTCACACTGCATATGTTTAAATTTGTGGCCTGTTGTGATTTTCTTTCACTTGTTCATTTAAAATTTCCAGTAAATAAAAAAAAGCTGCTAGTAAATGAATGCAGCCTTGCAAATTCTTAGAATTGGATCTGATATGGAAATCTGAACTTCGTGAAACGTTTACCTTACGTTGAACATTTATGAAAGCAGTATTTTGGTGTAGTGATGCTGTGTTGGATTGCCTTTTTTCACAGGCTCAACATAGCAAATCAAATCTTGTGCCGTTTTTCCATTGTCCCGTCTCACTTTGCTCCAAGTCGACCCGCCTCAAGTTTTACAGTCTAGTTTTTAAATGTAACTAGTGTTCAGGTTGTCAGAGTGCGGTCCCACTAAACTTACCACCAACTGACAAATGAGTAAAATAAAGTAATAAAATATTCACCCATCTCATGGGGCTGAGTGGTTAGAGCAGTTGTCCTCCAATCCAAGCGTTGGGGGTTCAATTCCACCAGCAGCCACATGCTGAAATGTCCCTGGGCAAGACACTGAACCCCTAAATGCCTCCGATGTGTGTCCCATCGGTGTATGAATGTGATGAAGCTTTATACAGAAATGGTAGAATGCTGTAAGAATGGGTAAATGAGGGCACAGATTGTTGTATAAAGTGCTGAACTTAACTTGGCAAAAAGGGCATTTCCTACTCAGCTCCTGCAACCTGGAACACCTTGCAACAGGAACTGAAGTTGTCCACCTTGATTTCAAACATTTGATAATGTCAATTGAAAAATCAAAGCAAACATGTTCTTGTTTTTAGTATTTCACCCTAATTTACGGCACCCTGATTCATTGTTTTGTATACTACTCTTGAGCCTACAAACCTTTACACTACTCTTACTTTAACTGCATTTTTACTGTAGTTTATTGTTGTCATTGTCTACTGTTTTGTTGTCTGTACTTTATATGTTCTGTCTGGAACAAGTGATAAATCTCTTGGAAATGAGTCCCTGTGGCTCAGTCAGGCTAGCCTGTATAAATAAAGCTTGAATGAATGAATGAATACTGATTGCTAACACTTAGCATGATAAAAACAGCTACAAGTCGGGGAATTAACTTACTTACCCCCTTCGTTTGACATTGTACGACCGTAAACCTCTGTGATAAATCCACAACGCCAAATATTACTTCTCGGTATGCAACGAAATATGCAGTATAAAGCTTGGAAAATGCTAGAAGTTAAGGAGGTTGCTCGTAGCTACTATAGCTTCTTCGCACATCAGCGCCAAATCTCCAGA
Organism: Hypsolebias longignatus; assembly: GCA_031762435.1. Classification (NCBI taxonomy): domain Eukaryota; kingdom Metazoa; phylum Chordata; class Actinopteri; order Cyprinodontiformes; family Rivulidae; genus Hypsolebias; species Hypsolebias longignatus. The sequence goes on from JARVGV010000646.1 coordinate 19,978,691, forward strand.
AGACACTGATTGGCTGGAATGAAAGTTTGCCTGTGATTTCATTGGTTGAATTTTTTTTTAACCTCTTTGTAAACTTACGTTGTGGCTACACAAATCACGTGACACAGGTCTGTTTTGACCGGAAGCGGGGGTCTCTTCCTCCAGTCTGCACGTATTCATGCGCTGCAGACAGACTGTAGAGACCGCTGCGCTCGGGATGACAGTTCATTATAAAAGTTTATTATAATGTGGGAGATATCAAGATATTTTGCTTGGGCATTTGCCCATTTGCCCTAGCTGCACAGCATAGAGGGAACATTGGGCATTTTTCATTGGTTATGTGGAAGTTACCAAGCATTTTTTGTGATTCTATGCCATATACTCGCGTATCACGTAGACTACAGCACTGGTGTTAACTAAACAGCAGAAATGAATGCTGTGGCTGCGAGGGTTTAAAAAAAATTGATGGGTTTGTTTACTGTGAAGGAGACGCTCTTGGGATTAACATCGCTCTCTGGCCAATCAATGTCCGGCAGTCTACTGACGTCAGATCTTCAGCTCGACTCAGCTCGCTTGAAACCTCGACCCAGTAAGTCCTAGGAACTGAGCTGGGAGCAGGATGAATGATCCAATTATAAAGACTGAACTCGCGCAGGATTGACCCAATTAGGGCTGAGTCGAGCCCATGGACAAGGCTCAGATGTGATTGGCTGATCAGGTATTTGTGTTAAGAAGCAGTTGAATATTTAAACCAAATCAAGTTTCACATAAAAGATGAAAAACCTCATGTTAATACAAATGTATGAATGAAACCAGAAAACTATAAGAAACCAGTTAAATTATCAAATTCATTTTTTTTCCTGTGGAATAAATGCTATGAGACATTTGCTCATAGTATTTGTGCTCTGCTAAAGAACTTTAAATATTTTATTAAAGTACAAAAATGAAACTGTGATTGTTAAGGATTTTTTTAAGCCTTTGGCGTTTCAAAGACCACTATAGTGAGACAGATGATAAAAATACACATTTGAAGAATTTTTGAAGTGGTGAAGAATGAGAAAAGAAAAATCAAGTCATCTTTTGGACCCAGAGTTATTTTCCTTAAATACGGGACTTAGATCATGTCCCTCAGGTGTACAAGATATTGGATATGCTTCTTTCTTTTCTCTTGTCCTTGTTGCCATTTTTGTCTGTGCTTTGCTTTACTCACACTGACTTTCTTCCTCTGTCTCCTGCAGAGAAGCCGTTTTCAGGTTTATGACGAGTACTGTGGGAACCATGAGAAGGCCCAGAGGCTGCTGCTGGAGCTCAACAAGATCAGGAGTGTCAGAACGTGCTTACTGGTGAGAAAAGATCGTAGAAATGACCTAAACATGCATGGGTTTAATCCAAACTGGAGCCTGTGGTGGACAGGGGGAAAGGTTGAACTCTCTGTCCCAGCGTGTTTGACATGACCTGCCTAATGCGTGGGTGGACCCCCGCTTCCTGTCCCGCCACTTCTACAAACTTTCACTCCCACAGGAGAGCGTTGAGCTGCTAGAACAAAGGATGAATACATCCTCACCACTGGCTCGCAGTCTTTTCCTTTCTTCTTCATATCCTCAAATCTTTGGAGTGCAAACTGTTTATCTCTTCCACTCATTCATACTTCTAACCTTTTACTATTAGTATTTGACAGTCTGTCTACACTGCAACATTTGCTGCGTTTGAAGACCTCTGTTCAAAGAGATACTGAGACTGGCAGCATGAACATTTACAGACTTTACCCCAAAAAGAGTAGCAGCATGTCTGATTTACAGCTGTTCTGAGTTTTTAATCCTGCACAGGCAGAAAAGGGAATAATATCAAAGCTGATTCAGCATTCACACTGTTGTTTTCCTGTTTGTTTTGATGTTTCTATGCATGCTTTGCATTCAATTACTTCTGCATACTTTGTGCTATTTTAGCCATTCATAGCCATTTTTCCTTCTTGTGGTTGTATATTTTAGAGTTTTGATTTTTTTTTTAAATTTAATATTGTTTTTACATAGAAAATTTATTTCTAAAACTACATTCCTATACTACGTTTAGGTTTTAGCTTCCACTTTGATACTTTGAGCTTGACCTTTGAATTTTTCTACCTTTCTGCTGCTTTTGTTTTTAGCAAGCCTTTTGCCATTTTGAGCATTTGGCTAGCCTTTGGATATTACCTTTAAGCTAGCCTTTTTGTACTTTTAGTTAGCCTTTTGCTACTTTTAGCTTTTAGCCAATTTTTTTTGCTACTTTCAGCTTCTAGCTAGTTTTCTGAGACTTTCAGTGAGTCTTTTGCTCTTTTTAGCTGGCGTTTTGCTGTGATGAGCTTTTAGTTAGCCTTTCCTTTGTTTAGCTTTTATCCAGCCTTTTGAGACTTTCAGCTGACATTCTGATGTTTTTCGCTAGCGTTTTGCTACTTTTACATTTTAACTAGCTTTTGCTATTTTTAGTCAGTGATTTGCAGCTTTTAGCTTTTAACAAGGATTTGCTACTTCTACCATTTATTGTACTTTTTTTTAGTTGTAATGACTCAGTTTCAGCTTATTTAGCACATTTAAGCACTTTCAGCAGTCATTTAGAGCTTTGCGTTCACACAGAATGCAGAAATTGTATTTTTTCTAGGTGAAATTGATTTAGTGTTGAACATTTGGTGACTGAGCCCTGCATTGGGACCATGGGTCTCTTGCTACCTTCCAGTCTGCACCATGTGTTTGTTCGTAGGCCTTGGGTCTGTGGCCCGTAGGGACCGGGGCGAGGGTACACATTAACCTCAACTAAACCTTTGGCCTGCTGACTGCTACAAAGTTTGGTTTAGTGTTTACACTGTAAATTGGGAACACCACATCTAAATTTCAGGTGAGAGGGGAAGTGAACATGATTAACAGCTGACTCTTTACCCTTTTGACCTTCTTTGATCAAGTAAAGGCCAACGACCAGTAAGAGTCCTACGATCAAGGAACCAGTTTCTCTTAGATGTTTCACACTAAAACAAAGATTACTGGGTCTTTTTGCAGTAGCTGCCCTAAATACATGAAACAATTTAATATACAGTACCTCTCTGTGCTCACACTCTGATTTTTGAAACAAACAAACAAAAAAAATCATGATGTATATTTTTTGTTAGCTATTGCACATTCTGGCTTTTATAGATTTTATATGTACAGTATTGTGTTTTTGTTTCATTTTATTTATTTGATTATTTATTGCTTTTAAATTTATTTTAGTGTTACTGTTAGACTTCCGTGAAGCATTTTAATCATCTGTGGATTTTAAATTTAAGATCGAAAATCGTATTGCTTAAATTGTTACATCTTTTTTCGGACTATGGAAAATCAAAGGTTTATGATAAATCTTTCACTGCGTGCCAATCTTCAGCAACAGGAAGTTTTGGGAATGGCACAGGTTAAGGAAAAAAAAGTGCTTCTAAGAGATCTAAAATTACAGAAAGTTAAAAAAAAAAAACACTTACTTTTTAGTCATAGAAAATAACAAGTGTGACTAAAATGTTTGGACATTAAATGTCTGAGGTAATCTGGGATCTGAATGTCACAGCAACGTTGAAACTGTGCTCTTTAAACTTATTTTCTTCCAAATTATTTGCAAATTTAGACACGTCTTACTTTTTTCTATAGCGTCACTAACCTATTAATTTTCCCAGCCATATGTCCAGTACTCCAGTTCATAGCTTGTGTTTTCTGCCAACATTACGACCACGCACCTGCTAAGTGTGGAGTATGTGCTCAGTCAGGTCATCTGGATGGTTTCTTATTTTGCTGAGATGTTTCGTCCTTCATCCAAAGGACTTCTTCAATCTGAGAAGCCACCAAACAAAACTGATTCCCACAAATACTCCATAAAGGGGAAAAACAGTTTGCTGGTGCTAAAATAGCCTCTGGGCCCCACCTGCTCCCTCGTCAACTCCTCTGAGACAGTCTTGCCAAAGTGGTTCAAAAACACCAAAGTTCACACTCATTAATCCAGTTATAAAATCCAACAATGTTCTGTCAGTTCATCTGGACGGTTTCTTTTTTTTTGCGGAGACATTTCTTCCTTCATCCAAAGGACTTCGTCAATCCAAGAAGCCACCAAACAAAACTGATTCCCACAAACGACGTACTCCATCTCTCTCGTCAACTACATACAGTAACATACCACTTTGGCATGACTGTCTCAGAGGAGTTGATGAGGGAGAGGGCGGACCCCATCTTAGCACCAGCAAACAGTTTTTTCCCACTATGGAGTGGGCTGTTTGTGGGAATCAGTTTTGTTTGGTGGCTTCTTGGATTGAAGAAGTCCTTCGGATGAAGGACGAAAAGTCTCAGCAAAAAAAAAAAAACATCCAGAGGAACTGACTGAATAGTCTTGGATTTTATACCTGGATTACTGAGCATGAACTTTGGTGTTTTGAACCGCTTTGGCATGACTGCCTCAGAGGAGTTGACGAGGGAGAGGGCGGGCCCCAGAGGCCATCTTACAACCAGCAAACTTGTTTTTTTCCACTATGGAGTGTGCTGTTTGTGGGAATCAGTTTTGATTGATGGCTCCTCAGATTAAATAAATCCTTTGGATGAAATACGAAACATCTGAGAAAAAAAAAAAGAAACCGCCCAGATTACCTGATTGAACATTGTTGGATTTTATACCTGGATTAACGAGCTTGAACTTTGGTGTATGGAGATGCTAGATAGCAATCAGAGGCCGAGGATGACTTGCACACCAAACTTTAGCTTTAGTATATCTGACAGAATATCCCGACAGTATCATAACATTTCTGTGCATGCTGAAAGCAAAACAATTAATTTACTGTTCACTGGTGACGAAAAACAAATGTTGGACTTTTCGAGCTACCGAAGAACATTTCCAGCTGATACAAAGTTTGTTTTCTCAGTCATCCAGGTATATAACAACAAAAAAGGTTTTTTTTAACAAAAAAACGAAGTCCAGATGACATGATTCAACCTTTTTTGTTGTTATATACCTGGATGACTGAGA
>JARVGV010000646.1:19989421-20013851 GCA_031762435.1 Hypsolebias longignatus
TATATATATATATATATATATATATATGAAGATGTTTTAAACCCTTCCCACAATATTGTAATATAGTAGTCCCTCACTACTTTGTGGTTTGTTTATTGCCGACTCGTGGTTTTTCAAAATAAGATTGGACATGACACACATTTGGCTAATTGATAGATGAGCCGCATGAAAAAAAAAATATATATATATTTTAAATTATTTAGCACCTCCTGCACCTTTGTGCTGTCCTCACTGCAGGATAAGCTTCCTGCTGCAGCTGATCAGCAGTTCTCTGTGCAGAGCAGCTAAAGTGGGCGTGGCCAAGAGCACTTGCAGGTGGCTGAGAGTAGCGGAGGCAGGGAGCTGAAATCATAACATTCTGTGCTCTTTTAGAGCGTTTGGAGTTTATAAACATTGTTTAGAGTATTGCAAGTGTGGGAAAGGTTTAAAATGCCTTAATATATCTACAGTATATATAAAATATTAAAATAATCTACTACTTACTACTTGTACTACTATTCCTACTTCGTGGTTTTTCACATCGCGGGTCATAATTGTGGTTATCGAAAAATGCTAAATAGATGGATTTGCAAGATTGCATTTTTTGTTGTTTTTTTTACTTTGGAACTTGTGTTTAATCAAGGTAGGGCTATTAAGCACCGAACTTAAGATTTTATTTTCTCTGTCAACTTTTCTTTCACATCATATGCCATTCTACCTAATGACATGACATTAACTTTGACCGGGGCACATTAAACAGTGAAGCTGATTACAGTCTATTATTGTGTTTCTGCAAGGAGCACTCTTGATGAATAGCCCATTTCAGATCAAGTGTTTTTGTGTTGCTCCTGCTCCTTACTCTGAGCTACTGATACAGCATTAACAATGCAGCTTCATCTAATCTAAGTGTTTGGAGCAGCTTTTGTTTCGCCATCACCAGCTGCCACCTGCTTTGATTTCCCGTTATGTTTCAAAGCCAGCGTATCGTTATCAGGCGGTGCAGACAAAGGGAGGTGCGCTCCCTGACGGAAAAGGGACGAGACGAAAGAGTCAAATTTGTTGCTCACACTCAGTAACTTCTGTAACTTTGATGTTCTTTTCTAAAACCTCTGAATGTGACTTTTCACGTCTTTACATAAGATTAAACCCTTTTTTATATATCCATGCATTTAAAAAAAATTTTTTTTTTTTGATGAAGGCGTTTGAAAAACAGCAAAGCATCCACTGAAGTTCCACGCTACCTGTTCAGAGGAAGAATAAACACTGAGGTGATGGAGGTGGAAAATATGGATGATGGGACAGGTAGGCCATTCCTTTCTAGATACCACTTTTGGATTATTTAACCCCTGTAATCTCACGTCTTCGGTTTATATTTTGATAAAAATAAGGCCGGTTGATGGCAAAGTCACTGTTACTCAGCAGAGCGGCGTTAGATTTAATGAATGTGTAAAGAAGTCTAGCATTCCTCGGAAGAATGCTTGTTCCCCACCAAATTCATCCCAATATTTTGCTAACAGATACAGGAATACACACACACACAAAGATAATTGTAATGATTAATCTCGGAGCATTTAAAACAGGTGCGGTCATGTATTCGTGGGACTGACCTGCTGCTGGTTCTCGGTGAACTCACACGTTTGTGTCTTTTGGCCTCACGCAGCCACTGATTATCATATATATTTGTAGAAATCTATCTTTTCCTTTCCAGCAGACCTCAGATGGACAGCAGAGTTCTGTGTTTCTGGCAGGGGATTATTGGGTTTGGGTCTGGAGCGAGCGGGAGGACAAACATGGTGCTGAAACTCACGGGTGTTCTGCGCCACAAACCAAAGATCTCAGCCTGAAATCCAGGCTGACAGGAGTATTTTAGCTGGAATTCCCATGTAATGAAAGTGCCTCAACTTTTCCCAGGAACACGCTGCAGAGGATTGAAACACACCCTTGAGGACTTCCACACAGAGGACAAGCTTTTGGACATAATTATAATTGATGGTGGTGATGTTTTGTTTTTTGTTACAGCCTCACAGGGAGAACCCAAGGGCCAGCTGTTGGGCATTTAAAGTTGTCTCTATGATCCTTAAAATTCAACTAAACCTTTTTTTTTTTTTTATTATTTCAAATGGTGTGAGGACCTGAACTCCTAGTGAATTAGATAGAAATGGATAAAGCTATTTCTATTGGTTGCAATACGGTAAATTAATACATCCCAGCTGGAAAACTTTGTGTTTTGCTGATTAAATTCAAGACATTGCTAATTTTGAGAATGTTTATGAAGCATTCACTCTATTGTGATCCATTTTCTTCCGTACATTTGTCAGTATCTTTATCGTTCCACAGTTGTTTTTTTTCTCCTGCTATTTCAACAAATCATATATCAAAACGTTCAGCTTGTTCAGCAGAAGGGTGCTATGACTTTTTTTATTGGTGCAACTTTAGCTTTTTGAAATATTTAGCCTTTTCAGCCATTTTTTTCCTCATAGGAAATAAATTTAGCTCATTTTACATCCGTCAAATGTTTAGATCTGTTTTCAACCTTTTACTGCTCCTTTCACATTTTGTTCTGCTTCAGCTTCTTTCAGCTTCCTTGTGCAAATTTAAACATTTTCAGCTAATTTCAGCTGTTTTGTGCTCCTTTCAGGTTCTTTCTGCTAACTACAACATCTTTGTGCTTTTTCTAACTTATTTATTTTAATGTCAGCTTATTATGCCCCGTTGAGCTTATTTATGCAAGTTTCAAATTTATTCTTTTTTTTTTTTGCTATTTCAGCAACCGTTTAGCTGTTTTTGTGCTAATTTTAGCTTTTTTGGCTAAGTCCACATTTTTTGCACTCAACTTTTTTTCAGGCTAATCAGCAAAAATGTGCTCTCTTCACTTCCTTCTTGTAACTTAAGCTTCTTTTTGCTTCTTTAGCTACTTGTCAGCTTTTTTGGTGCTAATTTTGGCTTTTTTCAGATAATGTTCACTTTTTTGTGCACGTTTCTGCTTCTTTCAACCTAATTGGGCAAACATGTTCTTTCTGCTTTCTTCAGCTAATTTAAGCTTGTTCTACAGTACATTTTCAGCTAACCTTTTAGCATTTTTTAGTTAATTTCAACTGTTTCCAGATAAATTCAAGTTTTTCATGTTAATTTCTGCCACTTTTAGCCTATTAACTTCTTTATACTAATTTCAGCTCTTTATCTCCTTTCAGCTTTTTTCTGCTAGTTTTCAGCTTCCTCTGCTCTTTCAGCTAATATTTAGCTCATTTGATGCTAGTTTTTGCTTCCACATTTTTTGAGCTCCTTTCAGCTCTTTCTGCTTCCCTCTGGTAGTTTAAGCTTCATTCTGCCTTTTCAGCTGCTTTTCAACTATCTTTTACTAATTTAATCATTTTGTAGCTACATTCTTAAATTTTGTGCTCATTTCTGTTAATTTATACTTAAATCAGCAAATATGTTTTCTTTCTGCTTTCTTTTACTAATTTAGGCTTGTTCTTCCATTTCAGCTACATTTCAGAATATTTTTATTCAATTTCAGCTGTTTTTCAGCAAGTTCACCAGCAATAAGCATTCACACTGCATTTTCAGAGGAAATACAATTTCTGTAGTTACTACTGGTACTTTGTATTCAGGGAAAACAAAGCCATATGAAGGAAAGGGACAAACTCAAATGCGCATTTCCACCTTAACTTCTACAAACCATTAGCTTAAATAGTGAATCACGGTCTGCTCCACGGGACTAGTCTAAAGAATTGAGTAAATAATGCTGATGGATAGCTCTTCTTCTTCTTGTGTTTGCTCATTTATCTCATTAAAGAAGAGGAGCAATAATCAATTAAACCCTTGGAATTTAGATGAATGAGTTTGAGAGTAAAGCAATTTTTATGTATGTTATACAATGTTTTTTTTTTTTTTCTTCTTTCGGCTTCTCCCTTCTTCAGGGGTCGCCACAGCGAACTAGTCACACGTATTGTATGTTATACAATGTTAATGCATCAAACGCAGCTGTTCTGTCAATTCATATATTATTCCTGCATAGTGTTTCCATCAGCATGCTATTTGCATTAGATTTTTATAAAAACAAAAGCAAATTTGTGTTGTTTGATTCTTTGCAAAGAGAAGACTGTATTAAACGTATATGGCTGAGACTGTCTGTGACTGCCTCACAGCTGACTACCACAGCAGCGGAAACATTGTGAACAATGGCTGGAAGATCCACAACACGGCCAAGAACAAGTGGTTCGTCTGCATGGCCAAGACCCCCGAGGAGAAACAGGAGTGGCTGGAAGCCATCATGAAAGAAAGGGAGCGGAGGAAAAGTAAGAAGCTGCGAGGAGTTATTGGCAAATTTAGAGGAAATTAACTTTTCCCTGATTATAACGACCCAGGATTTAAGCACAAATGTCAGTAAAGCCATTGTATTGACATGCAGTTTTCACCCAACCCTTCTTTCTCCACTATGCAGGCCTGAGACTCGGCATGGAGCAGGACACTTGGGTAATGGTTTCAGAGAAGGGAGAGAAGCTCTACAACCTTATGACCAAAGGGAACCTCATCAAGGACAGAAAACGCAAGCTCACCACATTCCCCAAGTGCTTCCTGGGAAAGTAAGGCCCGTCTACACTTACAGCATTAACCTTGCAGAACAAACTTTTTTCTGCTGCACTAGCACCTCCTCATCCACTGTAAGATCTTTACAAATGCTTTCAAATCTGTTGTAAATAATTAGAAATCAACTACCGGGAAATGCAAACCAGATAGAGCTGAATGGAAATCTTATGTTCTGTGTGTTTGTACCTTAAAAATTTGTAGGTCTCTTATCTGATGTATGTAAAACTGCCATTCGAGGCTTTGTACGGCGTCCTTTTCTGTAATACAGACATGTTTCCAATTCTGAGCTACCATTATTAAACTGGCAAGGATTTCTGAAGGCAGCAGCCTGGCATGACTAAGTGCATGTTCAGGAGATTGTATATAACGACAGTCTGGATCATGGAAAAAATCCAATCCTGCCAAATTTGGCCCATGAATCTTTTTTTTTTTAATTTATTTATTTTTTTAAGGAATATTGGTGCGGTGTCTGAGGAAGCTATTGAATGCCAGCCATGAATCAGATCTCTCTCTATGCTTCAGCTAACTCCTCTGAGTGTGCATCTCCATGTGTCATTCAATTCAACTCAACCTTTATTTATATAGGTTAGTCTCATTGAGCCTCAAGGACTCATTTACAATAGAGACCTGTTTTAGACCAAAAACACAGATGACAACAGTAGACAATCATAAAAATGCATAGTAAATGGAAGAATGCAGACTGTAAAAGCTGGAAAACCTTAGCAACTGTTTTAGCCTGACAGTAAACAACCGTGTCATCGGCATAGAAATGTAAGGATGCATCAGAAATGAACTGACCTACTGGTACATTACTTTTGTAGAATGTGAAGAGGGTGGGTCCTAAGACTGAGCCTTGTGGTACACCATTGTTAACAACTAGGTAGCTGGAAGAAGTACCGTTATGTTGAACACATTAGCTCGATTTGAGAGAATAGAGAACCAATCAATAATTTTTATATATTGCCTTTGTTGAAAGTAATTATTTAGTGGTGCTTTGCACAAAATCTAAACCACCATATAGATGGCTATACATCTGAGTAAAAAGTTAGATGAAAGCTGGGTCTAATGCGTATACTTTTTCTGAATTAGATAAAAGTTTTGAAACAAACCTGAATGAAGGTTTCTGCTTCCCAATTTTATAATAATTAGATTTTGTTTTTTGGAGTCATGTCAAACTCCTTGTTATTTTTAAAAGCCAGAAGAAAGTAAAAAAAAAAAAAAAAAACACCCCAAAGCCCAACTGGACATATTTGTGGCAAAGTTACACGGCATGGTGGTTTGGAACGGGGAGTTGCTTTCTTCTTTTGGTCCATGCAGGAAACACAAGATCTCTTGTGGTCTGAAGAAGGAATGGATCTGTCAGCTAGAAAAATTTAAAGGCTCAAACACTTAAATGTGGTCATCTGAATGAGTCTGAAGAGATCAAGTGGTGAAAAATTAGCTCCCTCTGGAAAGCTCTTCTTTATGTACAACACCTGGGTGACCTGTGGGTAAAAAAAAATAAAAAAAAATGTTTCTTTGTACTTCGCCTGCTGTGATGGCTCTGGAGCTGATTACATGTAGGCGTATTTGTGAAGTGACAAACAGCATCATATATCTTTAATGAAAACCACATTGCCCATGGCTTCAACTCAGCCCACTCCTTCTATTGTGACACGCTCTGCCTTCATTTTCTCAACACGCCTCCTTTGTTTCTTCTTGCTTTCATCTTTTCTTCTGGCATTATATTTTGGGAGGTTGCTTTCTGCAACAGAAAGATATGAAAAAGTGATGTGAACAAGAAAAAGTGTGTGACAGCCACCTAACCAGAAGTTCTCATCCCAGTTTAAACCTGAAAGACGGGAAACAAAATATGTAGTGTTAAGCCCCTTTTCCATAGCTCCTCTTCAGCATGGTTCAATTCGGCTCAGTACAGTTCCAAGGCTTTTTCCACTAGCAATTTGTTGTGGAACTGGCCCCTTTTCAGTCCTTTCTTCTCTGGGGTACCAGGTGAGCCGAGCCGGCACCAAAACGTGAGGTCAGAAGAACACTGTCGGTCACTGATTGGTCAGGGGGCGGAGTCGCTGGTTCTTTCAGAAACTTTTCAAAACAACCGATTCGCCATTTGCAATAACTGCAACTCCGAGCAGTGACTGGACCTTTTTAAGATTTTAAAAACAGTAATGACAACGCTGTGGTCCAATGCTGAATTCCAGGTATTTTTTGTGTTTGGTGACCGACGACAAAATTCAGAGCGAGCTAGTCACCGCGGAGGATCATACGAGCTGCCGACATGAAGAGGCATGCAAGGCTCGGGGTCCTGCCTCGTCTGCTCCAGAATGCCGGACCCCGAACCACTGAGCCCTGGCAGAAAGTGGCGGACCGGGACGTGTCTGAGACAGAAGGTGGAAACGATTTTTAAAACATTTTATGTATAAAAAATAATCTAATTAATGTAGTAATGTATAGTACACTGCACAGAAGTAGTTATATGTGTGACAGAGTTGAAGCACGGGTCTGTGGATGATCTATGGCTAAACAAAATACCCAAAGTACCAGATAACTTACTAGTATTAACAGTTGACAAGAATGTGTGACTGAAAATATTATGAATATTATGAACCTCAAAGAGACCAGGTCAACTCAGACAACATCCTACAGCAGCTATAATCAAACACAGAGCAACAAAATAAGCAAACAATTAAGTAAAAGTTGAAAAACGAAGAATACTGTATAGTCCCTCGTTTATTGCGGGGGTTACGTTTTGCAATAAGTGAAAACCCACCAAGTAGTGACATTATATTTATTGCCACTGAAGTCACTGTAAAGGACAGAACGTTTTCGGATCAGATCAAAACTTTCCCTCCATGTATTTCAGCAGAAGGCATCGGGGCTTCTGGGAAATGTAGTCATTATGAGCAGCGATACAGTGTAAGCTTATTGAAAGAAAACTACAAAATGGCAACATCTGTCCAAAGTATTTTATTTTTCATTAACTTTTTACTGTACAGTATCCAGTACTGTCCCAATCACGTAAGTAATATGAAAATTGACAATCATGTGTCGTGTACAACTTTTTTCCTTGCGTTCAATCTTACTTTTAAAAATTGCGAAAGAGCGAATCTGCGAATGTCGAACTGACAAGTAGCAAGGGACTACTTTATTAGTTTACCAACAACTAATAATCATTCTCACTTGAACCAGGTTCGTGCACATTTACCCTGAGTCTGAGAACACATAGCTGTGCCTTTGGGAACTTATAATTCAGTCCCAGAGTTTAAAAAATGAGTGTTGAAGCCTTGTGTTTTCAGTGTGGTCTGTGGTGGTGAGAGAAGACATCAAGCATCAGCGTGTAAAGTGTGGAAGATGCAGGAGGTGGGCAGATTGGTCTATCCTCGCTCTGAAAACTTGACAAAATGTTCCTTTCTGCTGAACTCTGACACCAAGCCGCCTCCATCATGGCCTGGAAGTGAGCTTCAGGGAATTCCAGTGGTGCTCCTCGCTGTGTTTGTTTGGCTTTTGTGGGGAGAAAGGATTTCAAGGATGTAACCAGATAGACTGCTGCTTTGTGTCCCAGTCCTCTATGACCAACCCCCACACTTCATGTTGTCTTCTCACTTTGTCCGGCTCCTTTTCTCAGAAAGAAATGAGAAAATGACCATTTTTACCTCATCAAAACATCAAATGATGTTTGTTTCCTCTGGCTTGTTGTCTCCTTGTGTTTGCCAACAACTAATTCCCAATATCCGGTGAAGTATTTTTATCTGATAACTGTGAGTCAAAAAATATTGGGAAAATAGCCAAAACATAAAAAGTAAAACTTCCAGGTTGGTTTGTTAAACTAACAGTGAAACCACTCCTTTTATCCATTTTTTTTAGTCTTCATATTAATTTTACATGCTACAAAGGATAAATTGAATTGTCCTCTCCACTGCTTTTATCTTAGTGTTCTGTTTTGTTTTAGCCGTAAAAACTCAGTTATCCATGTCATTTAGCACTCAGCATTTTCACACTGACTGTGTGAGTGTTTATGAAGCATTCACTCTATTGTGATCCATTCTTCTTCCGTACGGTTTTCAGTATCTTTCTTGTTCCCAAATTTTTGTGCTACTTCAGCAAGTAACGTTCAGCTCGTTCAGTAGAAGGGGGTTATTACATTTGGTATTAGTGCAACTGAAATTTTTTTTAAAATACGTATTTAGCTTTATCTGCCATTTTATTTATCATTTCTCATATTTTTACTCATTTTACATCCTTCAAATCTTTAAATCTGTTTACAACCTTTTAGTGCTCCTTTCATATTTTGTTCTAGTTCAGCTTCTTTCAGCTTCCTTTTGCAAATTAAAACATTTTTTTAGCTACTTTCAAACATTTTGATCAGCTGTTTTGTGCTCCTTTCAGGTTCTTTCTGCTAATTAAAACATTTTTGTGCTTCTTCAAACTTCTTTCTGCTAATTTCAGCTTGCTAGGCTCCTTTCAGCTTACCGGTATTTCTGCAAGTTTCAGCTTTTTCTATCATTTCAGCTACTATTTAGCTGTTTTATGCTAATTTTAACTTTCAGCTAATTTCACATTTTTTGCACTAATTTAAACTTTTTTTTAGCCTAAATTAGCAAAAAATGTGCTCTTTACTTTCTTCTGGTAATTTAAGCTTCTTTCTACTTTTTGTAGCTGCTTCTCAGCTTTTGGTGTTAATTTCTGCTGTTTTCAGCTAATTTCCACTTTTTTGTGCTCATTTCTTCTTTCAGCAAATGTGTTCTTTCTGCATTCTTCTACTAGTTTAAGCTTGTTCTACCTGTTTAGCTACATCTTTTAGCCCCTTTTCAGCTAATTTCGGCTGTTGTCAGATAATTCAGGTTTTTTTGTGGTAATTTCTGCTACTTGCATAATTAACTTATTTCTGCTAATTTTAACTTGTTAAGCGCCTTTCAGCTTTTTCTGCTATTTTCAGTTTTTCTGCTATTTCTGCTACTGTTTAGCTGTTTTTAATGCTAATTTTAGCTTTTTCAGCTAATTCCGCATTTTAGCTCATTTCAGCTCCTTCTGCTTCCTTCTGATAGTTAAAGTTCTGTTCTGCCTTTTCAGTTACTTTTGAGTCTTTTTTTTTGGTTGCTTATTTCATCTGTTTTTAGCAGATTTCCTATTTTTTGTGCGAATGTCTGCTTATTTAAACTTAATTCAGCAAATATGTGTTCTTTCTTCTGCCAACTCAGGATTGTTCTTCCATTTCAGCTACAAATCAGAATGTTTATTTTAGCAAATTTCAGCGGTTTTTCAGCAAGTTCTTCAGCATTTACACTGCATTTTTGCAGGAAATGTAATTTCCCTAGTTATTTCTCTAGTTCCAGTGTTGTGTTTTTTGTTTTTTTTCCCCTCACTAGTGAGTTTGTGTCCTGGCTGATGGAAATTGGTGAGACGGACAACTCAGAGGAAGGGGTCCACCTGGGTCAAGCTCTGCTGGAGAATGGCATCATCCACCATGGTCAGTTCTCATTTCGCACCTGCTTTATCATCTTAATAGCGCTGAAAACAATTCTAACATTGTCCTTTAACGAGCAGCTTTTCAGCACTCTTGCTCCATGGGTGTCTTCTTTACATTTTATCAAATGGCCTTTTTAAGCCCTACTTTGTTGCAAAGTTTAGACGAGGTGCTAAAAATAATATTCACGTCTTGTCTTGATTTCTATCTTACATTTTAGTTTCTGTTCTTTTGGTTTTAAGTAACAGCAGATTAACGTTGTGCACTCAGACCAAATGTTGCATTTGTCTGCATGCATGTTACTTTCTTTCAAAAAGTAGGACCAAAAGTCAAGCAGAATCTTAAATCGCTCAGCGGCATGGTATTGCCTCCTCACTTTAAAATGAAATTGTGTTTTAAAGCCATTCCTGACAGAAAGGAATGACTTTGAGCCCCTCTGAGCTCCCTTAGTGCAGTTAAACATCCCCAAGAGAAAAACAGAGGAATATCTTTTCATAAGAACCTTTAATGGAACCTGCATGGTTGCAGCAGAGAATATGAGCCAACCTATTACAGCTGCAGGGTCCACGTAAAAGCTGCCTAAAGCCAGTGAGGCATGGAGCTCTGAGCTGCTGCGCTATCTGGGACAGCTTTGCACGAGGCTGGATTCTTCCTCGTGTGTGGAAAGCTTGTTTCTTCATGCGGCCCTGCTTGGATTGAATATACTTTTAAACCTCTTATATGTGGCGGTTCAAAGCCCGACAAATAATGCTCTCTGGTACATCGCTTGCCAGAAGTCCTTTTTTATTTTTGGGGTGGTTTTCAATCTATAGTTTTTCTTTTTTTCTTCTTTTTAAGTCACAGACAAACACCAGTTCAAGCCTGAGCCTGTGCTGTACCGCTTCCGCTTTGACGATGGCACCTATCATCCAAGAACTGACATGCACGATGTCATAGCCAAGGTAAAGGTGCACCAGTGAAAAGCAGTTCAGTTCAAATCATATTGAACAATCTCCAAATAACCGGCATGCCTATGGTTTTTTTTTTTTTTCATTTCTCAGGGTGTTCGACTGTTCTGTCGTCTTCATAGCCTCTTCACTCCTGTCATCAGGTATATATTTATTAAATTATCCACTTTTCTGCAGCCATGAAGGCGGCACTTCAATAGTAATAATCTAATTTTGGTCTGTACTAGACATGCACCGATCCGATATTAATATCAATATCAGTACTGTTATTGAAAAATTCTTGATCGGGTATCGTGACAATGTGATCAATCCATAAGGACAGGAGCTGATTGCTGTTTATTTTAAATATCTGTCAACCAAGCTAAGTTTTTTTCCTCATTTTAGCTCCTTTTTTTATTTTACATTATATTTAGTATTCCTGAAGCAGTTGAAAGATTTGTTGAAGTTTATTTTTTCACGTTTGACCAAAGTTGTCAACCTATTGTTTTTGTCAGTTTCAGCATCTTTATGATTATTTATTTTACATTGGATGTTAAACTCATAATTGCACTGACTGAACAAATTAAAGTTGTGTTGTTTTTACACTTTTGACCAAGCTTATTAAGATACTGGTGTGTTTAAGTGTGCTGTACTGGTGCAGAGTTTTCAATAAATTTGTAATTCAGTCCATTTATGTCTGCATTTTAAAAAAAGCAAGTGTTTTAAGTTAATTCAGCACTGTTTTTCTGAATCGGATTGGTATCAGATTGGTATATACCAATACCAAATCTCAGATATCGGTATCAAAAATGAAAAAAGTGGATTGGTGCTTACCTACTTTGTAGAAAAAGCAAAGTCTTTTTTTTTTTTTTTAAGTTTGTGCAGCCTTTTCAACTTGCTAATCTACTTATCACACCACATGTTCAAACATAGATGCTAACTTTTTGGTTTGATCCTATTTCTCCAAAATCCTAAGTGTTTTTGAATGTTCAGTGTGTCATTTTTCAGTCTTTTTGGTGTTTGTGTCAAACCTCTTGATGTATAGCGCTTGTAAGGACGCTCAAGTTGGGTTTTTACCAACTAGCGATACTGCAATTAAACTAAAAGCCCAGCACAATACAGTCAGAGAGCCTGGGAATGCCAGAGTTTAATTGGAGCAACCAGCTCCTGCCTAATTAGGTGGAATTTCTTGGCATGGCGAGAGGGATGAGACAAAAAGAGGGCATGCACCACGCAGAAGCCTTCAGACATGTTCAGCTCCCCGTCTTTTGTAAATGTGTCCATTTCAGAGGATCTCATCATGCAGTTTAAATGTTTACCGTGGACCAAACACATTGAGGAGATTAGGGAAAGGATTTTCAATTTTCAAAGCAATGAAATGTAAATCCACACATTACAAAAATCAAGAACTATTGTTGTGATGGATGAAAAAAAAACAAACATTTGCTCTTCATTATTCTGTTGAGTCAGCGTTTATAGGCGTGAGTGTGAAGAATCCAGAATAACAAATGCCCCGTTGCTTTATTTGAATCATTTTTCGAGGCTGAGCAGGTGATTAAAGTGTGAACTTTTAGCTTCATTTGTATGATTTATTCCAGTGTTTGCTTTGAAAGTACAATTACCTACAACTCCACTCACAAAATGTCAAAGCAAACTTGTTTCCTCCAGACACCCAAGTTAAAACTACCTCTCTGACCTTTACTTTTTCTACTCAAGCTGCTGTTTCCTCATCCCCAACATATGGCTGCCCACTGGGCCGATGTTTACCCCCCATTTTTCACTCTGACAGCCTCACTTTTTACCGAAGCCTCTGGTCTTTCTGGTGCTGGTATCCCATTGGGGAAAAATGTAGGGGAACCTTAGTTTCTTCTGGCCAGAGCTGAGTTTTATGCATGGCACACCTCATCATGCTTCATCAACTTTACCACCTTCATCAGAGACAAACACAGGCTGTCAAAGGGCCTTACATAACAGAATGAGAAACAGGGCAACATTATGAAAGGACCAGACAGCTGAGGTTGGACTTTTATTTGGCCCATAACCCCCGTTTGACTCGTCTGAACTGTGTAGGATGAAAAGCTAAGTGCATGTGTGTGTTTGCATGCGGTGGAGGCGGTGGAGTAGTAAGTCATGGTGGTTCAGGACTTTCCCGGCCCCACTGCGTGTCCCCTGAGAGGCCCCTGCGTTCATGGGAAGTCACGGCTCCATTTCAAACGGCATTTGGAGGTCTGGCGATGTGTGTGCGGCAGAGCGCCGTAGCACCAATAACAGCAACACCATACCAGCCGTGCTCCGAGGAATGTTGCTCTGCTGTCACCAAACCTCAGGAACTCACTTTAGATAAATGACACGACTGCCAGCAACAAAGAAGTAGCCGTGCGTTGTTGACAGCAGGCATTATGAGTTCCGCTTTAGGCATAGTGTTTAAATAGACCAAGCCATTACTCTTCTACATGTTGACTGTCTCATATTCACAATTTTAACAATTTAAGATTTCCTTTCAATACAGTATAATCCTTTGATATATGTTTTTTGCTCTTGTGGCTCTCCAGGGATAAGGACTATCATCTGCGGACCTACAAATCAGTGGTCATGGCTAACAAACTTATAGACTGGCTTATAGCACAGGTACGACCTTAAACTTCTTTAGCCTTCTATATATATCAACACATTTAGCCGTACTACAAAAACATAAAATGCAATGGATATTGTACAAATTTATTACTGTCTTAAAGAAATTTGTGATTAATAACATCAAGATTATTTATTTTTCCAGTTTTAAATAATATCAAGTGAAATGACGCATTTTGCTGCATTAGTATCTGAGTGCAAACAATGTTTTTAGTGAGAAAAGTTAGATTTTTTTGTCAAAAACTTCATTTTTAGTGTATTTATGTAGTTTTGATCTATAAATTTGAGCAACGATGAAATAGAAGCCTGTTTCGCACATGCCCACCAAAACCTCAACATCGAGTTGTACTTTCTTTTTTATACATACAGTATTTTTCTGCTTTTGCTTTGCTTTCTCCTGATTCTGTCACCGTCAAACTTGAACTGTGTGCTGACAAATTTAATACAAGAGGAAATTGTAAAAACATCAAAGAAAAACTCTAGTTACAATTGTTTTGGGAAAATTTAGCCAAGCCAAGGTTTCCAGGTAGGGCATAACAAAATATCTTGTTGCTTTAAAATGATCATATTTTGACCCAAACTATTGTATTTACTGACTTAGGGTACTCTTTCTCACTTAACTAGGATGAGGGAGGGTGTGGGGGACAGGGGCAGAGGTGTAAGATGAGGAACATGTGCCAAGAAGAGGAGTGCCTGCCGAGCTCACAGTCAGGCTGGTCAAATCAGACTTCTCGTGGATGTGTGTGGGTTGGCGTGGATACAAATTTGTTTTTATGGTGCACAAAAATGTCAAAACTATCATATATTTGCGCTTTTGAAAGAACTATTTATTGTAGGTCCTAAAAATTAGAGCCTAAAACTACTGTACAAATAGGATACTGTAAAAAAAATACTATTACAGTACTTGCCGCCGTACAGGTTGCACCGCAGTATAAGTCTCATCAGTCCAAATTTGTCTAATAAAGTGGGAAAAAACATAAATAAGTTGCTTCGCTGTATAAGTTGCATCTATTATGTATCATCGCTGACATGTTGCATTTGTTATGCGTCACCGCTGGCCACCCGGAAATGTGGGCCGGTGATGTGCCAAAAATCGATTGGCTGCCAAAATGGTGGCCGTGGAAGCGTGCACGGAGGACTTTAGCAAGAATTTAACAAGATTAACACTTAAAAACAATTATTTGTTTGCTCTACATTATAGTAAATGTGTGTCTCAGTTGAACTTTTCCTTAATAAATGCACTTTAATGGTCAAATCAGCTGCATTTCGTCTGGGCGGCGCTGCAAAATGCAACTGATTTGACGTTTGCTCCAGGAGTTTGGGAGCAATATGAAGGTGGTTTGGTATGGCAAGCCAAGTGTCTCATTAATAGCCACTTTTACCTATTAATGAGACACTTGGCTTGCCATAAGGCTCGAGGACCCTCTAGCGGCTGCAAATGGTAATGTTTAATATTTTTCATGTCAGAATGAATGTAATTGTCAGATCGCAGCCAAAAATTGGGTTATAAATATGTGGAAAAACAAAAACAAGTAATTTTGCTGTATAAGTTACAGGACATGCTAATTTATGCAAAGAGGTGCGACTTATACAGCTGAAAATACGGTACTATCATCTATCTGGCTACACTGAGTCTAGTTAAAGAACAAAGTTATGTGGTTTAATATTTGTTAATATGGACGTTCCTTCCACCTACCAATGCTGCATGGCCATTTCAGCAATTTGTTTTAAATTCTGCTGCTCATCTAGATTAAGTTATTATATAAATAAATTTTAAAAAAGTAAATTTCTTATTTGCATTTGTGTAAACGGTGCCACATTTACAGTTAACGCAAATTATTCCTATTGAGTTTTAATTTGATGTAATTGATTTTCTTGCTGCCAAATCCCAATCTACGACATCGTGTTTCAAATAATTTCCTCTGGCTTCTGAGGAGATTGGAAACAGGTTTGCTCGGGAAATAAAAGAAAATACAGTAGAAACAGTTGTTGTCATAACAGGTCGCCCACTTCTAATGTTCAACGCACACGCGCAAAGAAGTTGTGAAATTTGAGGCTCTCTGAGAAGCGGAGAGGAAACGAAGGAAGAAAAGCAGAATTGATTGTTGAGCTAAACTTTATTGGCTGTGACAGGAAGCGTTGAGGCTGTCAGATTGATAGTCGTATGCAGGATGACAGCAAAGAAAACAAAACTTAAAATGTAACTGCAGAATTAAAGGCATGCTTTCACCAACCAGCCTGTTGAGTGCACTTGTGTGTTTTTGGTAGTCCATATAAATGTATTTGACCTGAGCTAGTGGAATAGCTCTCACCTCCTGCAGAGAGACTTCAAGAGCAGTCACACCATCCTGTCTAGACATAACTTTGAATGTATTTAAGGCTGAGCATCAAGTGACTCTTCTGGCCTCCGGGCTTTTGAGATGCACACAGCGTTCTTTATTCAGTCATGAATATTTTTCTGCCTCTCTTTAGCTTTCGCCCTTCGTCTCATCTACTCTATTCACACTTTTTGTTCAAATCTGTCTTGTAATTCTCACCCGTCCTCTTTTTTTGCTTGTCTTGCGGTGTAGGGGGACTGTAGAACGAGAGAAGAAGCGGTGATCTTGGGAGTAGAGCTGTGCGACAATGGCTTCATGCATCATGGTACAGCACTTTTTGGAGCTGGTTTCAACAGACCAGAATAACTTCTGATCCACGTAAACCATGGAAACTTCTCCATCACAGACTAAATTAAACTTCAGTGCTTTAGAGACACTGTACGTAGGATCTTGGCATTTTGCGAACACAACCGGTCTTGTTCTCTTTCCATTTAAACTCCTTTGATTTTGTCCAGAAATAGAACTTTTCCCCCCCCAGACCAGTGAAACAGTTTCAGTGTCTGTGGTTCTTTTTATGCATACTTGTGTGCATGTATCTTAAGTAATGTTTTGAGCTCATGCATGGTTTGCTTTGCTGAATTCAAATGGACAGTAACCATGGTTACACTTTGTTTATGAGAGTCACATTTGTTTTTAGGTCCACACCTAATTTGCGCCAAAGTTCACATCATACAGTATGAGTCACACCATGTCTTCTCATGCCCCTATGATGTAACTTGTATGGAGTATCCAGAGTTCAAGCCGCACACTACAAATTATCTGCACATCTATGGAACATAACAACCTCAGCCATCCAACATCCTTTAGTTGCCACGGCCTGCAGGGTAATTTTACCATTCATGCCTGCGAGTTATTTGGCCTGACGATGTAGCTATTAAAGCTACTGGCGCTATATCTGATCTTGGAGGAAATTAGGAAGAAAAATGTCAAACTGAAGCTCTTGTTTTGCCCCCTCAGGGCTGTGTTTTTACATTTTAATGGCTGAATGACTGATTTGAACTGTATTTTTTGTGGGGTGGAATGATTATACAACAAACTACATGCTTGTTCAAATGTGTGCATATATACCAACCAATATTTGGCTATGTGCCTCTTAGCAAGTTTCACAATTGCACACTTTTTATAAATGGTAAATGGGCTGTACTTATATAGCTCCTTTCTATCTTATCAAGACACTCAAAGTACTTTACACTACAATATGTGCCTTCATTTACCCATTCATACAGCACTCTACTAGATCTATACAAAGCTAATTGAACAACTCATTCTAAAGAGACTATCCAGTGCTTTGTCACATCCATACACTGATGGGACACACATCGGAGTCAATGAGGGGTTCAGTGTCTTGCCCAGGGACACTTCAGCATGTGACTGCTGGTGGATTCGAACCCCCAGCGCTTGCATTTTAGGACAACTGCTTGAACCACTCAGCCAAAGCCACCCTCAAGCCTGTTATATCCATTGGCTTCTAGCAGGATATTTTACCACTCTTCTTGGTAAAATTGGTCTGTTTTCTTTAAAATGGTCTGTTTTTTGGCCTTAACCTGGCTTTTAAACTTAGTCAACAAATGTTCAATATGGATGTGGTCATGGGTTTGAGAAGGCCATCCAAGAAGCTTGATCTTAGCCTGATTTATCCATTCAGAAACCAGTTTTGATGCATGTTTGGGATTGTCCTGTAGTTGCTGCCTGAAGATGAGATTGAAGAATTTTATTCTTCATTATTTCATCCACTTTGTGCAAGGCACTAGCGTTACAGCATGTTTCTATCACTATAATGCTTGACAGTGCAGTTTCTTAAGTTTGAAAGCCTCTCTTTGAGTCCTCCAAACAAAATGACTTCTCGTTGTTGTGACTATTAACTGCCGATTTTAGGGTTTTTTTTGTCTGACCATAACACTTTATTACAGAGTACATTTGGCTTGTCCACGCATGCAGCTGCGAATGTCTGTTGAGCTTCAAGGTGTGGCTTTTGGAGTAAGCTTTTTTCTTGGTAGGCTCCTTTATGTCTATGGGGTTGTGTCTCTGTGGACTGTGATCTGGAATGCCAGTAGATCATGGTAGGCTTGAGGCTTGGTGGTTCCTGGGTTGTTGCTAAACATCCTAAGCAATTTCCTTTCATCTGAAAGTGACTGGATCTTCTTCCAAATGTCAAAATGGTGACTCAAATAACGTCATATACTGTATAGTGTTTTGAACTGATGATTTCAGAATCTGAATTTTAGTCTTTCTCAACTTGTGTAAATCTAAGTTTTTCTTCTTAGATTTTCACTGTTCCTTAGGTTTTCCCATTATCATGATTATTAGTTAATCCAGTAAGTCCTGGTGCATGCTCAATAACCCATGTAGATAAATCTATCAAAGTTGAGTCAGGTCCTCTGGATGGGTTCTTCTTTCATGAAAAGCTTTGTCTTTTATCCAACAGACTTCTTCAGTCAAACTCAGTCTTGGAAGCAGCACAGTTGCAAAGCGGATCACCAGCAAACTGGTTGAACCAGATCCAATAAGTGTTTTCAGACAAATAATTTCAGTAAACTACAGATTTAGGGTCTTTAGTGCCTTAAACTGTTTTGACACACATTAATGTTTTGATTACTATTAAATGTTTGGTAAATATTGTACATTATTGCCATCACGGCTTTGACTATTCATTCCTATTAACAAAAAAGGGTCACAACTAATTTGTTGAAAACATATTAGGTTAACTTGTAAATTCAATGATCTGACTTTTTTAGTCAGATACCATAACTGTTTTATTTTTAAATGTTATTATTCCATAATTTCACTAACATCACTTAACTGTGCTTTTTTTCCTCAGTGTTGGAAAAGAGTGAATTCAAAGATGAGCCTTTATTGTTCCGTTTTTTTGCGGATGAAGAGATGGAGGGATCCAACACGAAACACAAACCCATGAAGCACGATTTGAAAATAGTTGAAAACGTCATCACAAAGTCGCTCCTGGTGAGTTGACCCTTTTTTTTAATATATCTTTTTGACTTTCTTGTATGCTAAGATTTGCAGTAATTTGCCCACAACCTGAGCTAAAGAAAAAGCCCAGTAAATCATTTTGAAGTCCACAGCTGTGGGACAAAAAATGATAACACTGCAAAAGTCAATTTTAGCCCAAAGAAAGCGAGAAAAGCATTCTTTTCAGAGAAGCTAGGAAAAAGACCCTACAGCATCTGCTATCTGCCTATTCCTACATCTTCTTCTTGTGGTGTGTGTGTTTTGTAAAAGTGTTTCAGTAAGCTGTCTTAGAATTTTGCTGAAGTCAAACACGTTATTTCTTTACCAGATAAGACCAAGTGACGGAAGCTATGGCTTTACTCTGGAAGAAAGAAACAGAGTCCCCATTGTCAAATATGTGGAGAAAGGCTCCCCAGCTGAGGTGAGATGTTGGACAATAAAACAGACCCATCAGTCCCATACGCAGACTCATTTTGTAAATGGTACATAACAGAATTGTTGGATTTATTGGTTTGTATATGGAAGTGGAAGTAGAAGTGTCCATATACAGTAGAGCAATATGGCAACAAATATTTCTGCTTCACATAGCAGGTGGCTAGCTGGATTAGCATTTCATTGGCTAAAACTGAAGATCAAGGTTTCCTTTATTGTCATTCGCATCTCGTGTGTTACATGTGGTGGGACAAATTATGTGCACAGTGTCCCAGTTACAGATAGTCCTCGACTTACGACGTAGATCCATTCCTACGCGTCGTCGTAAACCGATTTTCGACGTAAGTCAGAACGTACGTAAATACATGTGCTGTACCTGTTTTACCAAGCGCGTAAACCGATTTTCGACATAAGTACAAGGTGATGGCCTTCCTTTTCCTCAATGCACTGCCATCAGAAGAGTCCTCCTTGCGTTTGGGAGTCATAATGAAGGGCTAATGGCCAACTGGGATGCTAGTGACGCCGTTCTCCGTACAGTAGTACCTGTACAGTACTGTATTCCTCCGCCTCTGCACCGCGTACTGTATTCTTCCGCCGCTGCGTTGCGATGTTTAACGACATAAAACCGACGTAAAACCGACGTAAAACCGACGTAAAACTGATGTAAAACCGACGTAAAACCGACTTAAAACCGACGTAAAACCGACGTAACCGCGTAACATGAATAAGGGAGATGCGTCGTAACCTTGAAACGTCGTAACCCGAGACCGTCATAACCCGAGGACTACCTGTACAGCCAACAATAAAATGTAAAAGATAAACAGTATTAAGATCTAAGATAGGAACTAAGAAATATGCTAAACACTTAATAGTGCAAAAACAATATGCCAAACAGCAGCACGAACATGAGTCTGTGTGAGCAGATGAGTACGAATGAATACAGCAGCATGAAAAAAATCAGCAGCATCAGATCAGCAGTTTGGATAGTCAGCAACACATCAACAATCAAGTGGCATTACAGTGATTATTTTTTCCACAGTGATACTCCTGATTAGGGATTCATGAGTCTAACAGCTAAAGCTACATTAGTTACAGAGGAACTGAAGTAAGGCCAGCTAACTGGAGGGAATTTGTCTTGAAGATTCTTCAAATTTTCCTCAATTGCCTGGAGTTAAATCAGTTCCTTTCCCTCAAAGACGATCTCATTTACCAGATATAATCTGTGATCAAATCTATTTTTCTGTGTTCACTTTGCAGTAAAAGCAGGTTTAAAAGAGGTCATGTACACCAATAAGGAATGAATGATAGGACGAGCTTCAGTCGAAGCAGACCAAGCTGCAAATGAAAGTGAAACAGCTGGTAGAGGCCCCCCCCCCCCCAATAAAAACAAAACAGAATAGATTGTTATTCTTCTAGTGAGAATCTTTTAAAATTATTCCCACTGTTTACTGTAGAAATAATGGGACTTTAAATAACATCAACTGTATTAAGGCACAGCGTTGGATGCCAAAATAAGAGCTTTATTTGAGTTAGTCTTCATTTTTCAGACCACTGATTAAACGGTAATCAGATTATTAGTATTATTATTATTTTTACTTTTTCCTTAATTATAACATTTGAAAAGAAAAAGTACATCAAAGGTAAACCCAATTTAGGATTTTTTTAAATAGAAAAGTAAAGTATTTGGAGGTCTCCTTTCAATTTTAGTTTTTATTTATTGGAAAGGGGACTGGAAAGTTTTGGTGAGTTTGGTTTAAATGCAGGAATGCATTGTGTCGTTTATTATAATTAACATAACCCAGCTGTATTTGGAAATAAAGTCTATAAATTGTCTTATTGCTGGACATATTGGTGTATGCTTCTTTTTGTGATTTTTATTGTCAATCTTAGTTTGGAAAACAATATTCTGTGATTTATTCTGCATGCCCAGAAAAATGTTATGCTTTTCTTATTCTTTTCTTTCTTGTGTAATATTTTCTTTTATAAGATGGCTGGTCTGGAAGTGGGTAAGAAGTTGTTTGCCATAAATGGAGATCTGGTGTTCCTGAGGCCTTTCTCTGAAGTGGAAGTTGTCCTCAGGCAATGTTTCAACAACAACGGACCCCTTAGGGTCTTGGTCAGCACCAAGCCAAGAGAGTAAGGCACTTCTGTTCATGCACAGATACTGTCAAATTTAAAATGAATGCACATCCTCAGTACATTTCCTCTTTCCTCTCTAGGACGATAAAGATCCCAGACTCTGCTGATGGGTTGGGCTTCCAGATTCGAGGATTTGGCCCCTCTGTGGTTCACGCTGTTGGAAGAGGTAAGAGATAGCTGTCTGGCTTCATCAGCCATAGACTTCCCTTTGTTATTGTGACACAGCTGGCAAGCAGCTGCTTCATCAGTCTTGGGGGATGTGCGTGACTTGGCTGTGGCGTGAAGTGTCACACTATTTCCATGCACCTATTCAAGTTTTTCTTGGTGGATCATTTTTTTCTGCACAATGTGGAAGCTTTCTGCATTCTTTAGTCTGCATTCATCTGAGTCCTACTCTCTATTCTTACAGAACTGAACTTGTTTAGTTGCACTGCTATCAGGGCTGGCACAAAATAAGCTCCAATCAAAAAACAATCCATCGTCTTGTCTGGCTTTTCTCAGAGGAATTGAATCTTTTTTTTTTTTTTTCTTTAAGCAATCAAAGTGGGATTCTAGGTTGGAAAAGTGCTGGGTATGCACTTGTAACTGTGTTGTGCATGCATGCGTGTGCATGCGTTGACTTGATGAGGTTGTTTTCTGAAAGCCTGCTGTGTGTTTAAGTAGTTGCGCCAATCCTTGGAGACAAGGCTCATAAAGTAGGAGATGTCTAATCCCTCTGATTTTCACAACAGCTCCAGTCTCCCTGAGGTTTTAGGTCACCAGGAGCGGGTAATACCAATTAGAGACAGAAACCTTACCAAGGCTGGACGTACAAAGAACCGTTGGTTATTGAGTTGTTTAACCTTAGTGTTATAATTGCTTTTAGCTTCAAGAAAACTGGAGTTAATCTCTACAAGAATCTTGAAGTCAGGAAAACATAAACACACCCTGCAATTGTTAAATACACCATATGAAATATGATACAGAGAAGTGGGTAAAGAACATGGATGAGTGGATGGATGGATGATACGATGTAATTCAGTATGATTTAGCATATTAGGCTATGATACAATAAGGTATGACAAGATGAAACAGGATATGATTCAATACAATACACTTGCTCGTTCCATTGTGAATATTTATTTTGAACCAGGTGCTTCCTTAACAAAGCACTAAAAAACTTAATACATTTATGAAATTAAGATTTTGTTTGCATCAATATTGAAAAATATTACATTTATGAGATTAGTTGCAATAAACATAAATTTTCCGTCATCACAGTGCTTATAACACCCTCAGTGATATCCATGTAGTTTGGTTATTTGTGTTTTTGAAATCAGGTTTGTTAGTTTTGCTTTCTGTATCTTGGGATTACTGTTTACCTGTCACGTTAGGGTTTGGATTTAGAATAAGACAGACACAGGAGTACAAAAGAACAGTTTTTATTTATTATTGGCTGTGGGTGTGAAGTCAGGATCAGCTGAGTTGACCGTCTTCACAGGCTTATAGAGAGTGAGAGTCACCTGTCAAGTCTGCAGCGATGACGTCACTGGTCCTGGTGCAGAGCAGCTGCGGAAAAAAGCTGCAATAATGTGGTTTGAGGGGCAAATCCAATGACGGGGTCCTGTTATCAGAGCAGGGGTCATGAACAGGA
Source organism: Hypsolebias longignatus (assembly GCA_031762435.1). Classification (NCBI taxonomy): domain Eukaryota; kingdom Metazoa; phylum Chordata; class Actinopteri; order Cyprinodontiformes; family Rivulidae; genus Hypsolebias; species Hypsolebias longignatus. Next base: position 20,012,555 of record JARVGV010000646.1, read on the forward strand.
AGGCAGAGGTCCAGATTCAAAATCCAAAAACATACCGGTAATCCGTGAAGCATGGTCTTAGTAGAGGAAGCAGGGTACGTTACCATGGTCAGAGAGGCAGACAAATCCAAGAGGGGCATGCAAGGTGAAGAATCAGTGCAGGCTTGAAGTCAAAACTAGGCAAGGTAATCCAGGCTGTTGCATGAAATGGGAAACTATGAAAGCTTGATATTAGGGACCATGGGAGATATAATAGTTTGGCACTGGTTGGTGTGGATATAAAGACAGGTGAACAGGTGCAAGGAATGAAGGCTGATTACTGTGGAGAAAAGGGAGGTGTGGCATGGAGTGAAGGGAGCAGACTTGAGCTGGAGGATGGGTGATAGGCAAAACATAACAGTTAAACAAATAATGGCATGAGGGGCAGAAACTATGGCAGGTGACATGGGCAGGAGAACAAAGCATGAAGGCAGGATTATGGCAGGATGGGCAGAAACATGGCAAGAGGAGCAGTGATGAGAGTAGATGAGGGGTCAGCAGGGGGCTGCTTACCATTACATTACCTTATCATTCTTTTACTTTGGTTCTGTTCTTTTCCTTCTCTGTTTAGATCTGGTCCAGTCTGAGTTTTTGTAAAACAATGTTAGGTTAATTTTGGTATTCTTGCGTAGGTCTTGTTCTGTTTCCCAGTATTACTTGGACTATTTCTCAAATACCGTCAATTTCCTTTGTGTTCTTTTCCAGTTAGTCTGCCACCTTCACCTGTCCCCAATGCATATTCACCCATGTGTCTCCACTTTATATTTACTCCTGTTCTATTTGTTCAGTCTCTGTTCCACCATTCACCAGTTCAACATTATGCGTGGTCTGCATTGTTTTCATCTTGCCTGGGTCTTCCCTCCGGTTAACTTGTTGCAACTTATTTTTGTTTTGCTAAAATAAAAAGTTGTTTCATCACAATCCTCGTGTTCCAGCCTGCGTCTTGGGTCCAAATCCACCAACTGTTGCTAGTGCTTGCTGTGAGCGTTTAAAGGTGTAAGAGTCTATCTAGTGGACGAATTTGTGTCTTCAATATTTTAGAATTCTCTGTAATATTATTATTGTGCATACTCCTGTTGTGATATTGATAAGCTTTAGGTTTGTTGTGCAGCCATATAGAAGTAAACTTGTCCATATGATGCATGTATTTAAAGTGTCTGTGACATGATGTTTGAGCTTTGCATACAATGGCACAACATATATATCTTGTATCGTTGAATTATGTTCGTTTTTGCAAACAAAATGATAAATATATTAAAATGTCATCTAAAGTCATTTT
>JARVGV010000646.1:20019620-20030296 GCA_031762435.1 Hypsolebias longignatus
AAGGCCCCCGGACCGGGATTTGAACCGGCGACCTTCTCGCTGAGAGGCAGCAGCTCTACCAGTTGCGCCACCGTGCTATCAGAGAAGCAGTAACAATTTAATGCCACTTGGTATTAAACATTTTGACTTTTGGTTGGAGGGCGTATTCATGACAGCACATATTTATATGATGCTAAAGGCCTCATTGTATGAATGTTTATGAAGCATCCACACTATTGTGATACATTTTTCTTCCGTACATTTTTCGGCATCTTTCTTGTTCCACAGTTTTTGTGCTATTTCAAAAAATCATATATCATCGTTCAGCTCTTTCAGGACAATCCTGCTATGTATCCTGTTGGTATTGGTTTAACTTTAGCTTTTTGGAATATTTAGCCTTTTCTGCCACTTTTTTTTCCCCTCATAGAAAATAAATTGAGCTCATTTTACATCCTTCAGATCTTTAGATCTGTTTACAACCTTTTACTGCTCCTTTCACATGTTGTTCTTCTTCAGCTTTTTCAGCTTCCTTGTGCTAATTTCAACTTTTTTCAGCAATTTTCAGCTAATTTCAGCTGTTTTTTGGCTGTTTTGTGCTCCTTTCAGATTTGTTCAGCTAACTGCAACATTTTTGTGCTTCTGCTAGCTTTAATTAACTTCTTTCTGCTAATCTCAGCTTGTTTTGCTCCTTTCAGCTTTTCCTGCTATTTCAGCAACTTTTTAGCAGTTTTGTGCTAAATTTAGCTTTTTCAGCTAATTGCACTTTTAAAATTTTTTTTTTTTTTAGCTCATTTCAGCTCCTTTCACTTCTAGTAGTTTAAGCTTCTTTTGGCCTTTTCAGCAACTTTTCAGCTTTTTTTTTTTTGTGGGCTAATTTCAGCTTTTTTAGCTAATCTAATACTGTATTTGTGCTAATTTCTGCTTATATAAATCTAATTCCGCAAATATGTGTTCACTCTGCTTTCTTCTGCTGACATAGGCTTGTTCTTCTAGTTCAACTACATTTCAGCATGTTTTAGCTAATTTCAGCTGTTTTTCAGCAAGTTCTTCAGCAATATGCATTCACACTGCATTTTTGCAGGGAATTCAATTTTTCCAGTTCACATTTGTTTTTGTTTTCTTGTTTTTTTCCAAAACGTTTTCAGGTGATTTGGCTGTGTGTGGGTCAGGTCCGACTCCTCTGTTCACATATGGTGTATCTTCAAACATTTTCCAATATCAGTTACCTGCACTGTATACAGATACACACACTGCTGTGTCACTCGGTGGGCTGTCCATGAGCAACAAATAGTACATCAGCAGCTCTGTTGGTTTATGTAAAAGCTACAACACATTCATATGTTTTTATGTCTATATTCTGATTTAACTTCATTTGTATGTTGCTTTATGTGTTGCCTGTTTTTCTGTTTGTACAGCACTTTGGTTGGTCTTGTCACTGTTTTAAGTGCTCTATAAATAAAATGGTATGGTATGGTATACATCTGATTTATATTTATATTTTGACCTTAACATGGTTCGGAACCATTTGAGTCACTTCTTTTAATAGATATATTGGTTAAATTACCTGACATGATATAAGAGAAACAGGCAAAATGACCAGCAGCTTCACATTTAAACTTGTAAAGCTTCTCCACTGCTGAACAATGTGATGACAGCCATCAGCTATTTTACAGCTTCACTGTGAACATAACATCACTGTTGTTTAATTATGTGAATATAATGCTGTTGTGTGATTGACAGTGACCCCAGAGGGTCCAAAAGCTCTAAAAACACTTAGCCAACATTAAGTTAGAGAAATGCACTATACAACTGCCTGTAATCCGCTTTGAATAAAATCTCAACTAAACAGAATTTTTATTTAGGATTCTAAAAGAGCAGTTCATTAAAACTACACTAAAAATAGTATTTTCTAATCATTCCCAGAGATCACAGTTTATTTGTCTCAATGACGCCAGCAGATGAGCTGACTTTATTTGCAGTAATTTTGCCAATCATACAATTAAAGGTTGAATGAAAAAATGTCACAACATATTTGCTCTTACAACTTAATTTACTACACGATAATTTATTTTACTATGCTTTTGTGGCAATTTTTAGTATTTTAAATGCAGTTATGTTCATAGAGGATTTTCTTTACTGTGCCTGGTGGTGAAGCATCTATTCTTTTTGCCTGTGTTATTACATTTAATGACACAAGTCATGATATATGTATACAGTATATGAATGACAGCAGAGGAAAGAGTCAGGAAGGAGTTTTTGTTGAAAAAAATAGTAAAGTTGATTTATTTTTATACTTGTTATGGGAACTTGGTGGCACTTGTAGCTCATTTTACCAGCTGGGACCTCTTCTTATTGTTTCAATTCTTGTAAAGCCCAAGTAGAAGGTTGTCAACAAAATATAAAAACAATCGGAATGTAGCTTGTTGTTTTATTTTTAATCTAAATTTTTAAAACATCCGTTGGGTTTCTAAATCAGGAGAAAAAGATGGCAGAAAAAGCAAGAAAGCTGTTGCTCTGTTAACTTTGGATAATGTTGAGGACTAGGCCTGTTGCAATAAACAATAAATCAATTATTTGCATGATAAATTAAAATGATCGACCTTGTTTTCATTGATCGGCTTTATCATTTCTTCGTGTCTCTCCCTTCTGAAGACACAGCTCAACTCCGGTGTTCTTCACTGACCCCTCCCTTTCTCTTTTCTCTTTAAAATCAATTATAACCATCCAAAATCACGTTTTTGGATGGTTAAAAGCAGCTAAGCTGAGAAGCTAAGCTACGAGCTAAGCTAACAGGCCGACCTCGGGAGAAAAAACCTCCGTCTCGTCGAGCTCCAAAATTCACGGTTGAAACCTGTGCCTTCATGTAAAAAGTTGTTTTTCTATGCAAAAAGAAGCTGAGAACTTTTTTACTGATTAAAAAAAATAAAATAATTAAAAGCTTTGTGTGAAATGTGCTAACGAGCTCAAGCCACACTGAGGGTTCACCATGTCACCATGTCAACCCATGTCACGTCAAGGGGCCTCCCTCCCATTTTCTTAAAGAGACACACTGCTCGCTCCCTCACTATCCATCCTTCAGTTCAGTTTCATACATCCGGTTGTCAAAAAAAGGTACTACACTCAAAACAAATCAACATTTCTTATAAAATTGGACACTAGTTATTGTTAAATTTCAAACAATATAATCGTTTATTGCAATAATTTCTGAGACAATTAATCGCCCAGCAAAATTTATTATCATGACAGGCCTACTGAGGACGCAAACAATAAAAAATAATAAAATTCTGCCTCATCAGGTTAAAGAGGAGCGTAAATTGAGTCCAAACCTAATTAATTATATAAAATAATAATAATAATTAAATAATAATAATAAAAAAATATATATACTGTATTTATAGGCTGGATATGTGCTGCTTTGATGAGGAAAATGTCAGAGATTTTTTTCATAAATAATTAGTCTGCTAATTAAAAGATATTGCTGTGACTAATTTAAAACAAAACACAAATTCAGCATGAATCCTGAAGGTATTTTTCTGCTCGGAGTTCTTCAGCACAGTTAAATCCATCAGTATTTTCCTTTTTTCTGGGTGTGTCGGCTGACGGGTTTGAAGCTAGTTAGAGCTGACAGCTTTATTTCAGCTCGCTTATTTCCCGCCTGACTTAAGAGCATGCTTTTTACATCCCAGCAGTAATGTTTACTGAATGATCATTATTGATTTAGGACACACACAGGCCTGAAGATCCACTCAGACATGAAGAGTTTGCTGGAGTAGAAACAAAGAGCTTTCTGCATCTTTCTGCCAGATCTCCTGGTGAATAGTCTGTCTCTCTTGTAATGAATTAGTTGAGATCAAATGTGGGCACACGTGTGGATTTGATGGAGATTTACAGCCATTAAAAAAAAAAAAAAGCTCCATTTGAAAATAAACCATACTGACATCCACTAAAGTAAAACTCTCTTGGTACAGACAGTTTCAAATCGCTCAGAAGTGAAAGTAATTTTATTATTATGAACATCTGCTCCAGTGTATTATGCCTTCCTCTGAGATTTGTGTTGTGTTTTAATGTTGGTATCACCATTTTGTCTCTTCCTGCAGCTTTTCTCCCCAGCTTCACTTTCATCTCATCTCAAGGCTCAGAGATTCAGCTTCCCGTTCCTTCATATCTAATCTTATGATCTGAACAATGTCTATGAATTTATGGATGCAACATGAGAAGTTTATATATTTGACTTCAAATGCTTGGGACATGAAAAGTAAATCCTGTAGTCCAAAAAAAACAAAAGCTTAATGGAGATCTTGATTGTGCATTTACATTCAGTTTGTAGCTTCAGGAAAGATTTTAGAGGCATTTATTCATCTCGATCTTTGCTTGTCCTTTTGGGGACCAGATCCTGGAGGCGCTGGCACGAAACGACGACCTGCTGGTGCAGATGTGCGGCAGGTTGAGTTCCAGCTGTGACGTGGTACCTGAGGAAACGCACGTACGCTTCAGTGCCATGTGCAGCGAGAGGGTGGAGCACATCAATCGACGCATCACAAACTACAGAAAGGTAAATCTCTTCTTGAGCTTTGAGAGGAAACGAGGAAACTGCATCTATTTTAAATTAGTTTTGCAATTAGTGTATTTTTGGACAGTCTGAAACTGGAAAAAGAAAAGATACCCAAACAAAGTAATGTACTGTAATCCCTCGAGTATAGCACTGCAATAGGTGATAAACCACAAAGTAGGAACGCTGTATTTATTTTAGTATTTATAAATATTTAAAGCCTTTATAAACCCTTCCCAAAATGATTTTTACCACTTCGATTTCTCTTCTTTGAGTTTTGGCAGTAAGCAGCGGCCAGAAGCACTGTTGGCTTCTGGGCCATGTAGTTCTTTTGACTTACTTTACAGTATAGGCTTATTGTTATTATTATTAATAAATGACAATAATAAAACAAAATTATTGTGTTATTATGCTTATTATTTTGTTTGTCGAAGCACTTTGTAATTTTTATCCTGAGGAGTGCTATATAAATAAATTTTTACTTGCATACTATTGAAAGAATACTATAAAATGGCGGCGTCTGTCTGAAGTACATTTGGTTCAGTTTCTCCGCTAGTATTTGCTCCCTCCATTGCTGTTCTTTGAGTTTTGGCAGAAAGCAGCAGCCCGAAGCACTGTTGGCTTCTGGGTAGTGTAGTTCTTTTGACTTGCGTTACAATGTAGGCTTATTGAAAGAAAACTACAATACGGCAGCGCCTGTCCGAAGTATTTTTTTTAAATTTGTTTTGTTTTTTTTGTCCTATTGGTTGGTTCCGCCCCATCTGCTCCCGTTAACTTTTCATCTCGTACAGTCCCAATCACGTAGTAATATTAAAGCTGAGAATCATGTGTCATATACAATCTTGCATTGAAAACCTACAAAAGAGCGAGTTCGCAAAGGTCAGACCGTTAAGTATTGAGGGACGACTGTATTCAAAGGATGGGCAGTTTAAGCAAAAAATACTCACTGAAATAATTTTTAATTACTCACTTGTGCCTGTATCCAGCAGTCACTGTGTGAGAGGTGGAGGACACCCTGGAAAGGTCTCCAGTCCATCACAAGGACACAGAGAGACGAATGAGACAAACAGTCATTCACTTTCACCACATAGAGTAAATTTAGAGTTACCTAACATGCATGTTTTTGGTTTGTGGGAGGAAACCGGAGTACCTGGAGAAAACCCACACATGCACCAAGAGAACATGCAAACTCCACCCAGAAAGGTCCCCGGCCGGGATTTGATCCGGCGACCTTAGCGGCAACAGCTCTACCAGCTGATGCACCATGTCACCACTGTAATTATACAAGTGACTTTAAAATGGAAACACCCTCTAATGAAACAGGTACTGAAATGTGTGCTACTGCTGGTGGCCAGGAAACCTTATAATGTATTCATTATCACCAATCAAATTAATCTAATTCCTTCATCCATCTAATTGATTAACGTGGACTGAGATACACGGCAACAAAGCAAAAAAATAAAAAATAAATTAAAAAAATTATTATGCAGGATCAGCACTACATCATGCTAATGCTAATGGGTAAGAGATGCTGACGTTAATCAAAATGCAGAAAAAAACTAAATACATGGTTTTACAAATTACCATTTTCCAAAAACACAGCTGCAAATCATGACAACAAAGCTGAAACAGACATTTCTGAAAAGCCTCACTGTCAGAAAACAAGACAGCTGTAAACGTGACTTTTCACAAAACACATTTTGACAATACATCAATAAACATTTTGCAAACGGCCCACATTAGCAAACCAGAAAACACAGCTTTATTTATGTATTTATTTTTAACAAACATTGTGCTCAAATGTTTTCCTTAGACTTCATGACTTCTCACTCATTTTGCAAAAATGTCCACAAACTTCATAAGTAGGTGACAGCGCGTTCATTTACTGAGTCCAAAAATATTTTTAGCTCTTTTTTTTTTTCTTCTCACATCTGCAAGCATGTGCCTCTGGGCCATACATGCAAGTGTGCGTGAGAAAGAGGAAAATATCAGACTTAACTTCAGAGGGGGGCCTTGGATTAATTACCAGTTTATAAATATCCCTGCATAACAGTCGGGACTTTAGTTGTGAAAGGGCCCCTTCATGGCGTAGAGCATTCCTCGTTGAACACTGCAAAGAGAGAAGAGAGGGCTTATAGTAGAAGAGGAGGAGAAGGAGACAGTTCAAGGAAGAAAATGAAAGTGGAGATTAACATTAAGATATGACAAAGTGATTAGCAGGAGAGATTTGGACTTCAAAATAAGAGACCTGAAGGACCTGAGACATATGTCGAAGTAGCTCTTCTCCATTTCAATGCTGCATGATTCTTACTCAGGTTAAGATAACAGAGGATCGTACTATTATTGTGTGAATGTTTTCAAAGCATTAAAGCTCATGCTCAATAATCCAGGTATAAAATCCAGCAACGTTCAGTCAGATCATCTGGATGGTCCAGAAACCGTCCAGATGAACGTTGTTGGATTTAAGAAGCATTCACACTTTTGTGATCCATTTTTCTTCTGTATGTTTTTCAGTGCGATTCTCATCCCATTGCTCTCAATCTATTTCAACAAATCATAAATCAAAACGTTCAGCTCTTTCAGGACAATCCTGCTATGACTTTTGGTATCTTTAGCTTTTTTTGAAATATTTAGCCTTTTCTGCCATTTTTTTCTACTCATAGAAAATGAATTGAGCTCGTTTTACATCCTTCAAATCTTTAGATGTGTTTACAACCTTTTACTGCTCCTTTCACATTTAGCTTCTTTCAGCTTTATTGTGCAAACGTAAACTTTTTTCAGCTATTTTCAGCTGTTTTTTCAGCTGTTTTGTTTTCCTTTCTGAGTCTTTCTGCTAACTACAACATTTTTGCACTTCTAACTTTTTTCTGCTATTTTCCGCTATTTCAGCTACTATTTAGCTGTTTGCATGCTAATTTGAGCTAATTACACATTTTTGGAACTGATTTCAACTTTTTCAGCCTAATTCGACAAAAATGTGCTCTCTCCACTTCCTTCTTGAAATTTCAGCTCCTTTATGCTTTTTAAGCTACTTTTCAGCTGCTTTTTTGTTTCTAATTTTTTTGCAGATAATTTCTACTTTTTTATGCTAATTTTTGCTTCTTTCAGCCTAATTGGGCAAATGTGTTCTTTCTGATTTCTTATGCTAAATTAAACTTGTTATACCTTTACAGCTACATTTTTATAGCTAATTTCAGCTGTTTTCAGACAGAGTCAAGTTTTTCATGGTAATCTCTGCTACTTTCAGCCTAATTAACCTCTTTATGCTAATTTCAGCTTGTTATGCTCCTTTCAGTTTTTTCTGCTAGTTTCAACTTTTTCCTGCTCTTTCAGCCACTAATTTAGCTGTTTTATACTAATTTTAGCCTTTTCAGCTAATTCCACATTTTTAGCTCATTTGAGCTTTTTCCACTTCCTTCTGGTAGCTTAAGCTTCTTTTTGCATTTTTAGCTACTATTCAGCATTTTTTTTTTTTGCTCAGTTCAGTTTTTTTAGCTTATTTTTTAATTTTTGTGCTCATTTCTGCCTATTTAAACCTAATTCAGCAAATATGTGTTCTTTCTGGTTTCTTCTGCTATTTTAGGCTTGTTCTTCCATTTCAGCTACATTTCAGCATGTTTTTAGCTAATTTCAGCTGTTTTTCAGGAAGTTCTGCAATATGCTTTCACAATGCATTTTTGCAGGGAATGCAATTTCTGTAGTTTAAAATATAACTCTCACAATAGCCTGCTTGTAATATTTGTTGCACCAGATGGGTAAAGACTATGTTTGACTATCCAGATCATTGCTTATCATGTTTTACTTAGATTCTGACAAAGATAGCTTCCTTTATGTCTTTGTTAGTGTGGATTCAGTGGTTTGAGACATAACTTGTAGAGTTGAGCCACTCTGTTGGATATTTGTCCTGATTTTATTATGTATACAGCGTCCATGTGTAGATCATTTATGTATAGTTTAACTGTAGAGACATGCATTTATTTATTTTAGCAGAAAACTTGTTTGATATTCCTTTGGAAACTATGAATCTTTGGTTCCTCTGCAGCAAATTCAAACCATGAAATTTCACTCTGGAAGTCATTGAAGCGACACGTGAACGCTACAATTTCAATCCGATGGCACGAGCTGCAGTTCACCATTTCAGCTCAGCTTAAATCAGTAGAAACGATGAAGGGTTGAAGTCTGGACTTTTTCCACATTTGTGAGTTTGGTTTAAACATTTGTGCTGCCACGCAAGAAAGGAATGTTGGACGTGTTTGAGAAACTTTTTTTTTTCTTCTTCTGGCATGTTGTCATACTTGTACCGGTACATGGAAAATTTTGTTGACAGATACTCTGCCCTGTTTTCGCTGAGCTCTTTAAATGTCAAATACGATGCACGTCAACTAAATAATTCAAGAATTCCGGGTTTTAAAGCCTGCATGTTTTTATCTTTTCAATTAGAATCACAGTGCTCATGAGTTATTTCTCATTTTTGTCTCAGTTTGCTCGTGTCCTGAAGAACAGAGCGTGGCCCACCTTTAAGCAAGCCAAGGCCAAGGTTTCCCCCCTGCACAGCAGCGACTTCTGCCCCACAAACTGCCACATAAATGTGCTGGAGGTGTCCTACCCCAAGACCACCACTTCTCTGGGCAGTGCCTTCGGTGTGCAGCTAGACAGCAGGAAGAACACTCTGGAGAGGAACGGGCACAGCAGTGAGAACGGTGAGAATGGTGCACAATCAATTAACGTATTTATCAAGCTTCACCGCTCCGAAGCTTTACTGGGAACATGGGTTTATGTCCAGGTAAGCTGAGCCCCATGGTGAATGTCCAGCACACAATCACAACCATGGCTGCTCCTTCGGGTCACAGCCTGGGCCGGACAGAGGGACACGGGCTTCGGTTCTTGCTCAGAGAAGACGACCTTCTCACCCTTGATGCGTATCAGAAACTTCTTTATAAACTCACTGCTGCTGTAAAGGAGCTGGAGACGCACGGTGCCCACATTCATGAGTGAGTAGCTTTGAGTGTTTGTACATTCTGTATACGTAAACTGTTTACAGTATTTAGGGATGCTCTGTTGATGACTAGAACTGGACAGTTTTCAGACCCGTTTGACCAATCAAGCACTCAAAAATCTGAGTTTCCTCCACGCTGGTTTCTGATTGCATCATCGCTCTAAGTGTCTATGGCTGCCACAGTTAATCAAATTTTGCAAACCTTTCCAGGTGGCAGATAATGAAAGTTTTCAGAAATTGTTTATTTTATTATCTAACTCTTTAGCTCAAATGCCACGAATATTGCAAAGTGCTTGGATGATATGAGATATTAACATCTACAACTTCACAACTTGTTGCAAATAAAATGAGACTTTAGGCCTAACCTTTAAGACTTGATGTCACAAAACCAACGTGGACGGACAACAGAGGACCAAACCACAGGCATGTACTGTAAATGCTTTAATGTAAAAACATGTCTGAACAGTACAAATTTACAAATGACAGAATAATGCAGCATCATGAAGACAATAAAATGAGTTGACAAGGACTATATGTAATGAGGGAGATAAGGACTGATTGGATACAACTGTGAGAAGTTCAAATCCAGACCAGATGTGTCTGAAAAGCAGGAACAGAAGATTTTACAAAATAAAACAGGAAGTTAATGTGGTAATTCAAAATAGAACAAGACAATAAAACATCCATCTTTACCCGCTTCTTTCTTTTCGAGTCGCAGGAGTAAACAAAACCTACAAAATCTAAACTTTATCCCAAATATCTAGGCACATTTTATTTTTGCATTTCAATGTGGTGATTCACCTGATAGAACAGTTACCAAATGGTAATTCAAAGATATCTTGATTTTTTTTTTATATTCACATGATAGTGAGCTGAAATGTTTTATGTATACAGTAGTCCCTCATTTATCGCAGGGTGTTCCATTCTCAGCCCACCCAGTGCTCTTGGCCACGCCCACTTCTCCACTGCAGCGTGGAGATGATATGCTGTGGGAAGGAGCTTCTCCCTGCTGCACCTGTGTTATTTAAAATGTAAAAAATCTGTGCTGATATTGCGGCTCATCCATCAATCAGCCAATTTTGTGTCATGTCCAATCTTACTTTGAAAAACGGTGAAATAGTGAGTCTGCAAAGTAGCGGGGGAGGGACGACT
>JARVGV010000646.1:20030538-20041512 GCA_031762435.1 Hypsolebias longignatus
GTGTATACATACATATATATATATATATTTATATATATATATATATATATATATATACTGTATATATATATATATATATATATACTGTATATATATACACACACACACATATATACTGATTAAACCCTGAAACTTCTGCAGGCTGACAGGTCAATGCGCTGCATCTGTGACTTGATGAGAAAACATTTGGGTCATTGCTTTACACCTGTTCAGGCATGCTATGGTAGATGGAGGAGGAAAAGCAAAACTAATAGAGACAATGTTACGCCACATTTCCTTCTCAAACGTGCCCTCTTGCTTTGTTTTTGTTCAGGATTTTAAACTTGGCATGGTGTTTTATAAGCAGTGAATCATTGCTTTCTGCTGGGTCACTCTGTATTCTGCACGGTTTTCTGTGTTTGGCACGGATGCACGGTTCATTGTTCAGCAGCGCACGAGACACCGGAAAGCAAAGGAGAAAATCCTGCTTCAGTTCTGAGCACCTCCACCGGGCAGGAAGTAAAATCTAAATGAAGACGTGTGTGAAATGAAGCCAGGTGCTTGTCTGTTGAAAAGCCACTGTTTAATAAACACTTCCATATCACCAACACAGACACTGAATGATTTTAAGTTTTTTATAAACTTTACACTGATTACTTTATCTGTTATGAATCTTTAGATAATCATTCAGATGATTTATTCACTGATAGTCTATTCTTACGTTCCTAGATGAAGCGGAGCTGTCACCTCACAATAGTAATGATGAGAGGAGTCCACAGCAGCTGGTAATGACGGAGTCAGGACAGAGTCTTGTCATGCTCCTGTCACTGCCAATTAGCTCACTGGCATCCTCGCACCCTGGACCAGTCCAAGGCACATCTAGTGAGGCAGTAATGACTTATAGCATGAGCTGTCTGTTCAAACATGCAGACTTTAAGACAAGGGGCTTGTTAAGGGTAGGAGTTTGTAAAGGAGGCTGTGAGGGTTTCAGCACAAAAACTAATTTGGTCCATTTCTAGTAGCTGCTTGGATGCATCAGTTTGAGCTCTGTGGGTGTGTTAAGGCTTCCTTAAATTACTGGTAGTTTGCATTTTAGATGGTTTACAGGCTGCACAGGGGTCATTACTACTACTACTACTGCACACACTCTGCCCAGCCGTTTGAAAGGTTGCCTGTATAAAAGAAAGCAATAATAAAAACTGTGCTCCTTTTGCTTGCCCTCATTTTACCTACTCAGCTGTCCACATATACATAAAGACTCAGACAAGCTTTTTTTTTGTTATTTATAGGGTAAATGTCCCAAAAGGGTGGTTTAGATCTTCTTAAAGTAGGGTTTCCATGAAAATCTATGAATAAATAATACATTTCCTGTTGAAAATGGCTTTTTGAATGGCCTCAGATTAAAAAAAAAAAATAATCTGACAGTATTGATGAGCTAACAGCTGGTCCAAGTGGGGCCGAGAACAAAGAACAGTTCATGCGTGCACAGTTTATAAAACTTTACATGTCTATTAATTTCACATGACAAAATATTTATGCAGAATTCCACAGTGGGTGATTATAGATGAATGACAGATGTGTGCGACCATGCAAACAGGGAAGCTGAACAAAAACACTGGCTGGGAACATAGAAGTAAAACCTAAAAAAATTTATCTAAACCAGTTCACACTGGAGGCAAAAGTGGCCTAAATCCAACTTTTTTGTGCATATGTGGCTCAAATCTAACTTTTTATGACAGTTCAGATTTTTTCTAAACTAAACCAAGGCCACCTATTTATGTTGTCATGAATCATATAAATATCAGTCTAAGCAGTTGCGGCTTGCTGTATCTGAGTTTTACGTTGCTGAAGTCTGACAGAGCTCACAGAATACGCAGGGAGCAGCTAAAAGGAACAAACAATGGACAAAAACGAGCATGGCAGACACTGTTGATGGAGCTAGTTAGTGGAAATAAACTAAGGTTTTGGGCTTCATTAACATTTGGGGTGACTTTTCTGCCCCTGTGGGTCACTCCAGGGACACAGACCGTTTAAAGGGGCGTCCAAACATTTTCATATGTAGGCCAAAACTACCAAGCTGAAAGGACTCTTGGGCCACAAAAATGTGAATTTAACTCAATGTGACCAATATTTAGGAGAAACAACAGATGTTTAAAAGTTTTGATGGAGAAAGAGTTTTTTTAATTGTTGTAGATCCAAAACATTAAAAGCCTCATAAACACTAGTAGCTTTTTTTTTTTAATTTATTTATTTATTTATTTATTTATTTATTTTTTTTTTTTTAAGGATTTAATTTATTTGATTTGTTGGGTCCATGTTTGTTGTTTTCTTGTGTTTAGAAGGTTCATTTTAGTCTATTTTCAGCAACAAAAGTGTAATTTGAGTAAGTGTCCTTTTAAAAGGGGTTCGATCAGCCTTTTGGACCATGGATGACCCAAAAGGTTGTTCGAAGTTATGAAAAATCATCCAGCTGTCAGTCACTACAACAGATTCATAGAAAGTTTGATCAAGTTGATTAACTTGTATGCAGATGATACCACGTTATATTCATTTACAAATGTCCAGTTTCCCTCTTGATTATTTTATCAGCTGCACTATTTAGACAAGTTTTATGAATCATTACCCAAAATGTTCCTTTCTGGTAGAACTCAGCAAAGGTTTTTAGTGCTTTGTATCATGAAGTGAAAATAAAAAAGGTTATAGTCAAAAATTTGTATCTTGCTTAATATTGCTCATTTTGAGAAGATTGCTCATCTGTTTTGCTGTTAAACCTAAATATTATATAAGAAAGGATGACCAACTAATTTGTGGAAAGTCTGCATCAACCTCTTAAGCCTGCTGGACAAAATGACACCATTCTTAAACTGCAGTTGGGGGCCGCACAATATCACTCCAAGGGCCACAAATGGCCCTCGGGCCACACTTTGGACACCCGTGCTTTAAACTGTAGTCTGATTACAATTGCTTTGCAATAGATTTAAACATTAAGATCTGCAGTGTGAACTTAGCTTAAAAAAGCCAAACAGGAATAACAAACCACCCAAATTAAAACACCAGCACCAACAGAGACAGAACAACGGTGTGATGTGAAAGTGATAGTAAAGATTTGTAAAATAGCATTTGCATAAACTTCTATTAAGTATTTTTGAGACCAACAATCCACTTTGGTCTCATCTCAGAAAACCATTAACTCTTTGATCTGTTCTGGTAAAACATTTAGTTGTAAACTGAGGTCATTCAAAGAACAGGTAAGATATTAACTGTTCATACCTTTGCCATAGACTCCCACTTTCAAAGATCTGAACTCTCTAAAAACAGTTTCCTGACAAATAGAGTTGAATTGGCTGTTTTGTGTGTTGCGTCAAACACTTCCCTCGTCTGTTCTCAGTTTGAAGAAAGGAAGTCTGCTGTATTTTACCCAGATTAGAAACACCCCTCATAATTTTAGGAAAGAATAAAAAAAACACTGGACATAGTTTTATGTTATGTAATTTCTTAGCTGGATATTTGAGGAATCCATTTTGAGGCACCTCTGAACTTTTGTTTCTGTATCTCAGAAAGGGTGACAGATGTGCGAGGACAAGCCCTGCTTCATATTCTCCTCTCTTCCTGAATTGAAAACCAAATATCTCAACTTTGCCCTCTTTTTTTTTTATTTTTTTTTTTTTTTTGTTTGCACACATAAATTAGCTGTCAGAGATTTAGAGCTGTAGAATATTTGGACTTTTATCATACTATAAATAGCAAAGATCCTTCCATTGAATTGGAGACTTAATAAAGCAGGATCACTCTTAAATGTTTAGTTACAAGAACATCTTGTGAGATGAATAAATCTTCCAGATTGTTCTGTTTTTAGGTTTCCCTGGGTTTCAATCTTCAGCTCACCTTTGATGCAGTGATTATTCTGCCATACTCCCTCCCAGTTTGAACCCCAAAGGCCCCAGACGGGGCTCCCTTCTTTATTACCCACTGACCAACCACAGAGCCAGGAGGCCTTCTCCATGGCAATGGAATGCCACTCGGCTTTGGATGGGCATTGTGGTGGTTTCTGGAGTGAACCGTAATGAGGGCAACTTGCTGCCTCGTCTGCCTGCGAATGTGTAGAAAGCAGGTCAGTGGGGAACGAGTAACCGTTTAGAGGATTTCAAAAAACCGAGACACATTTGGCACGTTTGAATTAAAGGAAGACGTGTTCGTTTTGATGCAGCACAGAGCAATGTAGCCCTTCACTGTTTCCACTTTGTATTGAAGGTCGATGGAACGACGTCACGGAAAATGTAAGCCGATTCAAATTCAAATGAGTGCAAAATATAAACATTGTGCGTCTGTGTGCGTGCGTATGTGTGTGTGTGTGGGGGGCGGAGATCAAAAAAGTACAAGCCCAGTATTTATTAGGATATGGCTTTAAACTCCACCATGTGTTGCTGCAACTGTGAAAATATCCTGTTCCTGCTCTTCTAATAGACATCTAGCGGAATCTCTCACAGAATATAAGACGGTAGCTGTACAGAGAGGGGGGAGCTGATCTTTGCAGCCACGTAGCAGCGTGTTGATACAGGTGCACCGAACTTCATGTTTGAACCTTTAAATATAATAAGGACCGCTGAGCATTTGAAGGAAAACACAAATGTGCCGGTGTTTTGTTTGGCGCACTAGGTCAGCTATCAGAACCCACCGCACGTACTATGTGTACTGCATGTTGTATCTGTATAAGACCTTCCCTCTTCTTCCTTTCTGTCCCCATCAGCCTTATATCCTCCATCACCTACCCTCCTGCGTCAGAGGTGGGGAACCAGGAGAGCTACATTTCTGCAGAAAGTGAAGGAGAGAAAGGTGAGAGGAATGGGAAGAAGGTGTGTTTCAATGTGGCAGGAGACGAGCAGGAGGACTCTGGACATGACACGATCAGCAACAGAGACTCGTACAGGTAAAACCAAAGCGAGAGCAAGTCACCTTAGCACTGCGTACTATTAAAGACATAAAGACATAGCAGTTTTCCATTCAACCTTTATTTATACAGGTGAGTCTCATTAAGTCATGAGGACTCATTTTCAAGAGAACTGTTGTAAACAAAGAACAAAGACAAGGTGCAGCCAACAATAAACAGCCATAAAATGCATATAAACTAAAAAAGTTAATAAAAGTAGTGTTATAAAACAAAATAAAATCAAGCTAGATTGTGAAACAAGGTAAAATATTAACGACAGGAAATGGTCTGCATTGATTTTTCCATTGAACTTAACAATTGTTATCCTTAGAGAGGTCAAAGTCCATTTCAGATCTTTTTGCAAGGTGTTACAGGAGCAGCGTAAGAAAAGGCTGTTTTGTCGATTTCGGGGATGCTGCAGGTAATGATGGCTTGAGAGTGCACACTGTTGCACTGATGACGTGATATGTAGGAGGAGATATATGAAGGCAGCAGAACAAGGAGTGATTTAAAGATGAAAATGTACCAGTGAGAGAGCCTAAGTGTAGATAATGATGACCAACTGACCATTGAGTATAGAGTGCAGTGATGGGTACGGTAGTTACAACCAGTTATGAATCTTAGCTACAAGGTGTTTCCTGGCATTCAAAGTTAGACAAGATCTATTTCTAAAAAAGAAACCCAGTTTTAATTTGTTTCTTTGTCAAGTTTTCGACATGCGGCTGAAAAGAGAGATGTACATCGACCAAGATTCCCAAGTATTTGTAAGTTAACAAACTCAATAGGAATACCGTTTCTAGATGAGCTAGGAATAAGGACTGCTTGTACCAACGTTCTGTTTAAAAACACCATTCCTTTGGGTTTATCAGCATTTACTGCAGCACCAATTTGCGATGCAACAAGTCTGACTGAATGATGTCAAATGCAGACTGTAAATGCTGGAAAACCTTAGCAACTGTTTTAGCTTGACAATAAACAACTGTATCGTCAGCATAGAGATGCAAGGATGCATCAGGAATGATCTGACCTACATTACTTATACAGTATAGATTGCAAAGAGAGTGGGTCCTAAGACTGAGCCTTGCGGCGTTCCTTTACGCATATGAAAAATGACAGTTATGTTAGTTTTGGTCAAGTCTCAAAAATAAGGTTGCATCACTTAATATTTTGATATCTTCCTTGAGCTGTTAGCCCTAAGGTATTATGATGGGTATGACTATCAGCTACAGTTACACCAGATTTTAGCTGAGTGTGTGTAAAAATCACTGAATTTGAACCATGTTTGTGTTTTTTGGTCAGTTGGCTCAATTAACTCAAAATATGAATCAATTGTAGATGTAAATCCATTGACTGCTTTCTGATATTTTCATCTGAAATATTAACGTTGTTTTCTTCTCAGTGACTGCAACAGCAACCGAAACTCCATCGCCTCCTTCACCAGCATCTGCAGCAGTCACTGCAGTTCCTACGTCCACAGCGACGAGATGGACTCAGGTACACAAACACGACAAACTTCTACATTATACTTTATAAACCTTTACAATAACTGAGAAACATGAAGTAAACATGAAAGAGTTGCATTTTCTGTTATATTTAAATGAGCGACTGGACATAGTTGAGCACTAATGGCATGTTTCCCATTTTCACAGTTTTTAGCCCAATAACTGGTCAATGGAAGAACATAAAGTTTCTTTATACTAAACAACAAGAAAATATTTAATAAAAAGTGTAAAAAAAGATGATTCATGATCAGTTTTAATTGCCTTTCTGCAGGAGATGAGATGCCCTCTAGTGTGTGGCTGTCCCATGACAAGCAGAAGAAACTTTATAGCTTTCTAGAGCACCTCTTTAGCCAGGTGAGTCAATTTAACACCCAGACATGTGCTGATTGGGACCATTCAAATAAAAACTCAAGTAATTACCTCACTCTTCTAGATTTGGTTTTTCTGGACTATTACTCTCATCTATTTTATCTTAGAGGAAATGTATTCACATCCAAAGGAATAAATGTACCGTTATAACACTGAAGGTGGGATTCACTGCAGCATTCATTACCTAAACACAAGAGGACTCAACTGATATAATTTTTAATATGGTGAATTTTTTTTTTTTTTTTTTAAGGTCAACTCCATTGAAAACATAGGCTGGAATATAATTTCCTCTCCTGTAGGAAAATGGTAAATCAGGACAGGCTTGATAATTTTACTGAAATATTTACAGCACAGATCTGCCATGCCTGTCTACAACTAAACACTCACACATGCTTGTTTTTGTGTGCCCATGGAGACATTTAGCTGACAATGCATTTGTTTGTCCCTTACCCAAATTTTAACCATCAAAACTACAAACCAAACCTTAAACTAAGTCTTAAAGAAATAGTTTGGGCTGTTTGATGTGGGGTTTTATAGAGTTGTTCTCATCGGTCTGTAACTTACTCTAGAAGTACACAGCAGTGAAAGCATTTTGAAGTTTGGACTATCAGGATTAAGTTCTTATGAGCTAACTCTGGTCCGACCTGAACTAAAACAAAAATAATTTAGCCTCAAGTATTTCACAGCATTCGCTTGAATATTGATTTTTATGTTTAACTCTTTCTGTTGTACATGGACAAGTATTGCGGAATGCCTTCAGATTAAACACCCTCAGACTTCTATCATCTAATACAAACAGATGATGAAAGATTTATAAAGTAGCATTTGACTGAACTTCTCTAAAATCTTTACGCTGTCTTACGAGAGTGGAAATCTGCTTTTAGACTGACCTAGCTCCAATTAGCTGTTAGCTTGACCCCTCCTGAGAGACCCTGCAACTGAAGGTCTAAACTGGTAATGCGTGGACAGCTTTCTACTGCAGATAAGACACTGACTGCTGATAGTGACTCCACAGAAAACCACTTTATTAAAATTGAATTGTTTTTTAACAAAAAAATCTCAAAATTTAGTCTCAAAATGTAAAAGAAATCCCTACAAGTTCTTGGTTTTGGACATAATCACATATAAAAACAATCGCTCACTTGCGCGCACACACACACACTTCACAAAGAGCTGCATTAAAAGGGTTTTATATCAGCAGTTAAAAAGGCATAATAAAGTAACTTTGCTGTGTCTGCACTTTTCGTTCTGTCATTTGTTTTATTGTCAGTTTCCCCAGCTTTACTTTACACACCACATAAGCTGTTCATTTGGGTTCTGTGAGGCAAATTGTGTGTACGTGTGTGTGTTAGACTGAGAGCAAAAGAAGGCAGGTGTTTGTTATGCATGGGGGACAGTTTTTGCTTCCCTGCACATACCTTCAATCCTGGCCCAGCAGGAGACTGGATCATGTGTACCAAGTTGACCCTTGTGTTTTTTTCAGGTGGATTCAATCACCAGCATGCTGAGAGGAGCGGTGGTGGCTCAGGCGTTTGAACAGACTAAGTGTTTCATTCCTGAAAGAGGAATACAAGGTAGAAAAATATGTTTTTTTTATATGTCAAGTGTTTAATTTGATATCAGTCGTCATTTTAACACTTTCTTTAGTAGTGACGATTCTTGGGCGAGTTGCTCTTGCTTAGGCCGGTCGTGATAAACAATACAGTAGTGGCATGATAAATGAAAATTATCAACCTCATTTTCATTTATCGGCTTTATCATTGCTTCTTTGTACTGAAGACACTGAATGACAAAAGGCTCAACTCCACTGCTCTTCACTGACCCCTCCCTTTCTCTTTTCTTTTTAAAATCCACTTAACCATCCAAAATTTTGTTTTTGGATCGCTAAAAGCAGCTAAGCTGAAAAGCTAAGCTACGAGCTAAGCTAACAAACCAACCCTCCGTCTTGTTGAAGCTCCAAAATTCACTGTTGAAACCTGTGCCTTCATGTAAAAAGTTGTTTTTCTCTGCAAAAAAGAAGCTGAGAACGTGTTTACTGATTTTATGTATTAAAAGCTTTGTGTGTAAAATGCTATGCTAAAGAGCTCAAACCACACGGAGCGTCCACCATTTTGAGAACCGAAAAAAGAAAATAGAGTCAGGCCCTGTCACGTCAAGGGGTGTCCCTCCCATTTTTCTTAGAGACACGCTGCTCGCTCCCTCACTATCCACCCTTTGGTTCAAACAGTCTTATACTACAATCCCGTGGTCGAAAATGGGTACTACATACAAAACAAATTATACATTTCTTCTTAAATTTGACAATAATTACAAATTATTGTCAAATTGCAAACAGTATTATCGTTTATCGCAATAATTTCTGAGACAATTAATCACCCAGCAAAATTAGTTACCGTGACAGGCCTACTCCTGCTGTGACACTCCTGATGTAATCCTGGGAGGAAGAAGATGATATAAAAATACTATTTGTTCAATATTGACATAAAACAGAGCAGATGATGAACACAAAGGGGCTGTGACTTCCTGTTGTATAATGTGACGTAGACGAATGAGGGGAAACTATTGTAGCTGGAATCCAGAATTTAAACAAAGAAGTATTCACAGCATTTACGCCTTTTTAGCTCCATTTCAGTTTTCTGAGTTATTTTTTCCTGTTCTTGCTGTTCTTCTTTTAGTCTTGTAACATCTTTAGTTATTTAGGTACTCATCCTCACATTAGCTATTGATTTATTTATTTGTCAAACTGTGACCCTGTAAAAGCTTGATGACTTGCCTCTCCTTCACCTCAGTGTCCTTTTTTTTTTTTTTTTTTTCATTTATTGTTTGATTGGATGTTTTACAAAGAAAGTTGTTAAATTTGGCTGAGTGTGGCTAAAAATATTCCTACGTCCTGCTACGACTGTAGCACTTGATTCAGGGCAAGACCCATTTCTGAGATAACAGAGAGTTGTCTTAAAAGAGGCTTCTCAGAACATAATTTGTCTCCAAATGTCTGAAAAATAATTTTGTGTTGGTCTATATCACACTGAAAGAAATTCACTCACACTTAAGCCTGTTTGTCCTTGAGGGTGACTTTAAAGCACTGTGGCATACGTTTTTATCAAAACAGCAGATTATCCAGTCATTCTGTATGTTTTGATAATTCAAGCCTCCAGACAGCCCGACCCATTTGGCACACAGACTCCTCTCATCTCCAGCTGTCCTCAAGTGAGCGCCGATACGCTTGAACTGAAAATAGGCCTGCTTGTGTTTGTGCGCCTTCAGGAGGCACATAGGGCCTTGATCGGTGCTGTTCCATCCCATCTTCAGAAATATGTGAGCTTGATAATGAAGCAAATGGGATTATCTACCAAGTAGAGCATTTCTTCATCTGATCTGACACCCTGTTGCTCCTCACACACACTCATACCCACTGTTTAATCTTTAAATCACCGATTTGTTCAACTTCAAGTTATGATAAGTCCCATTTTCTGCTCTGAGAGCAGTTACATACTAAGAGGTGTTTCCACTCATGTATCATTGCTATAAAAACAAATAAGCAATAAATAATGGAGCAGTAGCAAGTCTACTACTGGTATTCTGCTCAAACAACAAAAATAAGTTCATGATTGGATCAATAGTTCGACAAAAGGCAGTATTAATGTAAAGAGAGCAGGATGGAATTAAGTAGTCAAATGGATGACAAGAATGCCAGAAAACAGCTTGTATATTTGAGAAGTTTTTATAAATGCCATTAAACCATGACTTGAATATAGAAGTTTCTCCTGAAAGGTTACATTAGGTAGTCCTCGGGTTACGACGTTTCGAGGTTACGAACGCATCTCCCTTATTCAAGTTACGCGGTTACGTCGGTCTTACGTCGGTCTTACGTCGGTCTTACGTCTGTTTTATGTCGGTTTTACGACGTTAAACGTCGTAACGAGGCAGCGCAGCGGCGGAAGAATACAGTTACGCGGTGCAGCGCTGAGGAATACAGTACGTACGGAGGATGATGGCATCGCTAGCATACATTGTGGGCCATTAGCCCTTCATTAGCCCCTCATTATTGCTCCCAAACGCAAGGAGGACTCTTCTGATGGCAGTGCATCGACGAAAATGAAGGCCATCACCATGGACTTGTGTCGAAAGTTACGCGGTGCAGCGGCGGAGGTACAGGTACGTCATATGTATTTACGTACGTTCCGACTTATGTCAAAT
>JARVGV010000646.1:20093249-20106163 GCA_031762435.1 Hypsolebias longignatus
TATCGCTTTACGGCCGTATCAGTTTACGGCTCGGCCGTTGGAACGGATCTCGGCCGTAAAACGGGGGTTACCTGTACTGAACTAATGGTGAAAAACAGAGCAGCGGTAATAAACGGTGCAGATTAACATGGCTGTTTCAGGGATGTTGCTGCTTGTTCTGGATTTCCTGGAGTGGCAGATTTCTTCTTTCTCTCCTGCTCGTTGGCTTCTTTTCTTGGTTTCTCTTTTCTTGTAATGACCTCTTTCAGAGAATGAGTCACGTCAGACAGGAAAACAGATGTCACCTCAACTGACTTTGTATTCCTGTATATTATTAGGATTGAGGAGGAGAATAAACGACAGTCAGAGCTCCACTGGGATGAGCTGTTGCACTGTTTGCACTTCTTCTTTGAAAGTCAGATTGTAAAGAAAAACATCTGGTTTTATTCCTGATACACCAGGTATGATATATTAGAGATTACCATTTGTTCTGCCAGTGCTGAAAGTGGTTGCAGGTCGTTGTAGCTGTTTACATTAATAGACAATGTTCTTTTCTTATGGTATAATAGTCATTTTTAATCTTCTGACAATGTGTTTAATCTACACACAGAATCAGTATCAAAGGTCTCACATGGATGAGGATAATTATTTGAAGTTAGCAATTAGTTGTTTTATTTTATTTTTGCTACATTGTATTCATTCCCCTCTGTCTTTCACCGATCTCCATCCTTCAAAACTTTCCCCGTTTGCTCTTTTCAACTCGTTTCCTCTCGGGGCCGTTTGTTGAAGTTCGAGGGCAGCGTTGGGGAGAGGATCATGACTGTCATTGTTCCCGGAGACAGTCCTTCAGAGCTTCCAAGGACACAGTTTGTTTCTTGGCCGGCTGACAGCTTGTCAATTACCGAGACCAAAGAGAACTTCCAGGGCGTGCAGATAACTTAACATCAGATCTGCAAAGATATGGCCTGAAAGTCTTCGTTGCTCCTGTTGGCTCTTGGCCTGCAATTAAGTCACTGCTGCAAAGACTGAAACTCACCGCCTCGTCCTCTGTGCAAATATATGCTTGGAGAGCTGTTCTGCTGATAAGATCCAATGAGTAGGATCATAAAATCTAATATTTGTGAAAATACTGACATGAATTTGAGCCTATGTTTTATGTGATCACCACAGAAAGTCCCAAATATAAAAAATATTTACCTCCACCAAGATTTATCTTGTCTTTTTTACATCAGGGAAGATGGTGAAGGATGCAAATGATGCTTTAGTTTGATCAACAACTTGTGTCGTACTCATAAAAGTGAAATAATATGAAACTTGTTGATTAAATATCAGAAGTGTGTGTTAGTTTTATGTCTTTTTCTTTAAGATCAACCAAATCTGGTGTGAATTCATATTTTTGGACTTTATCAACATAATCTTTTAGGGCAGATTCATTTACTTTAATTCAACAGGTTACTTTTTAAGAGATAAATTTAGACACAACCAACAGGCGTAGAGGATCGGGGTTTTGTCCTGTCTTTGTCTGTTTCCTCATGTTTTCAGTCACCGCTCAGTGTTTTCCCTCCTTGTCTCGTCTCACCTGTGTTTAATGTCAGTCACCGCAGGTGGCTGTCGTTTGTTCCAATCAGTGTGTGTGTATATGTGTATATATTCAGTTCCTCTGCATCTTGTCATTTGTCTCTGGATTGTCCTTATGGTGTTTGTGTTCTGCTTTCCGTCCTGTCTACCTGTTCACGTTGTAAGTAAGCTGCCTCATCAGCATCGTGCTTTGTTTTTTTTTTTGAAAATGAATATTTTTTACTTTTCCTCGAGCCTCTTGTGATCATCCTGCACTCGGGTTCAACACACCAAACAGCCGAACCTGATTACAGGAGGAAATGTTTTCATAAAGTTAAACATATATTTTTATGGAATGTACAGTAGTCCCTCGTTTGTTGAGGGGGTTACGTTCTGGACCCCCCCACCCACACACACAATAAGTGAAAATCTGCAAAATAGAAACATTACATTTATTTTAGAATACTATATATACATACCTGCATATGTGTGTGTGGGTTTACAAACCCCTCCCACACTCTTGCAATATTCCAAACTCTTAAACCAACGTCATTTTAACAACATACTTAAATGTAGCTACTAAATTTTTCTCACCAGCAGGCAGAACAGCAGCGGGTCGGTTCCGTTCTGACTTGGTTCCATTTTGGTGGACTGACCCTGCCGGTTCTGGTCAGCTCTCAGGGTAGTGGTGGTGGTCTCCAGGGAAAAGCCAGACCTACGGCCTGCTCTGAAGTCCTCGTTGGCCGGCTACCAGCTCTCGGGTTCGCCAGTGGGTCTGGATGTCCAGTTCTGCTCCGGCTCTGGTCTGATTCTGTGCAGTCCTTGAACATTGAAGTGCATTATGGGGGTGGGGGACCTTTGGATTGCCAGAACAGGACCAAATTGAGCCCAAACCTGGATGGGGAAAAAGTCTCAGTGAGCTCCAGAGGGAATGCCGGACCTACGGCTGCGCATCCCTGCTCCGAAGTCCTCTCGTGTTCACCTATGGGTCTGGAGGTTCGGTTCTGGTCCAGTTCTGTGTGGTGCTCTGAATCCACCAAGTGCCCAAGTCACTGTAAAGGACCAAACTTTTTCTGATCAGATCAAAACTTTCCCTCTACGTATTTCAGCAGAAGGCAACTGGGCTTCTGGGTGGGGCACTGTTGGCTTCTGGGAAATGTAGGCCTTATGAGTGGCGACACAATGTAGACTTATTGAGAGAAAACTACAAAATGGTGGCACCTGTCCAAAGTATTTATTTTTGTTAACTTTTTACTGTACAGAATGAAGAACTGTCCCAATCATGTAAGTATCATTAAAGTTGACAATCGTGTCCTGTACAATTTAAAAAAAATTATTTTCCTTGTGCTCTTACTTTGAAAACTGCGAAAGAGCAAGTCCGCGTAAGTCAAACCGTGAATTAGCAAGGGACTACTGTAATCATATTTCTGTTTACTTGTCTTGGATGTTCATGTATGTAAACCTTGAACGAATGTATGGAGGATTAAAAGTCTTATTTAAGAATAAAACACAAATTTATCTGGTCGGAGACATTTCTGAAATGTGTTTAAAAATAGATTTTTTTTTCTATTTTAATTTCTGTTTTTCATTATTTGTCTATTTTTTTTAGACAACTGTTAATTTTTCAAAACTTTCATTTATTTTTAACATAATTTTCCCCGTGAATGTATTTCTGTATTTTTCCTTCTACACTTTTATATATATTTAGATCCTTGAATGTATTTATTTGACATTTTATTTTGATATTTTATTTAAAAATGTATTTAAACCTCGTTATTTAGATGCACTACTTCCCATTTTGATTTTCTTCCTGCGTTTTATTCCCATGCGGCCATCTCATTATTACATTAAAATTCTCTAACATCTTGTCAATAGAATGCAGAATTATCTACATGTACTGTATATAATTTATCATACCACAACCTTTATAGACCACATGTTGGTAAATTAGTTGATTCATCCTCATGAGCTGCTGAGCATCAATTACAGTTTTTGGCTTTATTAGTGGATTGAAACAGTTGGAGCTCAGAAGTCCATCGCCCTGAGAGCTTCTCTGTGCCGTTTACTGCACAAACGGTTTAATACGTCTAATGAGCCATGCTGGATATCTGTTGAAGGTGTGAACCCTTCAGTTTGAATGAAACATGCCGTCCCGCTGCCTGGTTGTCCATTCTCATGCTGTCAGAGCCGCTGAGGCCTGGGCAGGAATGTCCCCTTGAAGAATTACCTGATTAGCTTTCTGAGCACAGCCAAGGCTAGCCGGCTATAACACATGCTGTCACCCTGCGTCCACACACACACGCCTACGAATACATGTCTACAAGGACAAAAGCTCCCAAGCGCAGAGCGACATGATTCTTTATGTCACACACATTCGACTGCTCGTTCTAGCACTACATTCCTGCTGATATGCTGCAGTCCACTAATGGCTCCATTGCCTTGCTGCAGCCGCGGCTCCTCTGACTCGCTTCAACTGGTCAGAGTTCATTCTTATACGTCTAAACACGACTATTCCCTTGAAACAAAACATGATCATTTCTCCCCACCTCTCTCTGTTTTTAAATGGGCATGTACCGGTATGCCTTTATAAAGCTGCTTTTCTTGCCTGATACGAGCTTTTACAGAATATTAATCCTGGTTTACACTTTGTGCATTATGAAGTCATGACTGTGTAAGCTGATTTGTGTAACAAGTTTATTATGATTAGGGACAGCACAGCGTTCTGACGTGATTAGAAAGGATATGATTGCTTATTTGTTGCTGAGTTCCTATTAGGCGTTTGATGAATTTCAAACGAGTACAGTCTCACCCTCTTAGCTCCGATCATGACTCCCTTTGTGCTTCTGCTGTTTCATCCCCTGAAACTCTTTGACGTTCTTGCTCTTACTTGTCAAAAATGGTTAAGTTTTTTAAATGCTATTTCTCCATCGTATTGCAGTATCTCACTATCATCAATATAATTATCTACAAATGAAATAATTAGCTATGATGGAGCTCATCCTGATTTAGAATCCTACAACACAAAAAGTTGGGTTGGAATGAAATATTAAAAGCAAAATAACAACAAGCTCTCATACAACACAATCATTATTTAGAATATTAGCAGTAGGTGGCGAGGAAAATTGCTGTAGTCCTAACAATAAACTTTTAAAAGATTTTTTAAGGCAATATTCTTTTCTTCAGTGACCGATTACTGCATCCTAAATGCACAAAGGAGCATTACTGCTGATCCTCCCTCTCAGCAGCTGTTAGACTTTATAACCACCACTGCTCCCAACAAACTCAATAAGTATTAAATACATGCTGACCTTTGCTAAAACACACACTTTTTCAATGTTCAATACATTTTGAACATTATTGAACATTAATATTGTTGTTTATCTTGTTTCTTTATATATCATAACATTTTAGGAACTTTTTGTGTGAATCTTTTTATCTGTTGCTGCTTTTACACTTGAATTTCCCATCTGTGGGACAATAATGGCTGTTTCTGTTCTATTCTAATAAATACAAAGGTCATACTTAATGCTAGTATAGCTCAGGTTTTTAAAACTGCATTTGCATGATCTACTATAAAATGCTTGTGACAAGTTGAGAAGTGGTTCTGGAGGCTGAAAGGTCTTGAAACGTTTGCAGGTGCTTGTAATTTTGTGTGAATCTCACAGGCTTCCAGCATTTATGCTCAAATTTGGAACATGCTCAAAAAAACTGTGCGTTATTTTGTCACAGTGTTGTTGAGCCCTTCTCATTTGTGAATTTGACACGCGTCCTCTGAGGTCACAGCCCAGATCGTTACTAAAAAAACTGGTCTAAATCTTCCTGCTTCTTGCACTTTTGGGTCACGAGCTCGTCTCTAATGGTTGCGGCGCTAACAGATGCTACCTGTCGTCTCTTTCTGAGACCATGTCATGCTGGTTCAGTCACCACATCATAGTGTTGTTGGATGACTTTTTTCATTTTAATCAGTTTTGTTCTTCACTGTAACGTTTGCACATTTATGGTGGCAGCATAAACAAGATCTGACTTTTTTTTTTTCCTTTTCAAAGACCTGATAGTTTAAAAGTTATATGAATTAATATGCATTAAGCTTTCTTTATTTTGCATTTATCGTAGACTTTTATTTTATTTTATTTTCTAACCCTTTGTCTTTTTTCTCATCAACCCCAAAATGTTAGATAGGGCTCAATCAACACTCCTGCTGCCCTCGGGTCAGAATAACAAGCTGTGGCCTCGTGGATTATTTTGACCCAAAGGCAGCAGAGCTACAATTCGGCTGTAGAGCACCACCGATGACCCAAATGCTGCAGTTTCTGTCCACTTATGAGTTTGAACACTTATCTGACAGAGCAGGAGAAATCAGCCTGCTGTTCTCTTGTTGCCTTGTCTTTTCTGTTAGATATTGACAGACAGCCCAGTAAATTCATTACTCTGCCATGGAGACAATCTCTTTTACCCACGACTCAGTCTCCTGTTGTAGAGGTCAGCTGCAGAGCACGACCTGTAGTGCTGAATAGTTTATTTTTTATTTCAGCTTGGCAGGTACCACTGCACTCTCCCTCTCTTTAGTAGTGGCGACTTTTATTTAATGATTCTCTGCTTTGCTTTGCCTCCGTAGGAGTTGATGACCAAACTGATAACGGAGACTCCAGACCATCCCATCCCTTTTCTCATTGATCACCTGCAGACCAAGCAAGACAGCCATGGAAAACTGCACAGAGCTTTCTCCGGTTCGGCAGCGCTGTGGGCACAGAGTTCACCGGGTTCGTGCACACCAACACAACTTACGGTGGAAATGTTTTCAGATTCTGTCCCCGTCTCGTAATAAATCAGTGGTGCTTATAAAGGTTGTGCACCCCTGCTGGTATCTATTTATTTATGAACTGGGCATAATCAAAAAGGACTCACGCAATTCTGTGTCTCAGCTCTGAAACTGATGTTTATGACTGAAAGCAGAAGCATAATTTGAGATAATTTTCCACACACTTTCACTACAGGATTAAATCAAGATAAATGTCCAGTGCAGGGTGCGCGACTCTGTCTGCAGAGTTTAAAATACTCTTAATGCACAGCAGCGCTGATAAGATGGAAAGTGTTTTTAGTGATTAGATGAGAACAATCATCAGTCTAATGGCCCTTATGCATTGTAAGGCCCGGGCCCAGCCTGGACTGACCCAACCTGGGTTCTGCCCGGGTATTGAGTGTGGCATTGGGCAGTCTGGCCCAGTCCAGCTCGTTTGTTAGAACCCAGAGACCTGGGACTCCATTCAGGCCAGGCTAATGTTGCAGATTTGTTGTCAGCAGGCTGGTGGCCATTGATTGGTTCGCTGGACTGGAAAGGGTGGGGAGGTCACATCACAGATGAGTCATGCTTCCAGCAACTGCTCCTTACCACCATTTCCTTCAGCTTCTTGCTTCTGGCCGGTTGTGTGATAGAGAGAGCTCTGGTTTTCCTCTAGGAAAAAAAAATGCCCTGGAAAAACGAGGTGCAGTTATTGCTGAGCTGAGATTTGTGCAGTTTTGCTACAATGATCCTACCTACATGAAGGCGCCTCTGTGTTGAAAGCAAACAAAACCAGAGCTGAGGAAGACTGGGGCTGGGCCGACTACGGCTGGTCCAATGCTGGACCGGGCTTTACAATGCACAAAGCAAAACTCTACATCATTCAGACCTTCAGGTTGAAATAAGACATAAGGATTTTCACGCAAATAGCTGACTGAGAAATAGGTAAAACACTCATAAATCTTTTAGAATATACCGTACTTGCCGGCGTATGTCGACTGCCGTGTAAGTCGCATCTATTATGCGTCACTGCTGATGCGTCGCGTTTGTTATCTATCATCACTGCTGATCACCCAGAAACGTGGGCTGATGTGCCAAAAATCGATTGGCTGCCCAATGGCAGCTGCAGGAGCGTGCATAGGAGGACTTTAACAAGAATTTAACTAGATTAATTTAAAAAAAATATATTTTTTTGCTTGAAATTATATCAAAGGTGTGTCTCAGTTTAACCTTTCCTTAATAAATACACTTTGATGGTCAAATCAGTTGCATTTCAAAAATCAATTTGTATGGCTCTCATAGAGGGAGGACTCACTGTGTATTTCTTTGAAATTTAACAAGATAACCACCTAAAAACAATTATTTATTTGCTCAACATTATAGTAAAGGTGTGTCTCAGTTTAACTTCTCCTTAATAAATGCACTTCGTCAAATCAGCTGCATTTCGCCTGAGCGGCGCGGCAAAATGCAGCTGATTTGACGTTTGTTCCCGGAGTTCCGGAATGAGATGAAGGTGGCTCCTATGGCAAACAGAATGTCTCGTTAATAGCCACTTTTACCTATAAATGAGACACCTGGCTTGCCATATTACTGGAAGGGCCCTCTAGTGGCTGAAAATTGTAGTATTCAATATCCTGATGCATGCTCAGGTAGTGTTCAATATTTTCCATGTCAGAATGAATGAAATCATCAGATCTCAGCCAAAAATTGGGTTATAAATATGGGGGGAAAGGTATTTAATCACGTCGGTGTATAAGTCACAGGACTTGCAAATTTATGCAAAAAAATGTGACTTATACAGCAAAAAATATGGTAATAATAATATTTTTTGGGATATAAAAGAATGAACATCAGTTTCTGAAGGTGTGCATGTGGAGAGAAACAGTCACGGAACAGCTTATTAACACAATCCCTACAGTCCAACACTGTGGACTGTAGGATAATTTCATAAAGGTTTGTTTCTGCTAAGGACACCAGGAGACAAGTGAGGACAGAGGAGCAGAAAAATTATTTGATCCAGAGTGAAAACCTTTTCCAGGGTGCTGAGGGTCTCAGTCTGGGGCTAAAGCCTGCATTTCAACAAGTCCTTACATCTGCTTTTGATACAATTGACCATGAGATCCTCATTGCTAGGTTGGAGCAGTGGGTGGGCATCACAGAGTCAGCCCTCAATTGGTTCAGATCCTACCTCGCTGACAGATCCTTTTGTGTTTCCATCAAATATTTTATTTCTGCAGCGGCAGCGCTTAAATGGAGGGGGGGGGGGGGGTTCCACAGGGGTCCATTCTCAGTCCCCTCCTATTCTCTTTATACCTGCTGCCACTTGGTGCCATTTTCCAGAAACACAACATACCTTTTCACTTCTACGCTGATGACTGTCAAATTTACTTCACCCTAAGACACAATGGTACATGCTCAATTCAACCTCTGCTCGACTGCCTGGCTGACATCAGGGACTGGATTGTTTTAAATTTCTTAAGTTTCAGTGAAAAGAAGTCTGAAGTCATGTTGTTCCCTCCAAATGACACTATCATGAACCACTGCATCAATCTTTCTGCTCTAGCCCTGTCAGGAAAAACAGAGTCACAAATCTGGGAGTGATAACAGACCCTTCCATGAAACTTAACAGTCATGTAAACATAATTGTTAAATCCTGTTTTTTCCAGCTGATGTGAATGTCTAAGCTGAAGCCCATACTGTCCAAAAATAATTTGGAGACAGTAATACACGCATTCATTACATCTAGGCTTGATTACTGCAATTCACTCCTGTTTGGTATCAGTCAAACCTCCATTGCATGACTACAACTGGTCCAGAACGCAACAGCCCAATTTTTAACCAGTACAGGAAAAAGAGAGCACATTACACCAGTTTTGGCCTCCCTGCAACAGCTACTGGTTCACCTTCGAATCCAGTTAAAAATACTCCTGTATGTCTACAAATTGCTGAACAGTCACGCAACCCCCTCCCCACCCCCATCTCTGATTTGCTACAGCCGTGTGTCCCACGACGTTCTCTGAGGTCAGCGGACCAGTTGTTCCTCACAGTTACAGGAACTCGCCTTAAGCGCAGAGGTGACAGGGTCTTCCCTGTAGCAGGCCCAAGACTTTGGAATGAGTTACCTCTGCTTGTCAGACAGGCCCCCTCCCTTGAACAACAAAAACCTGACACACAAGAATGAAAGAAAGAAGCAACAAAAAACTTGTCACATAAGAAAGAAAGAAAGAAAGAAAGAAAGAAAGAAACAACATAAACCTGACACGAGAAAGAAAGAAAGAAACAAACAAACAAACAAACAACAAAAAAGTGACATGAGAAAGAAAGAAACAACAAAAACCTGACACGAGAAAGATTTGATTTTAAAAAGCATTTATTTCATTATCATATCACAATAAACTTATTTCAATAAATCTGCAAAATAAATGTCAGAATCATTAAGAGTAAATAAAAACCTTTACAGTCCCACTCATATTTAAACATTTCCAGTTCATTCATTTTTGAATAATACTTAAATTCCATCATAAGTCTTGCTTTTACCATACTCAAAAAAGTAAACAGTCACAACTCTGACCTCCGTTAATCTTTTCTTTAGATACAGTATATTGCCAGTTTTGCTTGTCCAAAAACAAACTTCAATAAACGCTCTTTCTTCCTTTTCTTTTTACCATATGAAAAACCAAATATGAACATTAAACTAGTGAAAGATTCCCCAACAGATTTCAAAATATTACTAAGCGTACCAAATAAGGTCAATAATCTTTGGCATTATACAAAACATTGAAAAATGGTCTCCCTTGTTAAACAAAACAGACACTCATCTGAATCAGTTGGGTTTATGATTGATATAAATGCATTTACAGCAATAATAACATGTAGAATATGCCACTGTAGGTCACCAGTGTTCTTGGTCAATTGTGGTTTGTACAACATACTCCACACAGGTTTTACATCAGACTGACCACTAAAGAATTCTCTCCAGGGTGTATCTTTTTTGTCTTTGAGTTTTGCCCTGTTTAGGGCCTTAACACACCTTTGATATAATGTCTTTCCATTTGCAGAGTCCAAAAATGTCCATACCTTACTGTCCTTCTCCAGCAGAGGACCCAGCACTTCACAGTCTTTTAAGTAGGGCCTGATGCACAACTTATGAAAAATGTCAGTTTCATCAGGTGTTAAGAGTCCATCAAACCATCCAGATATCAATCTTTTGTCCTCTTCCGATAATGTCCTTAAACTTCTCCAGCATTAGATCAATTATGCGAACAGAGCAAAGTTCCAGTCTCCTTGCAAGAGCAAGAGTTGTCCATGTCAGCTCCAATCAGTTCAAGGAAAAGTTGAACAGTTGTTACATTGTTCAGTAAAAGTCTAGACATCATGGGTATTTTATCCCATAACGAGCCCAGGCGTGATCATTTGAGAGTCGGCTCCATCAGTAACCAGAATAAAGATGTAGACGTTCCAGTTATTCCTGCTTCCATTAAATTCCATGTTTTTAAAACATTAATGTAGAAGGATGACAGACTGTACTGATTCCCGAACAATCAATGATAAACAATGTCTTTCCCAATCCCATGTTACCAACTTGCCAACAAAAACATTCTGCCGCCTGTCTCCACAATACATTTTGGTCCCCATACAGAAAACTCTGCAAAAATTGTAGCCTGAAAGCAGCTTTTCTGCTTTCCAGATGAATCAAGCCCTGACCTCCTTCTTCTTTTTGTAAAAAAAAAAAAAAAGGTACACTTTGAGGTATCCAGTGAAGTCTATTCCCAAAAAAATTAACAATACTTTGTAATTTCATTAATAAATTTGGTGGCAGTTCAAGTACTGCTAAACGATGCCACAATGTAGAAGCCACCAAATTATTAATAACAAGTGTACGTACGCCGTAAGACTGTCTTGGCAAAAGCCAATGCCATTTTTTCAGTTTTCCTTAAATTTTTTCAACTACACCTTCCCAGTTTCTCATAACCTCTACATGATCACCTAAATGAACACCTAGATATTTAAAACCATTTTTTACCCGCTTCAATTCGTCAGGTAGTCTGGGTTTGTCTCCTTGCCATTTGCCTATTAACAAAGCCTTGCTCTTTCCCCAGTTTATTTTAGAGGATGAAATCTTGCCAAAACTTTCAGTGATAGCTGTTAATTTTTGAACATCATGATTGTTTGTTACAGACACCACAATATCATCTGCATATGCAGAAAGGTGCAATGATGAGAAATGTTCTTTTAATTTTACACCATTCAATTGTTTCTTATCTGACATAACAGAGGTTCGATACTGATTGAGTAGAGCATACCTGACATTGCACAGCCTTGTCTAATTCCCCTCTGTACATAAAAAGGTGCACTTAAACCACCACTGATTTTCAATATATGTTTAATGTCACAATATGGTGTTTTAATCAGAGCAATGAAACCAGGGGAGAAACCAAAAGCTTCAAAAGTATTCCATAAATATTGATGCTCTACCCGATCAAATGCATTTTCTTGGTCAAGGGAAATCAGACCAAGCTTTAAATCCAATGAACCAGAGATGTCCAATACGTCTCTAATAAGGGATACTGTATATTATCCCTTAGAAGTCTACCAGGGATTTTTTTTTTTTGTATTGAACGTTTATTTGATTCTACCAGGGATGCCGTATGACTGGTCAACGTTTATAGCTTGGTCAATCACTTTTCTCAATCTGTTCGCCAGGGCTTTTGAGAACATTTTATAATCAGCACATAGAAGACTGACTGCTGTCCAATTTTTTTTTATTTTGCAAAGGTCATCTTTTTTAGGTAGAAGAGTGAGCACATCTCTTCGACAGCTGAGTGGTAATTTTCCCCTTGCTATGCTGTCATTTAGAACCTCTAATAAGTCCTGACACAAGGGTCCAAAAGGCTCTGTAGAACTCCACAGGCAGGCCGTCTATTCCAGGAACTTTATTACTGTCCATACTCGCCAACACCATTTGCAGTTCCTGCATGGTCAGAAGGTTTTCTAAGACCATGTTGTTCTTAGCTGAAATTTTTGACAGATCATTTAGAAAGTTTTCTGTCATGTCAGCATCTTCTTTGTATTCAGAGGCATAAAGTTTAGAAAAAAGTCCACAGCTCTTTTCATTTTTGCGGTTGTTTCCATTAACTCGCTTCCATCTTCTGCTCCAATACTAAGAATTAGTTGACTTTGACCATTTTCTTTTTTTAGAAGGGGCATCCATTTCAGTGACACTTTGAATGAGTGAACTAAAGCCCCCTGTGCTGTAATCTCAAGAAGATCAGCCAAAGAAGTATTTTTCTTTTTGAGAGTATGAAAATGACCTGCATCTCCTGTAGATCCACTCAAAGTCTGAAGATCCATTATGTCCATTTCAAGATCCTTTATAGATTGTACAAGCTCTCTTGTGACATTGGAAGTATATTGAATATAAAACTGTTGAATTTTTATTTTTCCAGTATCCCACCATTGTTATATGGAAACAAACTGTGATTTGTTTTAGTTTTCCACTCTAAAGAAATGAGAAACATTCTTTAAAGAACCCTGATGCATGCTCAATAATCCAGGTAGAAAAATCTAAAAAAGCTAAGTCTGGTCCTCTGGACATTCA
>JARVGV010000646.1:20106263-20132480 GCA_031762435.1 Hypsolebias longignatus
TTTTTCCAGCTGAGGCGACTGTCTAAGCTGAAGCCCATATTATCCAAAAATAACCTGGAGACAGTAATACACACATTCATTACATCTAGGCTTGATTACTGCAATTCACTCCTGTTTGGTATCAGTCAGACCACTATTGCATGACTACAACTGGTCCAAAATGCAGCAGCCTGATTTTTAACCAGTACAGGCAAAAGAGAGCACATTACATCAGTCTTGGCCTCCCTGCACTGGCTACTGGTTCATCTTTGAATCCAGTTCAGAATTCTCCTGTTCGTCTACAAATTGCTGAACAGTTCCCCCCATCTCTCTGATTTGATACATCCGTATGTCCCACCACGTTCTCTGAGGTCAGCGGACCAGTTACTTCTAACTGTTCCAGGATCTCGTCTTAAGCACAGAGGTGACAGGACCTTCTCTGTAGCAGGACCAAGACTGGAACGAGTTACCTCTGCTCATCAGACAGGCCCCTCCCTCTCGGTTTTCAAATCCCATTTAAAAACTCACTACTATTCCGTTGCTTTCAACACCAGATGATCTGTGTTTGGTCGTTATATTTATTATCTGCAACGATTTTATGTCTATATTCTGGGCTTTTTTTTGTACTTCATTTTGTAGGTTACCTGTTTGTTTGTTTGTACGTACCGCACTTTGGTTGGCCTTGTCACTGTTTTAAGTGCTCCATAAATAAAATGGTATGGTATGGTAAGTCAACAACATCAAGCACACTGCCAACAAAACACAGGTGTTGCTTTAGACAAAGTCAGT
This sequence comes from Hypsolebias longignatus, assembly GCA_031762435.1. Lineage (NCBI taxonomy): Eukaryota > Metazoa > Chordata > Actinopteri > Cyprinodontiformes > Rivulidae > Hypsolebias > Hypsolebias longignatus. Next base: position 20,107,032 of record JARVGV010000646.1, read on the forward strand.
CCAACTAAGCAAGAGTCTGGACCTGAGGTCAAAGCATCTGTGGAAGAACAGAAAATCTGTCGGTGCTGACATCCATTGAAACCTGAAAGGGACATAGAACTGTTCTTAAAAAGACCATAAAACGCCTTTTAACCAGCTTAGATCTCAGGGATGGTTGGTAATGATAAATTTAAATGCCTAAAATTGGCCCTATTAATCTGCGGATTGATCATTGGTCTCTCTTTAACCTGTAGACATCATTCTACCTGTATATATTTGTCTTTCCCAACAGAAAACAAAAACCCGCGCAGGGAGTACAGCAATTTCGAGAAGCCATGGCAAATTACCCCAAAGAAACCGAAGAAATCCAAGAGCGACCTGGCTGTTTCAAGTATCTCTCCTCCATCACCAGAATCAAAGTCCTGTAAGTTTAACTTCTGCACCATCCCAAGTTTTCTTCTTCTTTTTTGCTTCCTTTGATTACAGACACATTCAATATATGTTATAACACAAAGTTGCACAGTTTTGAAACCTGTTGCATCACTTGTTTCCCAATTACATGCTCCATTGACTTTAAACTTCATTTAATTTGATGTAATTGTATCTAATTAAAGTTCGTCACAGCGTCTCCTTCCAGTCTCCCAGCGCCTCTGAGATTAGTTCGTTAGAAAGTGACACTTTATACATTTCCTCCTGAAGTAAATTATTCACAAGATTCTGGCGTACATGCAGAATTGATACAGAAACTTTTTTTTATAGTTTTTAAATGAATGACCATAACTGTAGCATTAGAATGAAGCATGAGACTGGAAGCAGCAAGTTTGGGTCAAATGGGGAGGAATCAGAGCCACAGACTGCTTCAATAATTTAACACTGCACTCTGTCACTGCCAGACAAAGTCTATTTTAGGCTGCGGCCACAATTGTAGGGAAGCGAGCGGAGAGGAGTGAACACGTGAAGTCTGCAAAAAGACAACAAGTGAGGAGACAAACTCAGACAGAAGACATCAAGGTGTTCTAACCTTTCACAAACTGGCGTTCAGTGGAGCAGCACATCTTAAAATCTGTTCAAATCTGGAACAGGGAAGCAGCTGAAACACTGAGAGGCTGTTTTGAATCAGCGGTCTCAAATTAGTTATTTCAAGACTGCAGCGATGATCTTTATGTTTTAACGGATCTGATTACCTCTTATATTCTATTTTGTGTGGACAGAGTCACTCCCACCAAACAGATATTAATATAACTAAACAATAAGAATGTGGATATCCAAGGACATGAAAATATGCCTGGTTCAAAAGAGGAAAGCCTTCTTAAAAGGAAATATGCAACAGGTGAAGACATTCCGGAAGAGCTTCAAAGCAAAGGCTAGGACAGCAAAAATAGAATACAAGAATAAAACAGAAGGAGAGTTGACTTCTCGAAATCCAAGGGATGAATGTCAGGGTCCAAATTCCATGTTGGGCAGTTTCCAAGCCTGCATCAATAGACGGTCTGGACCCAACCTCCTTTGCATAACAACTGAATAGACATCAAAGTTCATGCTCAATAATCCAGATAAAAATCCAACAGTATTCAGTCAGGTCATCTGGACAGCTTCTTTTTAATTTTGTTGATTGATGTTTCGCCCTCCTGAATGGATACTGAGAAGAGTATTCTCATCTATCAGTATTCTGATTCTCTGTCAGTATTCAATACAATACTGAATATATACTTCACCAGATCCAACAGCAGTTCCACTCCAACCAGATGGATCCCTCAAACACTCAACACAACTCTCAAAGACATTATCATTGATGAATGGCTTGTCTCTTCCATCCTCCATCAAGTTAACCCACACAAAGTCCCTGGTCCTGACATGCTCAAAGGTAGAGTGCTGAAGGAGTGCTCCACTCAGCTAAGTGGGCCTCTCACTGAATTCACCTGAGCCCGATGAAAAATGTAGTTTGCCAAAAGATAATTTCTGCAACAATTGTGGTAGACAAAGTTGATTTCATTTTATCTTATCTTATTGTATCTTATCACATTGTATTGTATTGTATTGTATAGTATCTTATTGTATCTTATCTTATCATATCTTGTCTTATCGTATAGTATCTTATTGTATCGTATATCGCGTTGTACCTTATTGTATCTTATTGTACCTTATCTCATCTTATTGTATTGTAACTTATTGTATCTTATCATATAGTATCTTATCATATTGTATTGTACCTTATTGTATCGTATCGTAACTTATTGTATCATATTGTATCACACCTTATCGTATAGTATCTTATCATATAGTATCATATTGTACCTTATCGTGTCTTATCGTATTGTACCGTATCGTATCATATCTTATCATATCTTATCTTATTGTATCGTATCATACCCTATCGTATCTTATCGCACCTTATCGTATAGTGTCTTATTGTATCGTATCTTATCTCTTATCTTTTATCTTATCTTATTTCACTTTATTGTATCTTATGAATGTTTCTGTGAGATAGGCATTTTAAGCAAAAACAACTTTTTGGATTTCTTCAAATATTAAAGCCCACCCCAGCCTCCCAGCTACATATGATCAAACATTTCTCCAATTTTTATTGGTTCAATTAATCCAAGTAGCAGGGGATGAATGTACATTGATGTCACCCATGACCACAGTTTCCACTATGTTTAACCTTTCAAAATAAACTCCCAACTACTGGCAGAAAAGTTCCTCTTAACAGGAAGATGTTGTGAGCATGAAAGACATACTAAGTGGAAAAAAAATACCGTTAGAAAACATTTGTGAGACACTTTTTCTTTCCCGTTTTTGCCCATTTCAACTAGCCTTAGAAGACAGCTCATCTCTACTTCCTGTTGTCCCTTTAGAGAGTAAGAAGCCTTGAAAGCTTGAACTAGTTTGAAAAAACATGCAGAGGTGTTTTGGCATGCAGAGCTCATAAAAAATTTTCCAATCAGAAGAACTGCCACTCAAAAGCAACACGATGAAGATGCACTAACACACCGGATCCCTGTATAAAAATCAATACACCTTTTTGTGCAGCGGGTTGAAGAGTTTTGGCCTCTTTTCCACTTGACTAAGACTTTGAATGGACAGATCCTGTCAGAAGTAAACGCTTAACCTTTGTAATCCAAGTGATTAAGATAGAGCACAACCTTTTGCTGCTGCAGGGTACAACACTTGTGGAGAAAACAAAAATACCTCATTTTGTCAGCGGTAATGAAATAATATATTTGATCTTTGCTCGGGATTTGGCAGAAACATTTGCTGTGTGTTTACGGCTGTTTTAGTGCCAAGCAGCTTAGTTAGTCGAGGTAAACAAGGGGAAAAGAGACTGTAGTAATGCTGCTGTCAAGCGTTAAACTAATTTGTGTTAGTTAATGCTTTCTGCACCTGTCTGCAGATGCTCCTATATACTGTATGTTGCATTTACACATGCAGGAAAGCCATTCTAACATCCTTTAGGTTGGTTTTAAATTCACTGTTTAAATCCTTTTATCGCATTTAGAACACTGGGTTGGGATTATGCGTGCAGCGTTAAAATGGTTCCATTCTTATCTGAGTGACAATTTTTTTTGTGTTAATGTTGGTAATAGTTTATCTGCTTCTGTGCCTCTTTCCTGCGGGGTCCCACAAGACTCCGTTCTTGGACACCTTCTGTTTTCATTGTATATGCTCCCCTTCTATCCTGAGAAAAAATGGTATTTCGTTTCATTGTTATGCTGATGACTGCCAGATTTATCTGACCTTAAAACCCAACAGTCCCAGCTCTATTTGACCCTCTGTTAAAATGTCTCAATGACATCAAGGCATGGATGGATGACTTCAATTTTTTTAAGTTTTAATGATCAGAAAACTGAAGTAGTTTTGTTTAGCCCTAGCTCCACCGCTGCCATTGATCTCATACATATTGACTTCAGTTCTTCAGCCATATCTTAAGCAGTCTATTATGAATCTTGGGATGGTTTTAGATTTGGACTTTAAATTTAATAAACAGATTAACTCTGTTCTTCAAAAAAGCTTCTTCCAGTTAAGGCAGATAGCTCAAGTCTGTGCTTTTCAGATCTGACATTGGAAAAAATAGTCCCAGTTGGACGACTACTGTAAAGGACTTTATGTTGGGGTCAGGTGTCCCTTTCACGTCTCCTGCTCATCCAGAATGCTGCAGCTCGGCTTTGCATGTCAGAATTCTCCTGTTGACATTTAAGTGCATTAACAGCCTTGCACCCTCATACCTCTCTGACCTACTTCAACCACATGTTCCTTCTCAGGCACGGAGATCAATTGACCAGCTGCTTTTGGTTGTACCAAAAAACAGGTTGGAGCTCAGAGATCGGACTTTTTCAGTCATTGACCCTAAATCTGCCCCTCCCTATTAGACAGGCCATTTCACTCCCTGCTTTTAACTCTCCTTAAAACGCACCTTATTCACTGACATTTAACACCGTGTGATCTGATGTATTATACTAATGTTTTTCATTGTGCCTGTGTTTCTGTTTTCATTTTTTTTTTACTTTTAATTATATCTTATATTTTACTTGATGCTGTGATTTTATTGTTAAGCACATTGGTTTTAAATGTGCTTTATAAATAAATTTGACCTGACAAATAGAGGAGAATAAGAATGATAGAGATGAATGAAGCACAAGTAACAGGTACACTGTGTGTAAATGAAGCATCCTTTCAGGGCTGTGGGTGGCACAGGAAGACACTGGCTTCATATTTGGGTATGTGGGTCATTTCCTGCTCCTGTTTTGAGTTGTTTTGGGAATCAAAGACTGACACTGTCCCCCTGGCCTCCCACCAGCAAGTTCTGTGCCCCTGGAAGCGCTGTGATGATTTTTGTGCCAAAGCTTCTACTTCACTTCACACAGATGCTACAAACAAACTGTGGCGGTGCTGCAGCTTTCAGAGGTTCTGATGTAGGTTGTGTTTTGTGATGTCCAGTGCCGCGGTCGGTCGAGTACCCGTCCTGGGACTGGAGGGAAAGCCGCGACTTCGATGAGCTCAGCCACATCTTGCAGGAGAGCAAGAAGCTCGGCAAAGCCCTGGAGAGCCTGTCACGCAGTGAGTGGCCGCACCTCAACGTTCCCATCACACCGAGCAGAATTTAGCCCGTCTTCACAAATGCAGCTGGAAAGTTTGTGAATCATTTATAGCTTTTAGAAAAAGCATCATTAGATCTTCTTGGAGACTCTATAAAAAAGATGGACTTTGATCATAAAAAAAAAAGAGGTTGTTTTCAAGTTTGTTGTCAGGTCTGATAAAAAGAAAAATCTATAAAAAATATCTAAGAATGACATCTTCTCTTTGGCAGTATGTTGCAAGAGCTCCGAACATATTGTTTTTATTTATCTACCAGATTTTCTACTGATCTTATTTTATTTGGAAAAACTTTTTTTAAGGCATTTTTGCACACAGGTTTGTTTGTCAAGTAATTAACCATTTTCAAACACCATGATCCCATATTTGATTTATAATAAATGATAGACGTTTTTCTTTCAGCTGCTCCCTACTGCAGGGGTCGCCATAGCAACCGAACTCGCATGAAATATTTGGCAATTGTTTTGTAACGGATGCCCTTCCTGACTTTACCTGGGCTTAAATTTGCTGCTTAAACTTGGGATTACCTACAATAAAACATAACGAACACATTAAATGTTTAAACTAAGAAATTGCACCATTAAAACAGTACATTTGGATTTTATGGCAGCAACACGGGGCAACAAAAGTTTATCATAGAATGTGGTAAGAATAAGAAACAACGAGGAGATGATTGTGCAGCTGATTCAGTTTTTTGGCAGCAGGTCAGTATTTTTAGTAAATACAGTCCAGACATGCCACCGTCTTCTTAGAGTCAAAGATCATTTCAAATGGACTGAGGCAAAAAAAAAAAAAAAGTTCTATGGTCTGACAAATCAAAGTCTGGAGTTTTCTGTAAACTACAAAAACTGCTTCCTCTGTAGTAAAGACGACAGAAACCAAACGGCCTGTTAAAATACTGTGTTCTGTTTTTTTATTTTATTTTATTTACATTATCAGAATCCAGGTTTTTCATGCCTGAGAGGTTCCCAAATAATTCAAGTGAAGTTTTGTAAAGCAGGAGCAAAACAAACCTGTAGAAGAAAGTTTAGATCTTCATTTCTTCATTATTGTGTCCTGATAAGAATAGTTTTCTCTCTGAGTGTAGAAAATGTGAGATGCACCGGTGGATAAAACAGATAAAAACTGGAGAGCTGAGGACACAGGTGGAATATTAACGATGCAGTATTATTGTTTCAACACCGGGCTGCAGAACATATTCTGATCCCCAGCAGCTCTCCACTCTCCTTTCAGACTTAATGGTCAGACAGAGATCACAGATGGCTGATATAAACAGCACTTCTTGAGCCTCTTAAGCTTGGCTTGAGTGAACCCCCCCCCCCAAAATATATCTTTTAGTATGTCTGGATTACAGTCTAGCTTACCCTATCTGTATTTTTGTCCAAGTTCAAAGTCTAGTAATGTATAAAAACAATGTACAACACACAGCAGAAAGTTGTTGAGGAGTGATAATGTTATTTGGAGCCCCAATTCTTTTATCAAGAAAAGCTCTTTATTGGCGCAGAGGTTAGAGAAGGTGCGCCTGTGATAGGAAGGTCGCTTGTTCAACTCGCCGTACCGACAACATCGAAATGCGAGTGGGAAAGGTGAAACATCCACACCTGTCTCCACCCTCATAGGCCTTTAACCCCTACCCTACCTGTAGATGCCAGCTCTCTGCTCCACACAGAGGGTTGTGGTAGCGCGGTGGTCTGCGGTTGTGTCAGGAAGGACATCCGGCGTAAAAACAATTTCCAAGTCTTTGTGCGAGTTAATCCGCTGTGGCGACCCCTGAAGAAGGGAACAGCTGAAAATAAATAAATCAATCAAAAGAAGGAACGTTAAGTTTGAGATAAATCCAGCTCGTTTTTGCTTCTTCCGTCCCTGTTTGTGTTAGCAAAATATTTCATGAACAATGGACAGATCTGATTGAAACTCTCAGATGACAATTCCTGGATTAACTTCTACAATGGAATTGTTTTTTTTGGGGGAGCAAATTCAGTCCAAACGGCCGCCATAGCCAACTTGGTTCTCCATTGATTCACAAGAGTTGCTTCTCTGAATTCCTCAGAGGTTCAAGCAACGGGTTTTACTCCAAGAACAACTCGTTTAAATAATGTAACCTTTTAAGTTCACATTTGGATTCTTAAGTTCTGAGCTGGCATCTCTTTAAAGTTTAATGATGATTAAAAATGTGTCATCGTTATGAGGTCGTCACAGCTGATTCTAATAGAGATAAAAGGTTGCATCACACAGATAAAACTTTTTTTTTACACAAATGTACAAACTTTTTCTTATTTTTTTTTTTATCTGAACTCGAGAGAAACTGAAAGATTAAAAGATCTTTTAATCCCTCCACACTAAAAGTCTTCAACTTTCAGTAAATTTAGCAGCTTTGACCAGTCATGAAAAAGGACTTTAAACTGCTCGAGTTACACATTTGTGCGATTAACCTTTTGGTCTTTTCCCTGCAGGCATTGCCGTTTCTGATGAGCTCGACCAGGTAGGCACAATTTCAATGTGTTGGAATCTTTACGAAACTCATTAATATCCAACGATGTTGAAGCGGTGAGGAAATCGAGTCCTGTCAGATTTTCTCCACGCTGCATCGAATAACTTGGTCGACAGAGCAGCACGGCCCGGGTTCTGATGATAAATGGTCTTGTAAGAGGATTTTTCAGCCACCCTGTCTTACGTCTCTGCGTTGCTGCTTCACCGTTCGTCTTGCTTGCGAAAACTTTGCCCGAGCTGTCTTTGTCCGTGCCGAGTCCCATCTCTCTCGGCACACTGAAGCAGAGGCTGCACAGATCCATTCAGAACAGATGGATGTGACGACTTATGTGCACAGCAGGACATTTCTAACGGTTTTCTTTCTTCTGATGGACATGTAATGAATGCTAAGCACATGGTTTCATCATGTTAGGTCTACTGAATTTCAAACCAGGCTGGGTTTTTATGGAACACCAAGATGCTCAAAATTAAATAAAACATTATGAAATATCATAACTCTTTTTTTCCTGATAGCTTATTTATTTCAGAATGCCACTTCTGCTGTCAATCAACGTCAGTGGGTTGGTCCGTAACGCCCATTGGCTGATCCGTCACATCCATTAGTTTTCCTGAATACCTGCTCACTGGTACAGCTAAACAGCATGTCCTCCCGTGCGCGCTCCCGTGCGCGCTCCCACGGCGCTGATCGTTTTTGGCAGTCCATCACTTTTTGTCACAACACTTGTATCTTCTGAGAACGTAATCCTCCCAGTTTGATCTGCTAAAGTTACCTGAGCTGAACGAAGGTCATGCAACTCTGCCATCCTTCATGACTGTTGACCTAGCAAGTCGCTGCTAGCTGCTATGCTAGCTGTACCAGTGAGCACATGGATATCATATAAATGTCATGATAATCAAAAAACAGGTTCTTGGAAGGGACAATTTACCTACTACCTTTACCTGTACCTGTCTTTTGCTTTATTGTGTGGAGCTGGGAGATAATCAACTACTGTAGTTCCACTCGGAAAGAAGCTCAAATAAGCAACTTCACGTTCAAACACAAGCCCAAAAAACGCAACCCGCGACTAAAAAGATTTGCACGCGACTTTAGAGAAAAACAAGTCCAAAGTTACTAATAATAAGCAGACGACTTGGCAACACTGATGTGAAGGATCAGCCAGTGGGCGTGCAGGTCCAACCCACTGACATTGATTGACAGTTGAAGTCATTTTGCTGAAAAGTGGTATTATGAAATAAATATACAAGCCGTCATGAAAAACTCAATTATGAAATAAAATAATAAATAAATAAAAAGTCATTATAATGAGCTTAGATACTTATTTCCTCATACTTTATTTATTTATTTAATTTTGAGCATTTTGGTGTTCCATAGCGTTTAGTCATAAGAAGTAATTTTTTTGTATTGGTGTGCAAATGTTTGTTTGTTTGTTTGTTTTATTGTTTGCACAAAAAGAAACAACACATAAAATAAAAATAAAAAAATAAATAAAAATGTGCAGGAGAGGTCATAAAAACCCTAATTGGCTTACAAGGGGGCTAATTGGGCTTACCACCCCTCCTCTTCTAAAATATAAAGAAGAAAATCATAAAAGCTTATACATGAGCTTACATCTTACCTTAAACAACAATTTACATACCAAAGCAAAAAATAATAGTTTACATTAAATAAATTTAAAAAAAAATATTAAAATGATAAATAAAATCAAATAAAATAAAACTAATGTGTTAGAAAATCTATACAGTTTGTTTAAACTTTCTTTTAAATACAGATAATGTTGTACATGATTCACTTAATTGTTTTAAACTGTTCCAGGGTGTTGTGCTGTGGTGTGCAAGAATCAATGAATGCATTTCTAAACTCACCTATTTAATAAATAGATAAAAATAAAAACTTGCTGATGTTCCTTTTTTTGCTTGGAAATGTACAGCTTTGTGAATAAAAACTTCTTTGTCTTCTTTTAGAAAAAATGGCAGATTTTTAGTTATTTTACATTCTTTGAATCTTGTTTTACATGTTCATTGTTGGTTTTTTTTTATTTTTTTTGTTGAAATTTTTTTAGACCTTTATGGGATATAACTCAGTCCTGCGCCCTCGAGTGGTGGGCGAGTGGGTCGGTCGTGAGGAAAACGACGCAGACCCGCTGGCTGCCGAGATGCTGCAGCCTCCGGTCCCTCGAGCCAAAACCGAAGTGTGCTGGAGCCGAGACAACAGCCCAGCTCGCAGGTTAGTCCCTGCTTATCTGTGGTCGTAAATGGGTAAAGTTGAAAACTTTACAAAGCTGTTTGTAGCTCTTAAAAAAAAATGGAGAGAAGTTTGACTTCTGAGTGACTGCCCGAGGAGCACCCATCTGAAAGTGTCTGATAATCCCATTTCAAAGGTGCGATCATACCATGAAACCGCCTCAACCCAAACTCAAATAAAGCTAACCTCATTTCTGTGCACTGAAAGCCCAACTTAAAATAAAAATTATATAGCCTTGCTTTGACTATAAAACCTTGGCATGCTGTTTGGAAAATTTTTGAAGTTTGCAAAGCGATTCAGTTTTAATTTGAATCAGTCAGCCGTTGAGGAATTATTAGGTCATCTTGAAGGTCAGTGTTTCAGTAAAGCTCTGAATAGAGGTAACAGAAGAGCAACAAGGAGAGCTCTGAGAACTTTTATGTTTAAGTATGCCTGTGTGTGGGTGTGAATTTTTAAAAAGGGAAATACAGTACCGGTATATAAAACCATAAATCATAGGCAGACCTCATACACAGTTTGTATTGAGTTACTGAGTGAATGACTCTGTTAAAGACTAAAGATGAGTATGAACTCTCTGACAGGCTGACAGTGTCTAAAGTTTTTTTTTTAACCGTAATTTCTGGACTATTGAGTGCACCTGAATATAAGCCGTGCCTGGTGAATTTTAATATTTTTTAAAGTACATACCTGTATACAGCTGCAGGTGTCCATGTTGCAACAGGAGATATTTACACAGAAAGTATTTTAAAACTTATTGAATACTGGTAACCTACACAAATGCGTATAGTAAAGATTTTTTTCTGAACATTGCTGGTAACATGGCTGGATATCTCTCTCTCTCTCTAGATAGAGATGGATGGATGGATGGATGGATGGATGGATGGATGGATGGATGGATGGATGGATAGATAGAATCGGTATAGCCTACCAGGCAAAGTTATTGTTTGCAATCTTCAATCTTCCTCCTGCCCACTTAAACCACTGAAGTCATCTTCTTTAGCCTCAGAAAAACTTCACCACACGTCCTCAGTCTCTCTTTCGTTGTCTCTCTCAACGTCATTTTTGTCTCGAGGCAAATTAGCCCTTGAGCTTGTGCTGTTCTCATCACGCAGCAGTCCAGCCTTTTGAAACCCATTGGTGATAGTGGATGTTTTGACACCGTTCTCCTGTCATGGTCCACTGGCAGACTTGAACAAAAATTCTTTTTGCATACGGCCAGTTTTGATAAACGATTTCTCACCGCTAGTCATCCAAGCCTCCCACCAAGCTTGGAGTGTCACATTAATGCACGATTGACACTGATGTCAAGTGGCTGCAAATACTTTGTTCTGGCCCAGGGATCACGTGTTTCACGTGATCACGAGACGTGTATTGGGAAGCTGTGTAAGCACCCAGTTGTGATGAGGCTAAATTTTGGTCGCATGAAGCTCCTTAGCCTGTAAAAATCCATAAATTAGCCGCATCGTTGTTCAAAGTGTGGGGAAAAAAGTAGTGGCTTATAGTCTGGAAATTACGGTACTTATGAGGCAGAACTCAGACTCAAAATTTAATTTCTTTAATGGTTTTCATATTTTCTCTGTGGAGATGCTCTCACATCAGGATCTTTTTGGGAACACCCCGTAGATTCTAAGTACCTGGTAGGTCGACCGTTGTGGAGCTTTACTGACCAAGTCAGTGCTTTGGCTTCTAGAGTTTTCATCTTTTTAATGAATAATTTGTGCTACGTAAGTTTGGTTCTTGTTGCTTCATTCTGCTCAGTTTTATGTCTTTGGTACAAACGATACAAACCTGCTGTTACGTTTCATTCAGTTATTCAACTCTGAGGTTGAATGTTCTGCTATCTTGCAATAACTGAGCTACTGAATGTGTTTTCGTCTCCAGTTACAGCCAGCTCTCCCAGTGTAAAATAAATCAAGTGATGGGTGTTAATTGATAACATTGTCAACTTGATTTAGCCCCAGAAGGACTTCCTGATTTCTAATAAAGAAACAACCCTTTATTTATTTGTGAACTCAAAATTGTTTTTTTTTTGGTTACTGTAGTATTTTATGAGAAATATAACTTTTCTAAGTCAGAATACTTAAATTCCGTTATCTTAAGAGAACAATATGAGTTAGTTTTTGTCTTTGGAAAAAGTGAAGAAAATAAATTTCTATTAACTAATTGATCATTTTATTCTCAGTGTGTAAATATTCACTCATGTTTAAAGGAAAAATGAAGATTTAATGTTGCCATTAAAAGCAAAACCAGCTCTGAAAATGTATTTTATAGAATCAAACTAATGAGCACAAACCCCCACAGAGGGGATGTTAAAACTCTGCATCCATCATGTTTGACCCTTTCCTATTAGCCACAAATAGAAGTCATTAAACACAGATTAGCATCAAATGATCACTCCTCCAGTCTTACAGTCCGCACCTTCATACGAAGCATAATTAATTTATTTAATATGTTGGTAATGCAAACGAGTCCTTTTTAAATGGTTACGTCAGAGATAAGGGATTCAATCCTGCTTTTAAAATAATTGTTTAAGTGAAACCAATCTTAAAGTAAATGCAAATGAAGATTAATTAAGCAAGAAGTGAAACATGTCCGTAGCTGCAGTCTTCAGGATGACACACTAAGTTTTATAAATGGCGAGTGAGAAATAGTGGTATAGACTGTAATGATGCAATAAGCTGTAGAGTCTGAACATTAAATGTAAATTAAATCCAAGCAGAACAGTTTTGATGACGCTCAAACCAACTCCTGTTCATTATGACTCATAGGAGTCTGAAAGCAAATACAAAAAAAAAGATTAATCTTTTTAGATTTCTGTCTTTGATGTTTCATTAATTCAATCATTTTTCTTGTTTGTTTTGAACTGATGACTAAAACATACACTTTCAACAGCTTCTCTTTTAAAACTAACAAGTTCAAGGTTCTTTATTGTCATTTGCATCAGGTGGTGCATGAGGTGGGATAAAACTGTGCACTCAAGGTCCCAGATACACCCAAAAATATAAAAAAATATAAAGTATAAAAGAGACGGTATACAAGGATCTAAGATATATGCTAAACACTAATAATGTAAAATAATACAGTATATTAAACAGCTGAACATGAGTTGTGATGAGCAGGTGAATGAATAAAGCAGCATGAGATCAGCAGCATAGAAAAGTTGCATATCACCAATTAAAGTTAAAGTAACACGCTCTCAGTTCCTGTTATTTTGTGGTCAGGAGTCCAAACATGGCTCATTTACACCAATCGCCCAATCTCATCTTTCACAGAAAGGTGTGCTTCAACCACGCGATGCTACAATCGGCTGCATGGTGTTTTATCCCAGCTCTTTCCACTGCACTGATCCATGCATGGGTGACTGCGGGGTATGATTGTTGGAGGCAAAATCTATTTTTTGTTCTGGCTAGGAAGAAAAAAAAAAAAGCCTATTTGTTGAGTCTTCACCCTCACAGATAAGAAATGAAGACATGGCTGCAACACAAACAGGATTTTCATGAAAGCTTTAGTTGTTTTTTTTTTTTTTGTCCGTGCAGTTCCTAAATATAACCTGTTTGTGTTTTAAGCATGCTACAGAGCTGAAAAATAACACTATACATGTTATTAAGTAATGAGCAGTCCATGTTTTTCTGGGTTTTGATCTTCACTCCTCAGCCTGAAGATGGAGACGAGGAGCAAAGGGCTGAAGGAGCAGCAGCAGCATCACAAAAAGCTCCTGGCTGCCATGTTGTCCCAGGACTCGTTTGAATCGGTCAACAGCCCCGTCCCCTCAGTCCTGGAGGAGGAGATCGAGGATGAGGACGACGCCATGGAGCTTCTGGGTAATCTCACAAAGCTAATCTGCTGACAGACACAGAGAATTGAAATGATACAACATGAGAGCTGTTTGCACGATTTATTTCACTTTTTAGTCATTTTAAAATAAAATCTGTTGTAAGTTCCTGTAAATTCATTGTCTGGTCGTCGCACACTATTTGCTCTGTCCACAAGAGAACCAAGAAGTAGCCCAGTGGATTTATTTTTACGAGATTTAGAATGTTTTATAATTTCAATTTTGATTTTAATGCCCAGATAAGAAGAAAACTAATGAGCGAGTTAACACATAAATAAAGACTACTCCAGTAAAAATGTATGTGTGAATAATATTAGGTCTTTTTGTTTGTCTCCAATTTACAAAGGGACATTTGTAGTCGGACAAGTTGACGTTAAGTGGGTAATTTGCTTTTTATTTTACAGAAAACGATGAAAATTCTTATCTATTGTTTCAAACATTTGTTTTAAAACTCGTTATTGCATGGTTTAATGCTACCGGAAACTTTTCAAACATCTAACTTCATCGTCGTTATTGCATTTACCATATTTTTCAGACTATAAGGAGCACATAAAATTCTTAAATTTGCTTGAAAATCGACAGTGAGCCTTATGTATTCATTCTGGTTGTGCTTACTGACCTCGAACCAAATTTATGTGATTATTGTGAATGAGTTGAGTAAAGTCTGACTTATCTGACTGTTTTGTTTCACTTAATGCGCCTTACAGTCTGAAAAATACGGTAGCCATGAAAGACAAGTGATCATGTCTTTGCTTGATTCAAACCGAAACAATACTATGACATTAAATGAAACTTTAGTGGTTCTGGACTTCTAAAACACAGGAAGTAACGCCTCCTGCCAGATTAAATCTGGTGCCTGAAAATACTTAATGTGCTGGAACGCTTCTTCCGTTTCTGTCACGTTTTACTCAGTGTTGTCTCTTTGAATTAGTAATCCTCATCAGCAGGGGTGACTATCTTAATAAAAGCAGCTTGAAGTCGCACGCTGTGCATACGTATGCACCAGCAGCAGGTGGCACAACATTCAATTTAAGGAACAACTAACGGCTGCTGGAGAAAATTCAGCTTTTATACAAACAGATTCTGGGGTTGGTTAATAAATGGTTGCCGTGCAGCGTTACTTTGGGTGAATATCAACTCACAGGGAGCTCTTTTAGCTCCAGTTCCAGTGCCTCAGTGTTGATCACGCAGTCTTTTGCTCTGTGCTGACATGCGATCTACGTACGCCTTTGCTCTCCGCACTTCTGCACAGCTTTCCTGCTTGTTAGCGGGATCTTTTTTTCCAGGTTGATACAGAAGCTCACGCTGATGCGTGGCGGTTAAAGCCCTCCAGGTTCCACACTATAGCTGCTGTAAATGTTCAGATCATCAAAGCATTTCTGCATCTTGTTTTCATCATTTACAGCTCTATACTGTTTTTTTTATATAAGGTGCATTAAGTGAAACAAAACAGTCAGATAAGTCAAACTTTATTCAACTTATTCACAATAACCACATAAAATCAGTTCAAGGTCAATAAGCACAACCAGAATTAATACATAAGAAACTTACTCTTATTAGGTTTGAATGATTGTGTGTGTTGAGTTATTTATTCATAGTGTAACAGTTTAGCGTATTTGATTTGTTGTTTTCTTCTACATTACAGTGATCTTCTGATCCAATATGGGTGTTTGCGAATACATGAGCTGTAAAATTAGTTCTATATTTTGGAAGAAATCCTGAATGGAAATGGGATTTCCTCTAAAATCCATTTGGGCCTGAAGATACTGTCTAATATTAGCAAGGTTTGGGTCAGTAGGTACCAAATGGGGCGCTATCCCCAAATGAGCATATTTTCTGTCTAGTAAAAACTTTTGGACTAAAACAAATTTGAATGGGTCATAAGCATTTAGGCTAAAATGGAGCTAGCGTCTAAAAGGGAACGTTTTGTAGCATAGACGTCAAATAGATGTTTACATTTAGCTGAAATTGACAAGAATTTAAACAAACAAACAAAAACAAAAAAACAACAACAAGTGAACAGTGTTTTTGCGTTGTTGAGCTAACTAATCATACAAGTTCTGCACCACTACCACTTTTAAGACTTTATGCAACTTGTACTGTATTTAGTTTGTCACAATTTTGTAATTCAGTCTAAACAATTAAGCTATTTTTAAGAAATAAATCTAAACTCAACTCTGTTTTTCGATATCCCAGTATCAGTACATACAAAGTAGCTTGAATAGTTTTTATGCTTCTCCAGCATATTTAATAGGACTGTACGTTTCTTTCTTGTTTTAATTTTCCAATACAGTTTGTCTTTTTATGATCTCTTTTGCACAGTTTTAAAAACAGAGCCCCCCCCCCCCCCTTTTGTCAGAACACCTCACACAATTGGCACAATCACACCCAGTTATCAGAACACCCCATTTCATTTTGTAAAATGAAACACTTTTGTAAGAAATACACCGTAGACTAATTCATAAAATGTTGGCACCATATTAAACACATTGTTCAAATATTCTAATTATTTTTCTCCTTTTTAACTATTTATTCAGTAGGTAAAATATAATACTGTACTGTATTGAATAATCCAGTCCAGATGACCCAATTGAGAATTTTTGGATAATATTGAATAATGCACACAGAGTTTAGCAGGTAGGTTACACGTATCCAAAGATATTCAGAACTAAGAGTTTTATGTCTTGAATGATGGTTGACATCACAGTTATCGCTCATAGAATGGGTCTGTAACCAGAGTTGGCTCCATATGAGGTGTCAGCTGAATCAAAGGCACATGCATTTAAAGGTGCAACACAAACAGGATCCATTTGGTTTTGAGAGGATCTGTTTTGTTTGTGGCATCTGTCCCACCTTCCTCAGTGTTTCCTCCCTCATATGGACTTGTGACGCAAATGACAAAATCTTTTCAACAAAGCGACAGGTCCTGGAGAACCCTCATCTGCTCGGACGACACGCATGGAGCTGGATATATCCCTGGGGGTGATGTGTCTATCTCAGCTGTCGATCAAGGATGCATAAATGGTATACAGTTGGAGTTATGATAACAGGTTTCATGTTTTTGGAATAGTCTGGATCCTGGTTTATCAACATACAAAGAAGACGGCCGCAGCTAATTTGGTCCTCGTCAGGCTGCTGCCTTTGTGAAGGTTTGGTTCGTGCTCTGAGGACTCAAAATCAGCTGATTTACGAGCTAAACTATATGGAAGTGATTTGAATCGCAGGCCGCCTGCGGCTTTGGGACTCGTCAGCATGAAAACAACCTTGAAGAGGCTCGTACGCACGGACCAGCGGACTGCTCCCTAATCTGAACATTTCGGACCTTGGAAGTTATCCAGACTCAAGGCTTACGGAAAAATAGTCTGCCTGAATAAATCAACAAATGTGGTTCTGAAGTGGACTCCCGGTTGGCCTCGAACACGCCAACATCAGTTTTTCCTGGGAAATGTTTAAGGAAAAGCTTTGTCTATCGCAATAACCCCCCACCCCCACCCCACCCACCCCCACACACACACTTCTGTGGAGGATTATCAGAACTGTGCCGGCTGACCATCATCTCATCTTATCAGGACAATGGACTATCTGTTAGTGCTTCATGGACCGCCTTGTCGTCAAATGCATAAGTAACGTGTTCATAAATGTGCTTGATGGCACAGTTTTTTTGTTGTCTTAAATTGTGTCCTGTTAGGGCTTTGTCCCTTTTTCTATCTAAAAAATGTATTCTGAAAAGGATAAGAAGGCCGCGCTTTATAGCAGCAGCTTTGTGCACTCCGCCCATCTTTCTGACGACTCTATGGACATTTTCTCGTTGTATCTCAGTGCAATGACACCGGTAATAAAGCTTATTCTGATTCTGATGTATCCAGCTCCTGTCACGCTTGTCCTCCATCCCAGTCCCTATAAGTTCTGTGTCCGTTCGTATCTTCCCGTGGATCGTCCTGTCTAAGGCGTCATGTTCTGTCTCCCTCCGTGTTTCCTCGATTAATGTAAGTTTTGCTGCCACGTCGGCCCTATTAAATATATTCTTACTTTACTTTTTGAGTTCCCTGTCTAAGTGCACTTTGGGTTCAACAAACCAACGGATCATGATAGGTTTTGGTAAATAAAAACGGAAATGTACATGGGGCACACCTTAGTCCAGTATAATCTTGTATGAAACCCACATGGGCGTTTAACCTTGATCCAAGATTGAACCCTGGGACATTTCGAGCCTTTTTATTAGCCACATACATCTCACTGACAAGAAAAAAAGTCTAGGTTATTATCTGTCCTACAACTTTAAGTAAAAGCTACTGTGATAAGACAAAACCCCAAGGTCTTTCATCTTCATCAGGATCATATAGTCCTGACCCAAGGCAGAGGTACATAATAGTGAAAGATACAACTATAAAGCAGGATGTTGGTGGTTTGTCATGGCTCTCCTCAATCATCTCTACAACTCTGGGGTTTTTTTTTTCCCCTGTGGCCTTAACTTTACCATCCAAGGCTGTAATTCAACTGAAACAATGCAGCAAGTTCTGATTCTCTGTCAGGGTCAGGTCACGATGCTATCCCCGAGACGCTGCTCTGTGTTGATTATCCCTCTGCTGAAGTATTTATTTTTAATGGATAGTACTGACAGATGGGGTTTCAGGGGAATGGGGGAAAAAAACCTCTTGAATGTTTTGTTCAGAAATCAGATTTTGGCCCAGATCTAGATTCTGGTGGTTTCTTGGAAGGGATTGCAGTGCTTTTTTTTTTTTTTTTTTTTTTTTTAAGCCAGCTTTTTTTATTTGTTTGTTAAATAAAACTTAAACCTGAGGGACACACTTAGGCTCAGTGTGGGGTTTTGTAACTTGACACTTCAACATGCCAACTTGGAAAGTTGAACTAAACGAGCCACTTTCTTAAAAATAAAAATATAAAAAACAGCTTTTGCTCAGATGCTAAGGGGACAACAAAATGCTTTACAAACGTTATTTATTAAATTAACTGTATATACATTGTTGTACCTTCTGTTTAAGTGTTTTCTTGGTTAAGACACACACATTTTGGAAAACTAGTAATTCCAAATTCTCTATAGGTGAGAATGTTAGCATGAGTTGTCTCTCTGTGCCCCCATCCCTAAGTCTGTCAGCCCATCCAGGGTGTTCTCATCATCTTCTGAGAAATTGTGTAGCCCTCCATGATCTCATACAGAATAAAATAAGCAAAGGGATGAATGAAGATCCTGACTCATGCAATGTTTCAGCTACTTCATTACAAGACAATACTGTACTATGGTAGACTTTTTTCTTATTTCAATCATTTGCTTAGGGTGACCTCAAGTGGCTAAAAGATAGCAGTACCTTTATTGCATGGTCACATGCAATGAGTAAATTTAATGGTGTCTAAGTGCATTTAAAATTTAGCTAAATAAACACATATATTGGTTTTATAGCTTTTTGTTTTTGTGTTATATTAAGTTTATTGAAGCCATGTTCTATATCGGTATGTTCACTCCAGAGTCAGTTCACTTGTTCCAGAATCATTTGCTTTGCTAATAATACCTGCTGATTGGTTCCTTGTTGAGCTAATGACTGTTTTACACAAATCCACATCACACAGACCTCCATGATCTGGTGAGAAGTGAAAACACCCTGTGGTCTGTGTGATCAGTCATGATTATCTGAAAGAGGGAGTCGCAGTGAACTGTGAACACATAACGGCCAAATTTCCCCTAGGAGGCAGAAAAGGTGCACTAGTTGGCTTTTACTCTGCAGCGACTGCAACTACTGTGTGGAGATTAAAATGTGTGAGTAAAAAGGTTTCAAAGAAACAAATATGCTCTTCAGAATTTCTGTATCTAGAGCTTATGAATCAAGGCAAGATTATTTACAACTTGTAAGTAAATGCACTGGAATAAGAAGGAAATTTGCAGTTTGTCCTCGTAACGAAATACAAATAACACTAAATTAAGTTTTAATCAAGCAAATAAGAGTAAATAAATAAAATTATAAATGAATAAAGTAAACAACAGAGCGTTCAGTCCTGATTTTAGGGAAACAGCAGTTTCTACACATCGCAGGTTGTCTAGTTGGTTCCAGTTTAGGAGCATCAAAACTAAATACCACCGCTCCTCGTTTTATTCTGGACCTCGTAATATTGAGTAAATATGTCCCCAAAGACTTGATCGGTCTTGATTGTTCATGCTTGGCAAGTAACTGAGATTTATTCAGGTCCAAAATACTGTAATGACTCATACACTATCCATCCATTTTTTTTTTTTTACCCGCTTCTTCCATTTTTGGGTCACGGGGGTCGCCGGTGCCCATGTCCAGCAATCGACTCATAGACTAGATTTTAAAATGTATCCACTTCTCACAAACAGGTAGCCAGTCTAGTGTGATTTGTTCAGTTTTCCTAGTTTAGGCCAGGATTCTGGCAGAAGCGTTTTGGATGAGCTGTAGCTGCCTGATAAATGTATAATACGGTAATAATAATAATAATAGTTGTTGTTGTTGTTGTTGTTGACACATATAAAACCACCAATACAATAATCTAAAGTACTGAAAATAAATCGTCCAGATTTTCTGTGTCCTGTTTAGACACGAACCTTTCTTTTTTATTTTTGCAATATTCCTAAAATGATAGTAGGATGTTAACATTGTGAACACACTTACTCATTGGTGATGTGGTGTCACAGCGATACATGCCATAAGCATAAGGATGAGACGAGATGTGTACGCAATTATCTGAGTTAGAAGGATGTAGATGTCATATTAATGTGGCCCAAGAATGGAGCCTTGTGGAATCCCAAGAAACTAAAATTATTTTGGTAAACTTTAGCCACCTCAACCTTTTCCAGTTGAATACACATCTAAAACCAACAGCATGACTTAAACTTGGTTTGTTTTGTTCAATTGCTTCCATCCATCCATTATCTTTGCCCGCTTCTTCCATTTTTGGGTCACAAAGTCGCCGGTGCCCAAGTCCAGCAATCACTGTGCGAGGTACACCCTGGACAGGGTGCAAGGCCATCACAGGGCCGCATAGTGGCGAGACAAACAACAATTCACTCTCTCACTCACATCTAGGACAATTTCTGAGTCACCAATCAGCCATACATGTTTTTGGTCTGAGGGAGCAAACCCTAATACCCGGAGAAAACCCACGCATGCACAAAATGGACATGCAAACTCCACTCAGAAGGGTCCCTGGACCAGTATTTGAACCGGCAACCTTCTCACTGAGGCAGCAGCTCTACCAGTTTCGCCACCGTGCTGCCCTCCATTGCTTAAAAAGCAAATAAAAACAGCCAATCTAGGGTAGTGCTTTTGTCTTTTCCAGTTTCTCTCAAGTACAAACGGTACTGTTGGCTCCCGGTTCTTTTTAATTGTCCTGCCTTTAATAATAACCACAGTCTAAGTTATATTAAACATTAATAAAACTCACGTTTTTGCAAAAACAAGAAAAATGTCAGGATTCTAGATTTTTCAGGTGGTGAGACCACAGCTATGCACTTATCCCATACTAGAAGAAAGCGGAATATAGTGTGTGGAAAGGAGCCAAAATGTTGCCTTATTCTATGTTAAGTTAATGCTTTAAGTTTGTCGGTCCACCGATGCAGACATGGTAAATGCCATCCATGATGGACTTCAATTCATGAAATGAAAAAAATATCAGCTTAATGTCATATTTGTGTTAAAAATAATAGGTGGTTTACTGAAGAAAATGCAACAACACAAAAAACGTTTATCTTTTATCCTCTTGAACTTCTACGCTCAAATCTCGTGAGAGGATTTAGGTAGAACTGATCTTACATGCTGCTTTATTGTTCCGAATAAAAAGAGTGTGGAAAAACAGAAACATCAGTCCTGACATAAGCCAGCAGATCCTTTCAGAACGTTTTTGGCATAAATGCTGAAATGGAAGAAGGTGTAGGAGCAGCAGCGAAGATCTGATGAAGACGAGATGAGAGCGAGATAAAACTTTGTCTGATCTTTGATCCACGCTGCATGAAACAGTGACTAGATGAGTTACATTACCTGTGTGTGGTTCCTTTGTTCACTGTGTTATATCTTTCTTCATCGTGCATAGCCGGCAGTATTGTGCAATCCAATAGCTGGGGTTTGGATATTTTTTCACAATCTTGACTTTCTTTATCATCTTGATATTTCACTGAAAGTTGATCTATATGTTACATCACTTTGTTGCCACTCACTTTGACTTTATTTGAAAAGTTGTTTTACTTTAAGGAAAGTGTAAGGCGTTTAGTAAAAGTGTCTTTGTCATTTATTGTCATCCACCATGTTTGTCTTTTAGCAAAAATATGTCATGAACCAGTGGACTGATTTTAATCAAATTCAAAAAAAAATAATGGATACACATCTACAACTGTTTTAACTTTTAGCATTAACTCAGTTTTGAGAGGAACATTTCCAGAAAATATGAAAATAGCAAAGATAGTTCTCTTTTTAAGAATGGTGAGAAATGTGTGTTCACTAATTACAGACCAATATCCTTGTTGCCACAATTTTCAAAAATATTAGAGAAATTATTTGTAACAAAGTTAGATCGATTCATAGATTAACACAATATTTTACGTAATGGTCAATATGGGTTTAGAGCAAATAATTCAACATCAATGGCTCTTATGGAACTAATGGAAGAGATGACAAATGCTGTTGATTAAAACAGTATTGCGTTAGTGTTTTTGTTGATTTAAAAAAAGGCCTTTGACATTACTGAACACACCATTCTCCTTGAAAAACTGAATAAATGTGACATTAGATTAGCACTACAGTGGGTACCCAGTTATTTGAATAATAAGAGACAATTTGTACAGGTAAACGACGTAAGATCTGAATTTTGTGTTAATGGATGTAGAGTTCCTCAAGGCTCTGTGTTAGGAACAAAGTTGTTTATTTTGTATGTAAATGATATGGTTGATGTGCCAGGACTTTTGAAGTGTTTTATTTGCAGATGATCCCACTTTTTTTTTTCGGGTGAAGATATTGAACAGATGTTAGAGATAATACAGGCAGAATTCATAAAAATATAAGCTTGGTTCCAACTTAAAAAGTTATCATTAAATTGGGAAAAAACAAACTACATGATGTTTTTTAAGATAATTTTTTTTATTGAAGCCCAATTTAAAATTGACTATTGAAATTCATAGAGTTAATGAAATAAAAATTTGGGGTGTCGTTATTGATGAGAATCTGACATGGAAATCTCATGTATATTATTTAAGAATAAAAATAGCAAAATCAATTCCATTACTATATAAAGTAAGAGTTTACAAAGCTTTGTACATATTGTATAATGTAATGATTGTTCCATTTTTAATCTACTGTATTGAAGTTTTGGGAAAACAATAACAAATTACAATTCCTATTTTTATTTTACAAAAAGAACTACAGGTAGCCCTCGACTTACGACGTAGATCCGATACGCGGCGTTGTAAACCGATTTTTGACGTAAGTCGGAACACTTAGCCTATCCTAACGTAGTACCCTACATAATTATCAAAAAACACATAAAATACTGTACAGTACGTTTACTAATGAAATACAATACTGTACTGTATTCTTCCGCCGCTGCGCTGCGGTTTTACAATGTAAAACCAACATAAACCGACGTAAAACCACGTAACTCGAAATAAGGAGATGCATCGTAACCTCGAAACGTCGTAACCCAAGACCGTCATAACCCGAGGACTACCTGTATAAGAATTATTAGTAGGACGTACTATGGTCACCCAACAAATATATTATTTCATCAATTGAAATTATTAAAAAAATTTGATTTGATTGAATATGGTATTTTACGTCATGTATAAATCTCATAAAAATATTACACCCAAATATTCAATTAAAATTTGTTTTAAAAAAAAGTCATTATAGCCATAAGTGAATGGAAATATTTGCAAAACCTCCATTTAGAACTAGTCTGAAGGAGCTGTGTTGTAATTCAGGGAATAGGATTATAGAATTGCCTTGATATCACAATAAACATTTCTAAAACAAGAATGTTCATGCTCAATAATCCAGGTGTAAAATTTGATAATTCAGTTTATATGTTTAAAAAAGTTATTAAGGTAAAGTTGTTAGGAAAGTACCCTATGAAGAATGCCTGGTGTTTTCTTGTTTTCACTTTGATTGTTCAAGCCTGAGTTGTTTTTTGTAGTTATTTTATATTTTTTATAAAGGGGCTGATATACATTTTTTTCTTATTTCTGTAGCACCCTTTTCATTCAAAGTTTTTTCTTTTTGATGAATTTGTTTTGTTTCTTTTTAAGTAAATAATTAAATAAAAATAGATTATCTGCACAGATTAACATTAAAAAAACACAAGAATGACTATTAGTTTTACAGATATTAAGCTAAAATTTGGTGTTAGTTTATGAAAGTCATCCCCATCACATAATCTTAGTTAGTGCTAATAGCTTATGTATTCTAAATAAATTTTTGATGTCAGCTAAAATATCTAATCTTTTAAATATGAATTTTGCAAAACACACAGTAACAAAGTAACTGAGTTTTGTGCCGCATAATAACATCTGAGAATATTTGATTGAATTAAGGTGACAGTTTGATGTGGACTATTTTGGGGGAATTAAAATGCAAGATAATTTGATAGTGAATGTGTGAAAGTTTGAAAGGCAATGTCAGGATTTTAAAGTGAATGTGAAAGCAATAATAAATTACGGCCTAAAGGGCCTCTCATACCTAATTGTTTCAGACTAATTTGAACTGAAATATCTAAAAAAATTAAAGTCAGGTCCTCTGGACAGATTCTTCTTGTTGAAATGTTCTGTCTTTCATCCAAAAGACCATCAGTCTGAGGAGCTGCAACAAACTCAGTCTTATAAATAGCACTGTCACATGGTGCTCAGATGGTTTCTGTGGTCCGCCCTCTCCCCCGTCGACTCGTTTGAGGCAGTCATGGCCAAAGTGGTTCAAAACATCCTGATTCATTCTCAATAATCCAGGTTGAAAAATCAGACAAAGTCAAGTCGGGGCCTCTGGACTGTTTCTTTTTTGTTGAAACGTTTTGTGTTTTAACATTGTTAGTTAGGAAAAAAAAAAAAAAAAACGGCATAGCAACTGGTGCAGCTTTAAAACAAACACAAGATAAATTATTACAGCACGACTGTAAAATCACAGTGCCAAGCAAATAAACCCAAATATTTTAGTGAAACTGCTTTTTTCATGCCACTTGTGGGTAATTACCTTCTTGTACCTTTAAAGCTCTGCGTGCGCTCGTACTGCTGGTGATGGCAGACAAGCGGGAATTTACCTGACGCCCTCCACTCACCTTCATTTCCTTCATTATCATCATCCAAACACCATAATACACAACAGTTACTGTGGAAACGTTGTAAACTGACATAAACAAAGCAGTTCCTTTATTTAAGGGGGGAGCTTATCTTGCGCTATATTTCAAGGGTGAAAGCGGCACTAATACTAAATATGATGAGGCAGCAGCTTCAAAAGTCTGGCTTTTGATGGTCAATCAGTGAAAATGAATAATTTTTTAAAAAAGTGGCCAGTTTGATGACTGTAAAAGTCTCACTGGCGCAGATGAATATAAAACCAGGAAGCATTACGGTAGATTATAGTGACAATTACCTGCGGGCATTTTGCAGCAGACTGCATGTTTTGGAAGCTTGAACACCTAAAATGCGCTGAGACAATAGATTGAAAGCATAAAACAGTGATGCTGTGTTTTGGCTTTTGTAGCCAGACAGAAGCAACAGATTAAAGATAAGAACACAAGTATGTGACCTGTACATAATACTGCTGTCTTGTTGCATATGTATATATACAGTATACAGTATATATATACAGAA
>JARVGV010000646.1:20277062-20290963 GCA_031762435.1 Hypsolebias longignatus
AGAAGTGTTTCTATGAACTGTGATGGACGTGCAACCTGTCCAGGGTGTCCCTCGCCTCTTGTATAGTGACAGCTGGACGTGGGTACGAGTGACACCCACGACCCATGAAGGAAAACTGGATTAAAGACAATGGTTGGATAGATGGATTATATTAATCTGTGCATATTGGGCCACCTAACACCGAAACCAGTATGTCACCAACACCTTTATCAGCCGTACTGATATATCAGTCGAGCTGTAATCTGAAGTAGCATTTCATTTATTCATTTATATACAGGTGGTCCCCGACTTACGGCGCCATCGACTTACGGTATTTCGGACGTACGGCGCCGCCCCCAGTGTTGTCATCACACCTTACGTTGTCTTTTTTATGCAGCATTTTTTTTTTTTAGGGTATTTTGTTAGCTAACTGCTTGGAAACACAGTAAAACGCTGTTGTTGTTTTACATTGGAAAAAACGTGTTTAAAATGCCGTTACCGTTCGCCATGTGGTTTCAGTTTTGAGTTAACGGCCGAAAATCCAGAGTTACGGCTGCCACGTGGCCGGCGCTCCGACTTACGGCAAATCGAGTTACGAACGGTCCTTAGGTTCGGATCTCATTCGTAAAAGGACTGCCTGTATTTTTTTATTTTAGATGTTACATCCTGACGAATGACAGCGTTCACTGTGAGCGGGAAATCTACGAGTCATCCAGAGCCTGGAAAGACCATAAGAGCTATGTGGACCAAGAGGTGAGTTGATGATTTTTCAAACTTGGTCCTAAAAGTTTTTGGTAGCGCCGACCGCATTGTGTTTTCCTCTTAGATCGAACAACTTCAAGGCAAAATCAAAAACCTCAGAGAAGTCAAAGGTCATTTGAAGAGGACAAGGCCAGACGAGTGCGACTGTGGAAAGAGGTTAGTTGTTTCCATTTCACCCACTACTGAAAGGCAAAGACGGAACAGTAGCGCTTTAAGACGTCTGTCTGTTAGCAAAATATCTCATGAATCAGTGCAGGGATTTTAATGAAACTTGCTGAAAGCAATCACTGGTTATGCTTTTACACCTGATTATCTTTTGGAGTCAAAACAATTGAAGATGGCTGCCACAGCTAACAGAACTTCAAAAATACAAAAAGTGATTTTAACTGAATCATTTGATAGAAATTTACTTGAGATTTGGAGTGTTAGTAGCTTGGACTAATCCCCAACATATTTTCTTAGCATCAGTAGATTGTGTAAGATCTTCATAAAAAAATTATGCTATTATTAACTATTTAGGGTATATTTTGTCTGTTAGCAAAATATCTCCTGAACCACTTGGCAGAATTTAAAAAAATCTTTCTGAAAATAATCAATGGATATTCCGCTACAGTTAATTAAAATTTGGAGCCAACCCATTTCAAGATGGCTGCCACAGCCAACTGACCTTAGAAACAACCCAAAGACTGCAACTCTGTCAATTTGACAGATATTTAGTAAAACGAACAGTGTGGTAGTAGCTGAGTCATTCACAACACATCAACTGAAAGTGCACCTTACTTCTTTTTCAAGGTTTAACCAAAATGGCTGAAATCTAATGTCTAAGTTGATTTTGGTTTAAAACTTCTCTATGAAACTGTAAGGAGTGATTTGCATTCAAGGTTTTATTATTTTTATATAGTGTCACTGCTCAAAATACAAGCTATTTATCATTTTAAGCTGTATTTTTTTTCCAAAATTTTTTAGTCTTTTTCTGTTTTTATTATCAGTTACTACAGCAAAGGACTCCGAAACAAGGCCGACAGACTGAAGAACAGGAATGATCAGCTTCATCCCTTTAAGTGAGTTCCTCTCCTCCTTTATAAAGATTTGACCCTGATCTAATCTGCAGCGTTAATCTGGTAGCATGCTGCTTAGATTTGTTTGCACAACTGTCCAAATGTTGCTCCAGTTTTGACGAACCCATGCTGCATGCAAGACGCTGTAAAATCCTCACTGTTGACCAAAACGTCAGAAGTGATGCGTCAATGGCGTTTACCGTCCCCGCAGGTTTCTGAAGAAGCACGCCGTCCATAAATGTCATTAAATTAAATGTTTTTGTTCCTGAGCGGAGCTGAAACGATAAAGCAGATGTTCGGCTGCGGTTCTGTTTTCATGCGTGCGTCTGGAGGCGATTGCGTGGAAAAATGAAATGATTCAACCCAAAATGGGGGAAAACGATCGAGTCCCGGTGATCAGCTTGCGCTCGGAAACGTTGGGAACACAACCGCACCGATGCAGAGCAGCTGTTCAATGTTGCCTGTTGTTTGTTAAAGCAGGAGGAGAAGAGGGCAGAGGTTTGAATGCAACCACAAAGAACAGCGGCCACAGAAAGAGCTGAACCCTCATGTGACGCCTTCTGGAAGTCCACACTAGTCCGGTTACCGTCACCTGAGAGGGCCTGATGTCACGTTTGATACATAATTTAGAAAATTCAATCTTGTTTCTGTTCGACAGGGAGGCCGCCCATGAGATTGACGCAAAGGCCCAGTTGTTTAACGAGATCCGGCGGAGGAAGAAGGAAAGAAAGGAGAAGAAGCGTCAGAGGAAAGGAGACGACTGCAGCCTGCCAGGCCTCACGTGCTTCACCCACAACGACGACCACTGGCAGACCGCGCCCTTCTGGACACGTGCGTACCTCCAGTCCTGCAGCTCCTCCCGTCGCTGCGATCATGTCCCGGGGGTGACGTGTCCTTTTATCTTTTTTTTATAGTGGGTGCGTTCTGCGCGTGCACCAGCTCCAACAACAACACCTACTGGTGCCTGAGAACCATCAACGAGACCCACAACACGCTCTTCTGCGAGTTCTCCACCGGCTTCCTCGAGTACTTTGATCTCAACAGTGACCCTTACCAGGTGGGTTGGAGTTGAGGATGACTCTCAGCTACTACCTTGTAGGGGTAACAGCTGCAGTTTTGAATAATTTAGGTGAACATGAAGTTTGTGATTGGTCATAAAAATGTCTATGAACTGTGTTGAAAGCCTTCCAAACTCAATAAAGTAGTCCCTCGTTTATTGCAGATGTTTGGTTCCAAACACCTCTGCAATAAGTGAAAATTTGCAATGTAGCAACATTATATTTATTTTAGTATTTATATGCTTTAGAAACCCTTCCTACACTTTTGCAATGTTCTAAACTCTTAAACTTACTTTTTTTTTTTTTTTAACAACATACGTACAGTACTGTATATGTAGCTACTAAATTTTACATACCAGGCTCTGCAGAATATGGGGCGGCTCTTGGTTCTGGTCCAACTCTGTTCCATTTCTGCAGACCTTACTTACCGTATTTTCCGCCATACACCGTGCAACGCCCTATAAGTCGCATCAGTCCAAATATGTCTAATAAAGTGGAAAAAAACATAAATATGTTGCTTCTATTATGCGTCACTGCTGACAGCACAGAAATGTGGCCGGTGTTGTGCCAAAAATCGATTGGCTTCCAAATGGCGGCCGTGGGAGCGTGCACGGGAGGACTTTAACAAGAATTTAACAAGATTAACAGTTAAAAACAATTGTTTGCTCAAAATTATAGCAAAGGTGTGTCTCAGTCTAAGTTTTCTTTAATAAATGCACTTTGACGGTCAAATCAGCTGCGTTTCAAAAGGCGATATGCGGAAGCAAGAACACGCAGAGGGCAACTCGCTGTGCATTTCTTCGAAATTTAACAAGATAAATACCTAAAACAATTATTTGTTTGCTTGAAATTATAGTGACGGTGTGTCTCGGTTTAACTTTTACTTAATACATGCACTTCCATCGTCAAATTAGCTGCATGTCGCCGGGGCATTGCAGCGAAATGAAGCTGATTTTGCACCAGATGAGCTGGACGAAGGTGGTAGGCTGTGGCAAGCTGATTGTGTCATTAACAGCCACTTTTACCTGGACATGCTCACCGCTCTCATCGTCTCCCCCCCCCTGTGGAATGTCTACGTCACCATGTACTTGTATTTGCGAGGTGCTTTTTCAATAACATTCTTTCTTCTCAGCCAAGAAGAAAGAGTTTGATAGGATTTTTTATGCCTCCAGTTTCTACATGTGTCCAGGTTCACTATTTTTTGCCTGTTTAACAGGTCTCACTTGTAAATGAGTCTTCGAGGCTCAATGCGATTTATGTGTCTAAAAAGTTGGATTGAATTGAATTACGGTTCCCTATTACATGACACAATGGCATGCCGTATAACTTGAGTGCCATCTAGTGGCTGAAAATGGTAGTGTTCAATATTTTCAGTCAGAATGAATGAAAACGGTCGTATCTCAGCCCAAATTTGGTTTATAAATATGGGGAAAAAATCCATAAATACGTCACTTTGGCGTTTAAGTCACAGGGCATTTAAATTGTGCAAATAACTGGGACTTATAGGCCGAAAAATATGTTATATGTAGCTACTAAATTTTACTTACCAGCGCTTCCCCGCTCTAAGTCCTTGTGGGCTAGCTACCAGCTCTCAAGATTCACTGATGGGTCTAAAGGTCTGGTTCTGCTCCAGTTCTGGTCCAGTTCGGTGGGTTCTCTGCATCCGCCGGGTGCTGAAGTCGCTGTAATAAGCACCAAACTTTTTCCGATCAGATCAAAACTTTCCCTTTAGTACTTCAGCAAAAGGAAATGGGGCTTCTGGGAGGTGCCCTGTTGGCTTCTGGGAAATGTAATTGTTACGAGCGGGAATACAATGTAGGCTTTTTGAGAGAAAACTACAAAATGGTGACGCCTGTTCAAAGTTTTTTTTTTTTTTTCCATAAAATTTTACAGTATAGCACTGTATCCAGTACTGTCCCAATCACAAGAGTAATACTCAAGTTTACAATCATCTGTCCTGTTCTTTAAAAAAAAGTTGATGTGCGTTGACAAACTGCGATATAGAGTCCATGAAAGTCGAACTGCGAAGTCGCGAGGGACTACTGTATCGTGAAATGCTAAACAAAATGGTTTTTGTGCCATTGTGTTGACTTCC
The DNA here is from genome assembly GCA_031762435.1 of Hypsolebias longignatus. Classification (NCBI taxonomy): domain Eukaryota; kingdom Metazoa; phylum Chordata; class Actinopteri; order Cyprinodontiformes; family Rivulidae; genus Hypsolebias; species Hypsolebias longignatus. The sequence goes on from JARVGV010000646.1 coordinate 20,282,015, forward strand.
AGCTGAACAACGCGGTGTTTTCGGTGGATCAGGAGGTCCTGAACGCTCTTCACGCTCAGCTCATGGAGATGAGGAGCTGCCAAGGCTCCAAGCAGTGCAACCCTCGTCCTAAAGGCTTGGACACAGGTGAGGACGGCCCCTCCTGTCGCCTTGTAACTGCGCGTACAGCCGGACACACCGGCTGGTTGTAGCAGCTCTTTCCCCACCAGTAACTGAAACAGCTCCTGCTGACAGAATCGTGGTTTTCTGTGTATTGATATGAAATTTAAAGACGGATTTAAGAAGTTTCACTCCTCTGCTGTGAGTCTGTTTCAGTTTGGATGGTGTGTTTGCACAGACCCCGCATGCTGCATGTGTTTGGGAATGATCCACACAGGAATGGACGCCTACGTTTCATGGAGGTCTTTATTGTTTATCCGCTGAGATTGTGTCTGTTATTTAACATTTTGTCCACTAGAAACTGGCCTCTCTTTCAGCTCTGGATCTCCTCCGTCTTTCCCGATGTGCAAACGGTGACAGTGTTGTGTAATCGATGTTTTACAGTTGTGAGACCTGGCCATGGCACAAACCGTGTGGCTTGCTCTGTTTATGACTTGAAGAATCGAAGGTTTCACGTCAACGATCATCCGTCTGAGTGGAGCACAGGAGCAGCCGAACTGCCCTGAACAGAACTTTTATTTTGTTTTCCATAAAGACGTTCACCAAACCGAACGCAGGTTCTTTCAACCAGTAAAGCTGCTGCTGTGGTTCCACTTAGCGATGCTGTTGTTGGCGGAAAACCCCTTTTATAACCTCGTGCATTTGCTTTGAAGGGACCTGCTGAACTCGTCAAATCATTTTATTAAATCCTAAATCAGTTTTTTTTTGTTTTCTTCTCCGAATGTCTTTCCTTTTGTTTGTTTTCACCCCATCATTCCTCATGAGTTTCTCCGTAGCGAGTAGCAGCCTTGCATGAAGAACGCCTCAAACTGATCTGTTTCTCCGACATTCCTCTGCGTCAAGGCATTAACAGTCGATTGCTTTTATTTTTTTCCGATCAGGAGGTAAAGATGGAGGAAGCTATGAGCCACACAGGTATCCGCCATGTTTTGTTTTCTTCCTCTTCAGCAGCTGTTTTGTTTTCTTTTAACACCTGCATGGGCCGAATTGCATCACTCCCACTAATCCGTCCATCCGTGGAGTGCTGACGCTTCATCTGTGGCTGCATGCCGGGACCACGCTAACAAGTCGTAACCGGACTTTTATTTCCTCACCTTTGTGTTTGTCTCCACCTCACCACGAGTCTGCAGCCATCTGAACACGTCATCAAATCTTCAGACACGACGTAACGAAAATAAAACCCAGTTTGTATCAAAGCGGTGGTCCAGATCGTTTAAAATGGGGTTCTGTTAAAAAAAAGTTTGCTTTTTGCTTACTTTGAAAAGCCGCGATAAACGAACCGCGAAGTAGCGAAGGAATACTGTGTTTTCAAATTAAAACATCTCCGCTGTTTGATATGCATTAAAAAACAACGGGCTAGTCTGGCACTAATATATTATTCCTGCAAGAAAAAACCCACATGATTCTATGTAAGTTATCATGTAATGCAAAACAATACCATGATGGAAAGATTTATTAAATACTGTTCATAAAAACCTTAAAATAACTAAACTGTACTTCTCCAAGCAGAGGATATTCAAATAGCTATCTACAACAGGTAAGATAATGTGTTTATACCCTTTTCGACCGAACCCCATTTCAAAAGATCTGAACTATCGCTTTAAGGAACAAGTTGACCTTTTGGGGAATAAACACACGAGATGATTTATTTCCTCTGTGTTTAAATGTTAGTGCATAAACCTTTTTTTAAAATCTCCAAATATTAAACTTTTCAGGAAATGGAAACAATTTTAATAAAACACAGACGTCTTGTTATAAATTAATTAAACCCTGTGCTCTTTTTCATAGTCACCCCATAAAAACACAGGCAGATATGAAGACTGGTGATTTATACAAAATGATCTATGAAGGATAACTGAAACTCAATATTTTAAGATAAAAATCATTTGTGTAAAGGTTTACAGAGAGCATTATGGTGCATTATTTTATTCTGAGCACATTGGCTTTCTGCAATCATTTTATTGGGGACCGCCTATAAAGCAGCCACTTATTATTATCCACCTGACAAGGGTTTCTTAACTTTATATCTTACTCTTCCATTAACTTTAATGTGGCCCAAACCGCAAGGTGTACCCTACAAATGTTATATCAAAACGAACAGCTCGGCACCGTGATGTGTGCTATTACTTTTATTGGTGTTTCGAGTTACCATGGCGATGTAAGTTGCAAACGAAGGCATTTTTATTAATCGTTTTTTTGTAGACTGGTTGCAAATCTAATATCCACGATGGCCACCTGAACTAAAAATAGAAAGAAAAATACTGTAAATTAGCCTTTTTTTTTTTTTTTTTTTTTTAGAGATATTGAGATGAAATTTGGTGTGGTGGTAGCTGAGAGCAACGCCCATAAACAAATAAAAAGTAATTCAAGATGGTCACCAAAGCTACATTTAAATGGTTTAACTCAGCTATTTTTAAACATACAGAGCTGACATTTGGTTTGGTTATAGCTGAGAACATTCCCCATCACATACTGAATCCAAAATAATTAAAAAAGTCCAAGATGGTCACCATAGCTCAAAAGAAAACATGACTAACTCATTGATTGGTGGTATAGCTGAGAATCAACCCCAACCCACAGTACTGTCAAATCAAAATTTTAAAATGGCCGCCTCGTCAAAGTTTCTCCAGGAACGTTCTAGTTAGCTTTTAAAGTGCTGATTGGCAGATATATGTAATTTTTTTTGTTTTTAGCAAAAACCAGGCTAATGCTAACAGCATCCAGATGTAGCTTCATGTGTAATAAGACATGAAAGGATAATCAGTCTTCTCATCAAATTTTAATAAAAATCCAAATATTTTTGTCCCCAAAATGTGAATTTCTTCCTATTTCCCGTCTCATTCCATGTAATAGCCTCATCCAGAAGCAGCCTCACGGCAGTCTGTTTTACTTCATCATGACACAGAGTAGCTCTCCCATCCACTCACGGCCGCTTGTTAGAGGTAGAATGATCACGTCTGAGCCCACGCTGACCTCTCTGGCACCTGCTTACCAGGCGACAGCAGCACCGAAAGTGGTCAAAGAGGAGGCCGAGCCTGTCCTTCCTGTGAGTCTCTCCGTTCACGCTGACTCGTTTTGCTCTAGTTCCAGGACCTCGGATCACACAGGGACACCCAAAACGACACTGATGCACATTTTTCTTGCAGACGTTCAACTTTTATTTCTGCTTTTTTGCTGCTGGTCTTTTATTTATTTATTTATTTATTTATTATTTGTACTTGAGGTTTAAAATCTTTGTTTTTCTGGGGGATAAACTATTTCGTAGCAACTTAAGTTTCTTGTATTTCTAAGCACTTTTTAATTCTTCAGCCTTTTTTTTTTTTCCAGGTTGTGATTTTGCATTTTATTGACCTTTGTCATATTTACCGTATTTTTCGGACCATAAGGTGCATTTAAAATCCTTTAATTTTTCTCAAAAATCAGGTTACATATTAATTCTGGTTGCGTTTACTGACCTTGAACTGATTTTATGTAGTTATTGTGAATGAGTTGAATAAAGTTTGACTCATCTGTTTGTTTTTTTTGTGCTTAATGCGCCTTATAGTCCAATAAATATGGTAATATGCCTTTTAGTCTATGATGGAGCATTACATATTTTCCTCTTCAGTCTATCTAAATTAGCAAAAGTCAGCATGTTTGCACTTCTCCAGGCTTGAGCTCGGTGTGAGTGCTGCTCTAAAGTGTGTGTGTGTGTGTGTGTGTGTGTGTGGCTTGGGGACAGAAACGCTGCACCAGGCTGCATGTTTTAAGACGAGTTTGTTGTTCTTTCCACTTCAGCTTTCTAACATCCTCTCCTTTTCTTTTTTTCACCTGGCAGCACACAGCCGGTATGGGACGGACGACAGGGTTAAGCTGCCCAATCTGACAGACGAGGAGGTGAACTGGCAGGCGCTGGAGGACTTGTATAGCATAAACGAAAGCCTGTATGAATGTAGGCCTGACTACAGCCCCGGCCCAGACAACTGGGCCAACTTCCAGAAGGACGCTGATAAAATGTTTGCACTGAGACACGTTTTAAACAGGAACAACCGAACCCAAACGCCTGACAACTCCACCCTGCCAGAGCTGGGCTCTGGGGCCGGGGGTGGAGGCCTCGAAGACGGCAGCGGAGAAGAGCTGGCCTCTACCAGTGACGACTGGCCGGACCCGGTCACCACCCCCGCCCCCAGCAGAACGCCTCCGGCGCCGCCCACGCCGGGAGAGAAACCTCATCCCATTGCGAACGACCTTCCTGAGAGCACCGAGGGCAGACTCGGGGCGTGGTCGGGCAGAGGCGAGGTCGCCTTCGGGAGCGACGCGCGGCAGCTGGAGGAGGGAATGTTCAGCGGGAATGGAATGACCGAGCTGGAGGCGCGGCACGACGGCATCATGCGCACGCACACCACCCTGCAAGCCCAGTTAAAGCCTGAGCACGAAGGCGCCAAACCCCCACATGGTCCTGGCTACAGGCTGGACCCTGATGAAGAGGACATTTTCCAGGCCCAAGTCTACATCCCTCTCTCGCCACAAAGTCTGAGGCCGAAGGTGCAGACTAGAAGCCCCGCCCCCACTCAGACTGTCGGGGTGACGCTGAACACCCCCACGAAGCCGTCTCTGCCCCTCAGCTTGGACTACGAGGGCAGCGGCTCTCAACCCTCCAGTCAGACCCTCTGAGTCAGGCTGGACAGCTTCTGGTTGCCATGGTGACAGACACTGCCATAAAGCAGCTTTGCAGCCGCAGCGCCACAGTCACTGCGACTGTACAAGTATTAAAATGTTTTTTGTTTTTTTTAACTTGTGCCTGCATTTATTAGTAAACAATATTACTAATAAATGTAAACATTTTTTTTTCTGCTGTACATATAAATATTATCATCAAAACAAACGCCTTCAGGCAGCTGTACTTCAGAGTTGGTATTGAAGATTATTATTTCCATATAGATATGTTGTTTAATAATATTTAATAAAAGTTTTTTTATAGGGGAGGGGGGGACGGTGTGAGGTGAAACCATTTCAGCAATCGAACGGATGAATAACTTTACTGAATTTCGCTGCAGTTTTTAAGTAAATCTTTAATTTTAAGCCTCGACTCTGATAGAAAAGATCCCAAAATTCAAGTTTTTGCTTTTGCCTAAACACAAATCTGTCATTGCAGCCTTTCAATAAATAACTCAATTTGTACTTTATCAGTATGGCAGTGATTGAAGTTGAAACAAGTTTTGAAAACGTTCATTGTACAACAATAATGATGTATTTTTGATCGTTTGAAGCCTAGTGTGCAAATGGACAAAATGCGACTGAAAACGTGACCTAAACTGTATAGTTTTGTATTAAAATATTTAAAAGCTGCAACAATTGCTTAAAGTGCTTTAAAACATTTTTGTCACGATCACTTTTCCACAAAAACATTTTGTTCTGTCTATAAAGACACGATGCTGTTAATAAAGACCATTTCACACTCGCTTCACATGAATTTGAACTTAATGACTCAAACAAGTTGATTTTCAGTTTGTTTTTTTTAATGACAAATATCAAGTATTCAAGGCATTTGTAAACCATGTGTTCACAAACATCGATTTAACTTTTGCTCCCGAGGAACAAAACCTTTTGTCTTCAGTTGAAACACTGAAGCGAGGACGAGCGCAACTTCAAGTCTTCTGTGTTGGAGAGCAGGACGCTGAAGCAGCGGCGGAACTGTAAAGTCAGACATCGGTGCTAACACTGTGCGCCATCGCTTATTTGCTACAATATTTGTTTTGTTTGTCTCGATTGCAAAAGATAGTTTTGTCTGCAGAGGTCTTGTTTTAATTTCAGCAGTTTTTAGTTTCAGAAGCTGCTAAAAGAGTGCTGAAGCTCAAGTTTACAGTTTAGCTTTATTTGGTGAGATGGAGCGTAATGTAGGAAAAGATCATCAGTACAACAATGACGGGGCATAAATTATGAATTTGTTAGAAAAATGAAGCCCAGTGACAATAAATTTCACAATCCATCTTCTAGAGCCTGTCTGATATATCGTTATGGCCGAAATATCAGCACTGGTGATAACTGTTCCATTATGCACTAGTATAAACACTGGGAACAAGCCATGTTCTTGCGTGCAGGAGGTGTAATTGTACAATATATCCAGCAGAGGGCGCATGAGGACTTCTAAGTCATGGCCGTTCATTTTACGTTTCACTTTCAGTGCAGATGAAGCAGGGAGCAAATACTGTGTAGCGTAATTTACAGAACGGAGCGCGGTAGGTTTATTTTAACTGCTCTGTGAAATAAATCAATAATAAAATCTCGTCAATCCTGCATGTGAATGCACATTGGGAAGACCATTTCAAGACGTCCAAGTTTTGAAACAGGTTTTTTTTTTTTTCTTTTTTTTTTCTACGTTGAAACAGGTTTTAAAGTAGTAGCTTAGATTCTTGGGGTGGACAAAGCACAGAAATTTTCAGCCATTATATTGGTTATCGGCATTTGCTTCACCCAGCTGAAAGTTTCCGTATCAGTCGGGCTTTTTTTCTTCCTTAAATCTAAATACAATGGATTAATTAATGCACCTCTAGCTATGTGTGAGCTCAGTAATACACTTCATTTGCTTTTTATTTACACAACAATCACTTATGAATATGTGCTTTTATTAGCTTAAACCACTTAACTTTCACCTCCACTCTAGACCAAACTGGCAACTTTGAAATTGCATTTACACCAATGAGCTCCTTGTTTGTTTGAATAAAAATAAACCACGATTAAAAAAGAAAAAAAAAACTATTTGACTTCTAACCACCTTTTTTCTCTCCTGTAAATAATGGCATAAAAATTGGCTTTCAAAATGTGATTGAACACAAAAGGAACAAAATCTTGACACTTGAATAGAAACTGTTTTCTGGCATCTGCAGGTGGTTTGAACATTAACTTTACCACTAAAAAGCTTTAATAATGCATGTTTTGCCTGCAGAAAGAGGCAAATATTTATTTTCCTACATAAACTCTTTGGGAAGTTGAACCACTTACAGTATTTTTCACAGTCCAGTTGCTAAGTGTGGCAACACATTTCATGTTATCCATTTTATCCACTAGATGGCGACAAACACTTAAAAAAACTCCCATTGCAGGTTTTTCTTGTGATGCTTAGGGTCATGCTTGCCGAGCCAAATCTTTAAAAGTCTAAATAGCTAAACACCTACTATGTACATCTGATGACCACTAGAATGGAGAAGCAAATACTCTACAAAGCTAAAAATGGTGCATCTTATAGTTTGAAGCGGTCGCTTTTAAAAGGGGATGAAAATAAACCACATTCGTGACACATTTTCAACCCTACAGTAGCTTCAGCACTAAAATATTTTTATCTTCCTCTCGTTTGCCGCTTGGTTAATAATCAAGCACACCATTGTATCGTTGTTGCTTATCTGATTTGAGCTACATGTTGTGAAGGTGCTGAGAAAAGTTCAATAACTTGATCGGTGACGGCTGCTTCCAGTTACAAAACGTTGAGGCAGCGGAGAGAGAATCGTCATATTTACTGGCTTTCCTGTAGCGAGTTAATTCTGACAGCTCGCTTTGTGTACTGGACTGACCGGAACAGCCCGAGAGGCACTGTTAAGGAAACCGAGAGAAGAAAGTTGTCGGGGAAAGTAAAAAAAAAAAAAGATGCCGTTGTCACATTTGACTGTGCAGACAAAATGAGAATCAGATGAAAAGAGTAGCTCTGCTGCAGAAAATGAGACAAGAAACGAGCTGAAAAACAACAAGGTGTGTGTGTGTGTGTGTACGACGAGGTACACAGAGGGAGCTGTATGCAGACTTTTGCATAGTGCAGGTTCATCTGTTGTGCTTTAGACGTCATTTTAATGACTCCTCTGTCTGAACAGAGATTTTAATGCCCCGCCATGAACAGTAGCACCATTTGATGTTCGTCCATCGTCCAAACCACGCTCCGTGGGAAACTTAGCTCCGCCTCCTGTTTGTGTGAACGATGAGCAGCCCTTTAGGTACAGCGGGCCCACCTGTGTCTCTGCCTGTCAGACATGAAGCAGATGCGCAGTGCAGAAACACAAACAGGAAGGCACAATGAGGGACGTGGCGTGCGTTCAGACGTGGGCCGAGCCTCGGTGGTGATACGGCAACAGTACGGGGGGAGTTATTGCTTTGAGGACGTTTCCCGGGCAGCTGAAGCTGCTGCGGCCGCGGTTGAGCAGCAGCACTGCGGGCGGATCGGGCCGAGGCTGGATGTACACGGGGCAGGAGAGCGTGCGGGCGTGGCTCTTCTGGCCCCCGGCGTGGCAGATCAGTTCGCTGACTGTGCCCAGAGGAGGAAGGTGCTGGCGCCAACGATCGGCCCGCGCCTCCTTGTGCTTGATCGAGTACCAGGTGAGGAAGATGAAGACGAAGCCGACAAATTTTAAGCTGGCGGCCAGACCGAAGTAGACAAAGCGGAGCGAGGTAACGTCGTACTCCCAGCAGGAGCCGTGCACGCCGCAGTCCTGCTGCCAGAGCATGCAGGTGGTGTCAATCACAGCACCGAAGTAGATGGGTGTAGGGATGTAGGCTGAGGAAGGAAAGAAGCAACAATTACTGGCTGTTACTATGTTAAACAAAATATTTTATTCACTTGCAGGGGTGTCCAAACTTTTTCATGTGTGGGCCAAAATTATCAAGATGAATAGACTCGTGAGCCACAAAATGTGAATTTAACTCAACGTGAACAATATTTTAGAGAAAGGACAAAAGTTTACTAATTTTGGTGAACAACAAAAAAACAACAAAAAAGGTTGAATCATGTCATCTGGACTTCGTTTTTTTGTTAAAAAGAAACGTTTC
>JARVGV010000646.1:20300959-20315476 GCA_031762435.1 Hypsolebias longignatus
ATATACATATACACAGCGTCTTTTATGTTGAAGAGTTTCAGTATTTTGATGGAATGGCCGATAGCTGATATTTGACTTTATCGCTAATATTGGCTGATACGATACAATGCCGATAAAATTGTGCATCCCTAGTTATATTTATAAAAATACCTATTTCAATAAAGTAATTCCCAAAACATAATTTCATTTTAGTGATTTTCTTAGACTACTAATCATTGATTAAACCATATTCTACAAAAATATGAACTGCAGTTCAAGTTATGACCCTGAGTATTGTTCGATCTTCTTATAAATAGTAAGAAATACAACCAAAGCTTTTAAAAAGTATTTTCCCTTTATATTCTTTAATAGTTAAAAATAAAGTGCACATACAGTGGAGAACACTAGTTTCATTAGGGAAAGTAATGCATGAATTAAATTTTAGTTATGAACTCGTTTGAATAGCTGTTTTGTTGAAATAAATACTTGTCAGTGTCTGCCTGTCGCCCATCGTCAATTAAGTTTATTATTGGTTATTTCAACTTCATAGCTCTTGCTGTTTAATTTATTTAAAAACATATTTTTAAGATTTTTTTAATTTTATGATACCAAAATTAATGAAAGTATGAAAACTACGCACACTTGTTTTACTGAGTCTTTACAATCATCTTCATTTGCTCAAGTTGCACTATGTGATTTTGTTTATTTTCTTTAATCATACTTAATAAACATACATGCCCAAAAACATACATGTTAGTCTGCCTTCAAGCCCAGGCCTCCCTTGCAAAAGAGTTCTGTGATCTAATTAGGATTTGCCTGGATAAAAAAGGGTTAAATAAATAAAATGTTTGTAAACTAATTGTTTGAAAAAAGGGGCAGATATGGTAAGATTTATTCTTTGTTCTGCTACCTTTCATTTTTTTATATTTTGTATTCTTATTGTTTATGTAATCATTTTGGATTGTATTTTTAAAATGAACAAATTTTATAAATAAAATAAATAAATAAAATTAATAATAAAATATATGTTTACCAACCAATTCCTGCAGCAGGACTTCAATTAGTAAATGAGACAATTAAATCAGTAAAGTTAGATAAAATAATAGAAACATGACATATTAGTTAACTTTCTGTCTTTACTGACCAAAACTGGAATAAAACAAAAAAAAACAAATTTTCATCACTGTCCTTGGCAATGTTCTGTTAATGTACATTAAATTTGGGGGTTTTAAAGGGGAAATTCTGATGCTTGACATTTTATAACTTTGACCCTAAATGTAATCATTGTTGGTTAAAAAAATAATAATAATACAGAAAGAAAATATCAGAGTATGTCCTGGCTCACAAAGGAGGCACAGCCATCATCAGAAGGGCACTCCCCACCCCACCCCGCCTCCAACCATCATCACAATCAAGTGACCTGGCAGCGTTCAGGTATCCATGGTGACGCACCACCCGTTTGCTCTTACCCTTTGTATCCTGGCAACAGTAGGATGTATTGTGTATTTTTATGTGTTTTGAAGCAGCCATGTTATCCAGAGAGGTACTCGGTCACACACACACAACAACATGCTTTCAGAGCCATAATTATGTTTTCAATCACTTATTACTGTAATATTCCTGCCAGCAGATTAGTCGTTTGTTAGCGACGCTGGCTCACACACAGCTGAGGGATTAGCTAGGTCTTTGTGCCCCATGCGAACTGTACGCAGTGAACAGACTGCAGACAGAACATGACTGTGTCTAAACATTTTACTAACAGAGTTTATCAGTAAATAAAATCCAGCGAGATTCAATGACTTTTTGTTTCCTACAAGCAAGATAATTGCGAAGAAGGCCAATTTGAACACTAAACATCTGTGATGGCAATGTTTACCATTTCTAATATTTTACACATTCACATACTGTAATGATGATAATAACATAAAGTTCCTTTCTGTTGTCTTCTTAAGTAAATCCCCGGTACCATTCAGCCCATACCGCAGAACATCCTTCATCTCAGACTCCCACACATCCTTGATGGTGGCCCACAAGGGACCGTTACTGTGCTCGCTCACAAGCAACTCACACCCAACACTGACGTAGCTGCAGTGCAGTAACATTTTGAAATAAAAAATCCCTAAAAGACTAACGCATATGACATCAAACTAATAAAATCCTTAACTGAATGCTGTGATTGAATCTTTTACCTGTGTATATGCTGGCAGTGGAGGCAGGGATGCCGAACTGAGACTCAATGAACTTGGGGATGAAGGTGATGAAGGCTGTGACAATGGCACACTCAGCTGTGTAGGACAAGCTGACAAACAGGAAAGTCATGTTGCTGAGGATTCTCAGTGCAGCCTTGGGAAGGTCTGTGGGAAATAACAAGAGAAAAAAACAAACACATTATTATATAATATATTGTCACTGTTTCATTAAACCCAGCCAGCCAACTTATAATCTACACAAACACTTTAAAAACACTAAAACATATTATATTCATACATCTAACCACCAACAACAACAAAAACAAGAAACCTGAAAAGAAAAAGACGCATTTCCGACCTAAACAAAACTTCTATAATAATCCATTGAGAGCAAAAATAACATATATAGCTTTAAAAAAAGTAAATAAACATATTTCTCATTCAAGTGATGCACTCAACCACGTCTTAGTCTGAGTAGGACTCTTTGTATTGTGCAACAATGCACAATAAGTCTTGAACACATAAATGCTATGTGATGTTTACTTCAAATAACATAAGAAGCAAAAAAAGTCTTGAATTTCCAGTCTCTGCTGAAACCCCCCCACAAACATTGGTTGCCGTTAGCGTTAGTCGAACTACACAAGGACATGTGTGTCCTTCATGCGTGCTTGGGGGTTGTGTCCATGTGCTGCAGGATGCCCTTATATTTGGTCACTAAAAAGTCTTGTGGTTTAACTGTTTGTACATTTCTGCTGCTGGACAGAATAAACCAGCTTCAGCTTCTGCAATGACTAAACATTTATAGGGGTTTTGTTTTGCTTTTAGAAGAGAAGACTTATTTATTTATTTCATTTCAATAAAAAAAAAAAAACATTTTCAAAACAAAGAAAATAAAAAACTACCTATAAAATGAAAGGCAGCAGAAGAAGAATGAATTATCATTTCTGCCCCTTCTAAACAAAATCAATTCAAACAAACAACTCAATCAACAATCATCCATAAATATACAACAAAATATATAACGTATCACAATTTATCATTCATAGTTCATTAGATATTAACTAACTTATATGTATTTGACTCTAAGAGCCTGAGGAATACAAACAATTACTACCAATTGATGAACTGTTTTCCAAATCTATTTAACAACTAATGTTATCTTATAACAATAAAACCCTTCATGTACAATTTCAAGGAACTATGAATTATTGAACAATAAAATCTATTTTCTGTGTTTAATGCTTGTCCAAGAATTGTCTAGGAAAATGTGTGTCATCAAGAACAATGGCGAATATATTAAAGATGTTCTGATGAATCTAAATAATCCAAGTGGAATTTGTCCACGAGAAGATGTAAAAGATGTCCGGTTGGCTTTCTTTGACTGTGAGGTCTCAGTTCCTGATGGAGGACATTTGGAAACTTAAGTGTACTGCAAACCCACTCAGAGACCAGTATTTGCAGTTTGACTCCCATCACCCTCTGAAGCACAAGTCAGAGTCATCAGGACTCTGTACTATAGATGTCATTTCTAACCTGGGCCCAAAGCTATACAGTAATAATATACTGGATAGGCATCCTGGGTCGGTGTCGGGCTTTTGATTGCGTCAGCGGATGCGTGTGGCTGGCGAACCAATTATATGGCAACATGGCTTGCCATACAATCACCAGCCGCACACAGCCATTTGACCGTGAACTGATCGGCCTAGAAAGAGGTAAAATAAAGTTCAGTTAAGCTTCAGATGGGATTACACTACCAGGAAATGATCCATCGCCCAAATGGACATTCAGCCGCTGCACTCAGCGAACGCACGCGGCCGACGACCCAAACAGGTGAGATCCCAAAATATCAGACATGTCAGAGCAGGATCCGTGTCTGAATAATGCACAATGTAGGCAGAAGCGGGGATTTAATGCGCTTTGACGGCCATGAAAGGACAAACACCCCCTCAGCTCCAAACTTCTGCTCCTTTTATTCAGCTGTGCACGTCCACCAATCGTTAATAACTAAATAAACAGTCAATGCTTAGTCAAAAATGTCAACGTTTCTTCAGGTTCAGACCTGTAATTACTGTTAATTCGTTGGGTCGGGTGGAGTTCGGAGATGATGGCTACAAGCTGGGGTCAGGTCAGGTCGGATTTTTTTAAGCCCAAATGCAACTAGTGTTAAAGTAAATATGCTTTTCTCCATTTTATCTGCACTTGAGCATGCAAGGCTACAAAATTCTGTCAACACTAGTACAAAAAAAATCTTGATTCTACATTGATAGTTACATTTTATAAATTCTAAGTGCCACGTGAACCTATTAAGTTTTCAACATATTAGATTGTAAAATAAGAAAACGTTAAGCTATTCAATTATTTTTTTTTTTTTTTTACTGAAAGTTTTTATTTGGTGTTTGTTTCAAGCATTCACTGCTTTTTAATTGAAGCCATCAGTGAAATGTACCCTGGGTCACTGGCTGCAAAACAATCAATGCACTTCAATCCAAAGTTTTTATTAAAACCTAAGTCCACAGGATTTGTAAAAATAAATCAAACTTCATCCTGAAAGTCTTGTAGTAAAACAGACTTATTTTACTTACTAGAAATGCTGATTTATTTGGTCTTAACCATTTTTTCTTTATGCATTTATAAAGAAAAAGCAGCCACAGTTGTCTGCTATAAGATCACAACCTTCAGCTAATATCAGACTGCAGCTCCTTTCTTGTGTAACTCAAAATAAGTAGCACATTATGCTTAAAACTGAGAAAAGTGACGTCAACATACTTGAGCTTTGAGGTCAGCTAATATTCTACTGATTAAATCATTTCACATTATGAGACACGTTCAACACTAAAGGTCATGTGTGTAAACTCTGAATCAGGTTTGCCTATAAATTTCCTCGCCTAGGAAACAAAGTCAGTGACACGTACAAACTCTTCCACAGTGACAGGTTTATGATTTCACGCATCATTTGAGAGAAAGAGGTTCTTTACAGTCCACGTGTCTCATGTTCAAGCTAAATTTCTCCTGCTACTATTACAAGTCCAGCATGTTCAATTCAGTGATTCATGTCTGTTATTTCATATTAAAAAAATATATATACTTCACACAAATTTGAACTTGTGAATGGAAAGACATCTCACCAAGACTGAGAGAAAATATAACTTTGCAGTCATGGAACAATGACAAAGTGGTTTTTTATTATCTTTCATTATAGATATTATTAAGAAGCAGAGCAGTCTGCATGCATGATACACAGCTTTGATTAGGAAACGGGCCTCCCTGCATTAATTCAACTATCTTAGTAAGTGTGAAGACATCAGAAGCATCCGTCAACGTGATCCTTGATCAAAATAAGAATAAAACACTGGCAATAATCGTTTCATTCCTGGAAATCCTGGTGTAATCTTGTCCGAACAGATGTTCAAATCCTGCTGACATCTACAGCAGCTGCTTTCTCATTCAGGCAAATCTCAGGCTCATAAAAGTCTCCAAACTTTATTTTCTGTTAGAAACTGTTTCATGACTCAAAGGGCTTGATCCACCAGCTTGTCCAATAATGCTTTTTTGCTGCACTGTGCCAGGATTATTCAAATCAGCATGTTTAAGAATGTTATAATTTTCTGTAAATTCAGCAGGGCTATAAATTAACGGTAACTTCGCAAGAAGTTAATCCACCTGAAGACTTTTAAGACGAAACCTGCTATCACTCTTATCACAACATTGTACAGCAAACTTTGACCTCTTATTGATATAATGCACACCTTTACACCTGCATAAAGTACAGCTACTAAAACAAAGACTTGTGCCTAAATCACCAAACTGAGAGCTTAAGACGGATGCCTCTCCTCTCCCTCCCGCTGTTTTCCTCTTCCTCCTGCCTTTGCTCTGTGTGTCTTGGAGCTCCTGGTACACATCTCCCAAATGAAAAAACACTATTATGGATCTGGTGAGCTGGACTTTCAACACAATCGACAAAATCTTTTCAACAAAAGGACAGGGTCCTGGAGAACGCTCTTGTGATGTGTCTCTCATTTCTGTCTCTGGACGACACTGAAGACATTTATATATTTAGGTTTATGATAGCAGGGTTTCTGCTCTTTGGAATTAGCGGAGTTCTGTTTAATCAACTTTTCAAGAAGACATTGGCAGCAGTTTCAGCCATGGCAAAGCTTCCAAGTCTGTGTGAAGGTTAGGCTCATGCTATGAGTACTTAAAATCAGCTGACTTACGAGCTAAACCTTAAGATGGAGGCGATTTGAGAGAATTGCAGGCCACCTGCGGCTTCTAGGACTTGCCAGCATGTTGGGATCAACTTTTAAGAAGGCTCATAACATGGATCAGTGGAGTGGAATACCTATAAATTTGGCCATTTTGGATCAGAAAAGTTCCAGCAGGGCTCAAGGCTGACAAGAAAAAAACAGTCTGCCTGAAGAAAATCAACAATTGTGGCTTATCTGATCTGACTCCCTTGTTTGGTCTCGGATACGAGCCAACATCAAATTTCTACTGGGGCATGGGTAACCAGGGGAAAAGCTTTGTCTATGCCAAGATGTGCCTGCACCTAGATTCTGCAAGTACCCTGCAGAAACACCGAGCATCCAGATCTTACACAGCAAGTATGGTGACAAAAAGATAATCAGATGTTGCTGTCTCACAACATTATAAAAACCATCTCTAATCAGAGTCAGAGATTCTTTATTGTCATTCGCACCACATCCGCATGTGGTGGAACGAAATTATGTACACAGGGTCCCAATTACATCCAACAATAAAATGTAAAAGTAAAACAGTAATAATAGCTAAGATATGAACTAAGAAAAACATCAACAACAACAAAAAACAAACAAAAAAAAACACGCTTTAATAAATTCATGGGTGAGTTTGATGTTAGAGTGAGGAAATTAGAAATGTGTGAAAGAGAAGCTGGGAGGGTATTTTTAGATGGTTGGGACACCCTTGGCGTTGTGGGTTGTTCTCTATACCTGAGGCTATGATCTCTATAAAAGGCTCAGTGTCTGAGTTTTTCCTTTTCCTTTTGGAAATGCCACATAACTTGCTTTCTCAGCACAAATAAAAAGGGCACAGAAAGACACAGCAAAACAAAACAAGCAGATGAAACACACTTACCTCTTTTCACCCTTTTCAAGACATAATCCAAGTCAACCTGATATTCAACCTTTATTTATACAGATATGAATATAAACACTAAACAGTGTCAATCTCTAGTCTGATATTTATTCATTCATTTGTTTCATCTCAAACTGGTAGTGAATGACAGCTAAATTAAAGCTAAGTTGTTTTGAAACAAAACGTATCATCAGTTTTACCCAGGCACCTCTACTGAAGTATGTCTTTCTGTTAGTTCTCTACCGTTGATCATGAAGCACAAAGAGTGCAAACCTCTCAGTCACCGCTGTGCTTTGTACTGTCAGGTTAACTGGCCATCAGTGTCCACACAGATTTGAATTGGTATAATTGCATTTACAAAACCATCCTTGGCTTTCTGCCAACATATTTATCCTCCAATATGTCACACAAACAAAGCAGCTACAGCCTACGCTCGCAGTCTATCACTCTAACCATCTCCTCAGTTTGTACAGAGCTCAGAAAAAATATTTCCAATTCTGCTCTTTGTCTTGGAACAAATTAAACATAACCTGAACTTTCCAATTTGAGTCCACTGAAGAGTTTTTAATTTAGCTTGAGGAAAAACCCTACTTGGAAACATAAAAGTTCAAGTTCAATAATCCAGGTAAAACATCCAACAAAGTTCAGTCAGATCATCTGGACAGTTTCTTTTTATTTTTTATTTTGTTGAGACGTTTCATCCTTCATCAATCCAAGGAGCCACAAACAAACTCAGTCCCACAAGCAGCACACTCCCATAGTGGACCAACCAGTTTGCTGGTGTTAAAAAGTTTCTGGGGCCCGCCCTCTCCCCCCATTGATTCCTCGGAGGCAGACATAGGCAAAGTGGTTCAAAACTTCGAGCCAATGGGAGAGAGTGGGCCCCGGAAACCATATTATCACTAGCAAACTGGTAAGTCCACTATGGGAGTGTGCTGCTTGTGGGACTGAGTTTGTTTGTGGCTCCTTGGACTGATGAAGGACGAAAAGTCTCAACAAAAAAAGAAACTACCCAGATGACCTGACTGAACTTTGTGGGATTTTTTTTTTTCAACCTGGATTATTGAGCATGAACTTTGATGTTTTGAACCACTTTGAATGACTGCCTCAGAGGAGTCGACGGGGGAGAGGGCAGGCCCAAGAAACAATCTTATCACCAGCAAACCTAATGGGAAACCCATTTTTGGTATTTTTGAAACAGTCTCACTTGTGTCTCAATACAATTACCAGTAGGAACAAATGTAAAAAAAAATTCAAATAAAAATAAAATATGATAACCTTGACAATTGGCTATTTATCATAGATCCAAAAGCTAAAGAAAACCTTAGCTTTTGGATCTATGATAAATAGATAATTAATTAAATTAATGAAATGATATGTTCACCTGCAAGATAAACACAAACTTTAGTTCTACTTTTCAGAACCAGTAAAGCTTGAACAAGACAACTCACTTGTATGGAAGACTGGAGTCAAACAGTAGATGCTCAGTTGAGCGTAGTAATATACCAGCTGAAAAGACTGCCTCTGCATTCCCAATCCTGTGAGGTAATTAATCACTTACGGGGACGTGGTTATGATGCACTGTGTCAGCAATCATTTTCCCATGCCTTTGAACCGTTCAAGGAAAACTGCTTTCTCACAGCTGCAGACCAAAGGTCTGGAACATTCCACAATCAAACGTGTGTCCCTCTGACATGCAATACTGAAAACGTTTGGTGTTAGCATTTTTCAATGTGTGCTTGTGATATGAAAAGCCAAAAAAAAAATAATAATAAATTGTGAAAGCAGCTACTTTCAGCAGCATATCTTTCAAAGAAAATGCTGAATTTGTGCAACAGACAAACAAGCATACCTCAACAAAAGGACATGTTCTGTACTGAAATACATTCAGGGTTCGTGCATTCAAGAGCCTGAGTCTGCAAAATTGGCCGTAGTTTACACAGCAGCCCAAAACATCCTGCTGAGACAAATAAAACAACAGCTGAGCGAGCAGCGATCTGACGAAGCTGTAATGCATTCACACCATGTGCATCTCCAAGACAAAGCCCTGTTTTGACTGCCCCGGTTGTGCATAAGCATTCATTTGAGTGTGTGGAGCCACACTAAATGCACATTTGAATTTGCACAGAACGAAGTGTGCGATAGGAAAACAAGAAAGCTGCTTTTTAGCTGTGCTATGCAGTCTATCTACTCCTGTGTGTGGAAATGTGACTGAGGTCCCCAGAGAGCTAATTTAAAAGAGAACGATGAGCAAAAGCGAGACAAGAGAAAACTGGGAAACACCAAAGCAGGAGAGAGTTCATCAGGGGAAAACCGGGAGATTCCTGGAATATCAAACTCAGATAAGACGTAAAAATATTCTAGCACTAGCAGCAATGCAAAAATGTGCCTTTTTTATATAAATTTACTCACACCAATGCTCTTCATTTATGTTTATACACTCATCCATTAATTAATTATGTCTTTACGGGAGATCTGTAAAGATTCTGTTACTGGATGAGGTGGCTAATACCCTGTTTGTACATCAGTGACTTACTTTATGCAAGATACTTATTTCACATCAAAATCCAGAAGTGAAATGATTCCTTTCTCACCTTTGATATCCTTTCCAAAACCCATGGACGAGGACACACTTTGGCCTTTGCTACTTGACTTTTCCTTCATCGCATCATCATCGCTGGACACATCGCCCGGTGAGCCCATCTTTTTCTTCCTTTTCCTCTTCTTGTGTCGCGGGGGCAGCTTTTTGGGGAAGGCAAACATGGGGAAAATAACCAAAAGCATGGCGATGGCACAGAGGAGGAAGCCACTCCACCTAAAAGAAGAAAAAACAAAAACAGAATTGAGTTGTAAGGAATTAATCAAAACGGGGAGCACACACATGGAAACATAGGGGGTATTCTGGTGTGTGTGCATAATTACCAGTTGCCAACGAAACGAGGGTCATTCTGGTCGATGTTCACAACAGTTTTGGGGTCAACGTAGAACCCAATAAGCACACCTCCCAGCAGGTAGCCAGCAGCAGGTCCCAGGGCTCCCATTACATACATAATGGCTAAAAGAAACATACAAATCAATCAGAAACATTCATATTAAAGTGAAAAAGTTAAATAAAGGTTTGAAAAAAAACTTTTAAAACATAATTTCACTAATTTTCAGAGGATTGACTTATAGCATTTCCCTGCAGTAAGTTAAAGTAGAAGGTTAAAGTTTGTCACAGTACGTTACCTGATGTTTCTTAAATGTCTGGTGCTTTAAAAACCTTAAATCTAATAAAGCATCCAATTAGAAATTAGATGAAGCCTCGGTTTTAAAACTGAGGCCCGAGGAGTCATTTTGACCCAGGTGAGCTGGGGCATTTATTGAATTGACAGATTATATTGATTATGTAAATCCTTTTAATATTGATGTTCAAGTAATGTTGAGGGATAACTACATGCACCATATGATATTTTGCTAAAAAGGGGTACATTTTTATTTTTGTTGTTGAAATAGACAGGGCTCACCATGGCCACAAGTGACTCAGCAGATTAAAGGTCAATAAAGATTTTACATTAAGGCCAAACCACAATGTCCATGTGTTCAAACTGTTTGATCAACCTGGAGTCCCCCAGGACTCAGTGTTTGGTACCATTTTGCTCCTTGACTTCCTCAGTGATACCTGAGATTTCTTAGTTGCTGTTGTGACCGAATAATAATTTTAACATTACAGGTTTAAACAACTTAAACCTGTAAACTTTATGTAAAGCATCAGTGTAAAGTACAGCAGAGAGTCAAGGGTTTTTGGGCTCCTGAAAGCAAATCAAATGGATTTTGAGTTAAATAATGAATCACATGAATGAGTCATACACAAGAGACTAATGTGAAAAATGTGGACCTCGTGTTCTCCTCAGTGAAAAATGTGGACCTTATGTTATCTTTAATGCTTGGAAAAATAACAGTTGCTCATTTGGTTGCAGATCTTCGTGGAATTGAAAGTATTTGTTCCGTCTTCATATCAGTTGTGTTTATATCCTAGTTAGATCAGCTAAATAACCGATGACTGAATAAAATCTTATGAGATTTAAAAAAACAAACATCCATGTAAACTTTTCAAAATACTGGTACTTTATTTATTAGCTGATATTTTAAGGTTTTTGTGAATGTAAAGCTCTGATTAAGGACTACTTTGGCACCTACAACTTTGTCCACTTTCTTTATTAGTGTTCTTATGACCCTCTGTTCCACGTGTATGTTTGCATCAGACCTTTGGGAGCAGTTCATTATCTCCGATTCCTCATTCCCCTTACTCATTGCATGTGTTCTGTGAGCAGTGGGAACTCTCCACCACCCCTGAGGTTATTCCTCACAGCTTTCCAAGCGGCTGGGATAATTGACCTGGAAGCTCCAAAGCTCTCACATGAGCGTGTACCAGCAAAGCGCAATGCAATTCCAGGTGAAACATTAACCCTCTAGGGTCTCAAATCATCACCAAGGAGAGGCAAATGCACCATCACTGAGCCACAGGGAGACAGAAAACTCATTAAATTTAGATAACCTTAGTTGGACATGTGGAAAACTCTCCAGCGGACATCCAGCAGGGAGGAAAGTCAAAGCCATTTACAAGTCGGAATCAGGGGCAAACTTTCTATAATTACAAAATGGAACATTCTTGAAATTTGGGAATGTGTGTGTGCTTTGTGCAAAGTGGATTAGCACTTTCTGATTATTGCATGTTTGTGCGTACGCATATGCTTTAACATGTTTCTGAGTGTGAAATTCTCCCCCACACACACAAACACTTGTTATAGTTTCTCTTAGAAAACAACAAGAAAACAAATGCTGCTGCTCTCACCTCCTACATTTACACACCCCAACATGCTTCTGTATCTCAATTTGTTTTGAAGGTTGTTTTCTTGAATGACGGCACTAAACCCCATCAGCAGCATGTGTGTCAGCGTGCTGGTATTTGAGGTCTCTATTTAGCTGCAGTGGCACAGGTGTATTGTTGTGTGCCCAAACCAGAACTCAAATGTCTAATCTCTCCTGAGACCAAAGGAACATATCCTGTGAGCTAGATTACATAAGAACTACATTCATACACGTTTTGTTCCAGCCAGTAAGTTTACTTTAGCTTGAAATGGAAGCTCTCTTCTGTCTGACGTAATCTCATGATAAAACGATAGTTCAGACCTTTTATAGTAAGATTCTGTGGAAATTAATATCTTACCCATTGTTGATTTATTTTTTTTAATTTTTTTACAAACTCAGTTTAAAGAAACAGTTCAATTTTGATTGGCTGGAGCTAACTCATCCCTAAAAAGCACATCAGTTCATGCATAACACCCACAGTAGTTTAAAAGTCTTTATCATGTCTCAGATGACCATAACCATATACTTCAATAGGTTTTCTGCAGGGGCAATGGAGGCAGCAGTAGCTTACTGCAGCACTTCTGGTGCAGATTGGAGCACATTTGACATGAAGATAATATTTCTGCAGGAATCACAATGTAATGCAGCATTGATCGTAGGCCTGTCACAATAACAAATTTTGCTAGGTGATTCATTGTCTCAGAAATTATTGCAATAAATGATAATATTGTTTGAAATTTGACAATAATTAGTAATTATTGTCAAATGTAAGAAGAAATGTTTGTTTGTTTTGTTGTAGTCCCTTTTTTTGACCACCAGATGGCAGTATAAGACTGTTTGAACTGAAGCATGTCTCTATGAAAAATGGGAGGGAGGCCCCTTGACATGACATGGGCTCTCTCTCCTTCCTTTCTTTGGTTCTCAAAATGGCCAATGCTCCGTGTGGTTTGAACTCTTTAGCATAGACTGTTTCACACACAGCTTTTAATAAAAACATCAGTAAACAAGTTCTCAGCTTTTAATTTTTTTTTTTTTCAGAGAAAACCAACTTTTTACATGAAGTCACAGGTTTCAACTGTGAATTTTGGAGCTTCGACAAGACGGAGGTTTTTTTCCAGAGGTCGACCTGTTAGCTTAGATCGTAGCTTAGCTTCTCAGATTAGCAGCTTTTAACGATCCAAAAACACAAATTTGGACGGTTAAAATTAATTTTAAAGAGAAAAGAGAAAGGGAAGGGTCGGTGAAGAACACCAGGGTTGAGCCTTTTGTCATCCAGTGTCTTCAGTAAAAAGAGAGAGACAAGAAGAAATGATAAGGCCATTAAATGAAAATGATGTAGATAATTTTCATTTATCATGCGATTAACTGACTAGTGGTTTATCGCGACAGGCCTAAATGATATTAGCGCAAAAGTAAAAATAGCTCTTTATCTAGCTCAGGCTAACGGTTAGCTCAATTATCTATTCAGAATTAAATGGCTTCCAAACAGGTTCTTCAAAAAAGTATACTTTTTTTTTTTAATCTTTTTACAAAACCCCTTTTGAAAATATCTGAACATTCTCTTTAAGCACTTTTAATAATAGCATGAATCTACATGTGTGTCTAGTTTTAATTCATCACGTTACAGGCCATTCATTCCTTTTTTGAAATGGATTACAAAAGCCCTGTTCTTTGCAACACAAATTCTTATCAAATCTTAATGAAATCCCTTGTTCCTTGTACAAAGCTCCAAGGAGAAAGAAAGAGACCTGTAAAACAACAAAACTTCCTGCAACAAAACCTAAATCAGCACAAAACAGAGGATCACATTTAGGTTTGTGTAGTGAAAAACAACAATGAAGTGAAGAGGTTAAAGTTATACACATGTAAAGCCTATAAAAAAACAAAAGGAAAAAAAATGGAATAGATGCCTGAAATTTACATTTCAGTTTCATTCCCACAAAATCTACATGTTAGAAGTAAAATTGCTTCATCACAAAAAAGAAAATTAAAAACGTTTCAATTCCTCCGTCATTTCCTGTCGTTTTCACAATTTCCCTGGCATATTTTATATCATGTTTTTAGCTCCTTTCTCTGTGCCGTTTTTCATATCCTGCTGCCTGGAGAGTTAATTCACCACAGCAGTGAAAGCATTCGCCAAGGAACAGGATATTACCCCAGACAAAAAATAAAAAATAAAAAATAAAAATAAATTGTAGCTGGAAAGGACACCAAAAGATCTTGTATTAACTCAATCTTAAAATAAAAAACAACTCACAAAACTTAAGCAATGATTATGAAACTGAATGTGTTTAACGTGTGGAGATGACTGTGGACTTCAGAAGGAACAAACACACCCACACCCCACTGAACATAAGAGGATCTGCGGTGGAAGTGGTCTCCAGCT
>JARVGV010000646.1:20374447-20386782 GCA_031762435.1 Hypsolebias longignatus
ACACACACACACAGGTGTATATTAAACAAAAAATACTTAATGTCAGTTCATTTTAATATCCTGCATTAATGGCGTTGAAGGCTTGCTGATTTTAAATAAGAATAAAAATGCAGCAGCTCGGGAGTCCCATGCCGGAGGTCGAGGGTTCGAACCCAGGTTGCGCCAAACCTACTGCAGGAGTGAAAGGGGGAAAAAAGCCTGTTTGCCTATAACTTTAACCTAAAAGTGCAACAAAGTAAGTTTGCCCCTTTCAGGGTCATAAATTAAAAGCAACAACCTGTGGGGACAATAGTCTGGGTGTACATCTGGCGATAATTAGCATCTAAGTGTCTCGTGGAGCTCGGAACAAAGACGGGAAGCTAAACCGTGAAATAAGCTGAAACTGCTTGAAAAGATGAGCCTGCCGGGCCTGAGGAGAGCTCTTAACAATCCTGAGAGGAGGCTTTTATGAAAGAGACTCGTGATAAAATAAATAAATAAATAAAAATCATACATGATAAAAAAGAAACGTTTTAAGGTCACTTCTACTACGCTAATGCTAGCAAAACAGATATTCTGACACAATATTTGCTTTTTATTAGTGGCCTGCTTTAATGCATTTTCACGTTTGCATAACGGACAAAACATAATTTATATTCAAGGCGAAAAACTAGTTAAATATATAGCGAACAAGTTTAGACAAGTGTTTTCTCGTGCATGTACATTTTTAAACGTGTCCACTCTCGGCTTCCTTAACTAAGTCAAAACTGCCGAATTGTAAACCGTTCTGAGGCCAGGCTGAACTATTAATGACTAATACCAGTAATAATATTATCAATACCTTGTTGCAGTAGACACACTTATAAGGGCGCTCTCCGGAGTGCACGCGCATGTGTTTGTTGAGGCTGGAAGACTGGGAGAAGCTCTTTCCACACACTGAGCACTACATGTTAAAAAATAAAAATAAAAAAAAAATAAATAAATAAATAAAGAGAGGAAAAAACAGTTCATTTAGTACATTCATTCAACAAAAATAAAATAAAAAAACAATAGTTATGTTTTTATCTTTAAACTTCAGCCAGTCATTTAATTTAGTTCTGTGTAAAAACACAAACTGCGTCGTTCCACGTGCGGAGCTGTCCCTTCAGCACCGCGCCACCATGCGCGCGCTGCTTTTCTTCAGTACCTTGTGAGGTCTGTGCTTTTCGTGCACGTGCAGAATGTGAATCCGCAGCCTGTCCCTCTTCTCGAACGATCTGCTGCACAGATGACAGGGGAACTTCCGGTCCCCTTGGTCCACGCAGCGCGTGTACTTCAGATGTTTGTCCCTGTAATACTTGTAGGCGAACACCTTCCCGCATCTGTCACACTTGAAGCCCTCCCCGGCATCTGGAGACAAAATTAACCCATTTAAAGGAGGTCTTGATTGCATCACGCACGTCCGCGCAAAGATTCTGACCTTCTGTGAGCGGGGGCGCGCTGCTGTCCTCTCTGGAGTCCTTCAGGGTGAGCGGGATCCCGAGGAACTGCGCGTAACCGTCTCCGTACCACACCAGCAGCTCCTGGCCAGGCCCGACCTCTTTGCAGGCCTCGTAGAAGATCTGGCCCTGGACTTGCACCGCAGTCAGGTTCTGCTCCTCCGGGAAACGCGCGCACTTCACCAAAGACATCCAGTTCCCTGACGCGCCCCTGCCGTCCACGAAGTGACTCAGCCGGCCGTTCTCAAACACCTGGAGGAGGAGCGGCGGTGCTTTTAGGACATGCATGCGCATTTTAGTAGAAGGTGGAGAACAACAATAAATCATCACCTCCCACATTAACGTGTTGTCGTCATAGGTTTTGATCTCGCTCGTGTTGACCAGTTTTCCTTGGAAAGGTCCGAAGCGCGCGCCTTTGGAGACGCTGCTTTTATCCGTGAACACCCCACAGTGGGAGGCGTCTCCCCAGGCAGCCTGCAGGACGATTAGCCCTGCAACGTGGAGTTAAAGAGCAGTCCCCGTGAAGGAGATTACGATTAGGATTATTAAAATGTTTGCTTTCTACCTTCTGGGAGGCCGAGGGTTTCTTTGTCGCGAGGAATGTGCGGCTCTGGAGCAAACAAGCACAAATGTAACACAATCAGATGTTTAACCCAATTTGTGTTTCTTTGACACAAATAAATTAATATGAGTAGATTACCTGTGTTTCCTGGCAGGGTCACCCCTGATATGGCGTGCCCGACGCTGCGCTCCCGCCCGCTCGAGTACCCATAAAGTACCAGGAACAAGTCGTCCTCGCTGAAGTTAAAGGACGTGGCCTTCTTCTCCGGGGACAGATGTGCGCCCTGCAGGCCGAACAAGTTCTCCTTGGAGGAGGAGGAGGAGGAGGAGGAGGAGGACCTCCCGCTGGCCGGGCTGCTGAAGTCCGCAGACAGCGGACCGGCCGCGTGCTCCGTCACCACGGCGGCCAGCTCCTCCGGCTTGGAGAACAGCGCGTGCCCGGTCAACACCTGGCTCGGGTTGCACGGGAACGCGCTCAGCATCATGTGCTCGTGAAGCACCGGGGAGCTCTGGTTGTGGAAGGTGCCGCCGGGGAGGCCCAGAGGCAGGGAGGTGTCCGACACCAGCCGACCGAGCGACTTGAGCGGGTGGAGGCTGTGCGTCCCCGGGAAGCTGTAAGGATGCGGGCGGGGGAAGAAGCCCCGGACTGGACTGTCCCTCAGCATGACAGGGATGCTGGACATGGTGGAGGGAGGGAAGGCCCACTAGGATTTTTTTTTCCTTAACAGACTAATAAAGAAGGAGGTGAAAGAGGGTGACAAGTAACCACAGCAGGTATGATTTTATCTAACCCCAAAATTGTTATCATAACAAACTGATAATATCCAAAACTATAGAGGGGGCTGCAAAAGAAAAAAAAAAACATCTGCCGTAAAATAGGACAGCCGAGTTTGCAATATTTCCCACTGAGGGGTCACACAGCACTCGGTTTAAACACGGGGTTAAAAAAAAAAAAAGCCTGCTTCCCAGTCAGCCAGTAAATAGAGAGACAAACCAGGGTCATGACACCAATCAGAGCACAGTCATCCAGAGCAGAGGTCAGCATTAATGAAGCATTTTATAGACTTTGACAATAATTTAGAGAACGCGCAGGGAAAGAAAGAGACACGCGTAAAAAGGATGGAGTGCGTCCATGCTCCGTGCGTAAATTGAAGTGTTGACCTCAACAAATACTGTACCTGAGAATGAGGGTCAGTTAATTTTTTTTAATGAAACGCAAAATATAAACGTACCTTTTTGAAACGATTTTTTTTTTCAGAGAGAAGTTAAAGAACCCAAAGATGAACCCAATCAAACTTCTGCAGCAGCAGCCTCCCGTCCTGCTGCCTGTGTGGGGCTCTGTGTGGTCATCTGAGGACACCCATTGAGCCTAAACAAGCATGTCTGATGAAGATGATGCTCATCAGCTTCCTGCCTTCCATTGGCTGGGAATCAGCTCATGCATCTCAATATACATCTTTCTGCAGGCAGAGGGCTTTAAAGGGCCAGGTGCTCAAAATGTGAAAAGAGCAAAGAACAAACAAATACAGTATGATATAATCTGCTGAATGCATTTTTATTTGTATCTGATCATGAGGGCAAAATAAGATCCGCTCTTCAAATACTGATCCATTTTTTTTTCCAGCAGCCAACACATAACAAAGTGTTAAAAAGAGTTTATGCCCCAAATTTGAGGGTAAATCCAGTCATCAAGGACATAAATAAATGTAAACTATATTACTAAAACAGAGTCGAAGCCAAATTATGTTGATTTCCAAAAGCTTTGCAGGAAGATGTTTTACAAGAGAAATATTCAGTTGAACCACTTTTTTTTAACCCTTTTAAAAACACTGCATTAAACAAAATTAGATAAATGTGAGCTTCCTTTAAACTTTATGTTTATGTTAACAAATAAAACAGAGCCTTATGGCTGTGATAAGTCATGCGAAACAGTTTGCTGATAAATATTTAAATTTGATTAAACCAGCTCATCAACTGCAGCACTTATGACAAAAGATGTTCACCTTTGACGAGTTGCGTTTAGTGATTTGTTGATGTGGTTTGAACTTCAGGGCCACCGTAGATTTATCGGACCTGTTTGAATCTTTTAATGAAACCGACAGTTTATGCACTTGAATTGCTACAGACTACTTTTATAGCAGTACGGACACCACCTGCAGAGTGTTTGAGCACATATGTACTAAGTTATTTATGGAGTTTAATGCGCGACTAGCTTTAATCAATGTTTAAACCTTAATTGATTTGATTTCGGCGAGAACTCCGTTGCCTAGCAACCCCAAGTCAACTTCCGGTTTCAAAATCGTCAACAGAACTGACTGCTTCTTGTCGATGGGTGGAATGTTTATAAAATTGAAACTGGTTTCTTCTTAAACTGTACATTGAGGGTAAGTTAGAGTAAATATTTAAGAAGGTTAAAATAATAAAAAAAAATTGTTTATTTTAACCGTAGCTGGTGAACAGTACTAGCATAGCACCCGTTAGCTCTTTGGTTAGCTTAGGGTTTAGCTTGCTGTGAGTTTATTTCAGTTTTGAACAGCTGCTGAATGGCTTTATCAACAGATTTTATTTATTTTTTTAACCCTAGACCACAAAATGGGAAGAAAGTCGGGGAAGGACAGAAAAACTCCATGCAATGAAACGGTAATATAAAGTAAATTAAGCCTTTTCATCTTTACCCATAAAAGCAAACTTAACTAGCCTATGATTCTGCTGTATATGGTCCCAAATATGAAATAGATAGCTATAGTTTGGTTAAAATTGTACCACATTACCTCTCCTTTCACTCAGTTTGAGTCACTACCTGTGGAAATAAAGACCCCAGCTACAGCTGTGTTGCTGTTGAACTCTCCAGAGGAGGATATTCTTGTAAAAGCATGTATAATTATCCGCACTTTTGCAGAAAAAGGTACAGTAAAACACCCTAAAATATATATTTTTTGTTAACTACTTTACTCTAAACTACTTTTCCATTGACCCTACCTGACTTAAAGCCAAATTTAATCTTAATCATTACTTTATAATGGTTAGTTCCCTCCTTGCTTGGTTACTTTGCTGACTTTTGTTGTTCATCGTCTCCCCCTGTTGTCAGGAGATGAGAATAAGGTTTCTCTGCTGGGACTTGGAGCGTTGGAACCTCTCTGCAGGCTCATCAACCACAACAACAAACTGGTCAGAGGCAATGCCTTCATGGCTCTGGGCATCATGGCCACCTGTGGTATGTTGTGTAACATACATCACAAGAATGCAATGAATTCTGATGATTAACAATACAATGCATATACCAGACGGTCAAGTTTTCTGACCATTTATTTGCATGACTGGATTACTCTGCTGAATTAGTCAGAATTTAATGTTATTGGCTTAAACAAAATGAGTAAGGAGTTTAAAATACAGTATTGAGCTTTTTCATAACATTCTAATTTTTCGAGACTCTTAGTTTGGGGTTTTCATAATCTGTAAGCCATAAACATAAAAATCTGAGAAAGAAATGGTCGACATATCACACATCACTCTGTGTGTAATGAATCTATGTACGAGTTTCACTTTCTGGAATTACTGACGGTAAATAATTTAACTTTTTCACGATATTCAAATTTTTTTAGATGCACCTACATAGTGAGTTGTTCTCTGTTTTGACAGGTGACGTCAGCAGCGCTTTGAAAAAACTAAATGCCATTCCGTCAATTATAGAAAAACTCTCACTTAGAGGTATTTTTTAAAAATCTACATTTATTGTAGGCGCTCAATATTTTTAAGGCAGTCACTGTCTAAACAATCAACTTTATGTATTTGTTTCTTTGCCTCAGAGGATACAGTGATCCATGAGTTTGCAACACTGTGTCTTGCCTCTCTGTCAGTAAATTTCATCAGCAAGGTCCAAATCTTTGAGAACAATGGACTGCCACCTCTAATTGTTCTCCTATCTAGCTCAGACCCAGATGTCAGGAAGAACTCACTTGAGATCATCTGTAACCTGGCTCAGGTGAGTAGTTTCTCTTATTTAACTGTTATTGTTTTGGTTGTTTTGTAACTTTTGTGATTTCGCTGAATATAGGACTACAAAAGCTGCCAGGTCATACATGCGTTAGGTGGAATCCCTCCGCTTTTGGATCTGCTGAAATCAGAGTTTCCCGTCATTCAGCGTCTGGCTTTAAAGACGCTGCAGAGAGTCACAACAGATGAAGACACACGCAGCACCTTCAGGAATGAGAGGGGCTTTGAAAAGCTGATCAATATCCTCCATAACAAGGTGAGCGGGAAGGAAAGAGACTGTGTTTCATATTACCGGTACATTTGAATTCTACACTCCTGTTTATATTTTTATTTTCACAGGAGTTTAGTGACTTACACGGTGAAGCTTTACAAGTAGTGGCCAACTGTCTGAGTGACCGTGAGGCCGTCCAGCAGATCCACGAGGATGGAGGACTAGCGAGGCTTATGGACTTTGTCCTCATCCCCAACAATCCTGAAATCCAATCCACTGCAATTAAATGTCTCACCAGGGTGGCACAAAACTGTAAGCACATATCTAAAAAATTACTTTATCTTTGTATCACAATAACTTTTTTTATGCTAATGGTTATGAATGTGTATATAGCCGAAAGCCACAAAGTTCTCCATGAGCAGGAAGTAGAGAAAGTTCTAGCAGAGCTTCTGTCTGTGGCGGATGTCACCGTGAAAGTGTCTGCCTGTCAGGCTGTGGCCGCCGTCAGCTTCTACCCACCCAGCAAAGACAGCTTCAGAGACCTGGGTACCACTCAGCTGCATCAGGACCAGCCCACTCATTGTAACAAAAGGTCAACGTGTGTCATGTTTTTGTGTTTCAGGTTGCATCTCTGCAGTGGTACAGCTGCTGAGCAGTGAGAGCCTTGAAGTAAAAAAGGCAGCGACCAAGGCTCTTTCTGTCCTTACACAAAACAACCAGCCTAATTCTCTGTGAGTGGCAAACCTGACCTCTTGACCTCTGATATCCACCTGTGTCAGATATTAAGGGATGTGCAATTCATGTATATTTTTAAAAAATGCATCTGGTTTTTGTCAGGTCTTAAAATTACCTACATACATAAAACACATTACACACGGTCATTTTATTAATTTAACAAAAACTGAGCAAAAAGGCAGAAATGGCTTCAGAAAACTGAACCAAACACTTAGAAAGTCATAGAACAAGCTAATTTAAGATGATTATATTCTGTTGGACTTATAGTCTTTTACATAACTCATACAAGATGTAGACTCACTCTTTTTGACATTTCTTCAGAGTACTGAAGTATCCCTCTTAATCAGACGTGGGCATCTTAAGGTCAGAGGACCAACAGTGTCCCTTGGACAATCTCCATCTGGCCCCCAATGTCCTTAGTAAAAAAACAACAACACTTTAAAAAATAATAAATTGATAAAAACCAGTAATTTATCAACAAGACCAGTAAATTTAAATTAAACATCTTATGAAAAACTTATTTTTTTAAAGTCACTGTGTTTCCAGAACTAGACAGAACCTTAAAGACTTAGAAACACACATATGTAAGTTTGTTTTGCACATTTCCACGAACATGTATAACTTGTTAAGCTAACGTGTATAATATGTCTCAAGAGCCAGTTTACAAAATATGTCTTATATTTCTTAAGGATATTGGAAAGACGTGTTTTAAAAAAGCATGCTAACTATGCTACAGCAATAAAAGCCTGAAAAAGGTCTAGTGTCTGTCATAAAGAACATTTTTCAATTCTCCATTCCACCCTTTGATTGCTTTGTCTTGATAAGACCCTTTGAGAAAAAAAAAAAATGTTGCCCACCTCTGCTCTTAATTAATCCATTTTGCTCACAGCAATTCAGCCCTGCCAAAGGTTGAAGTTTAGAAAATGAGGATTGAAACAAACGATCTGCATCACCGCACCTAAAGTTTGTGTAAAATAGAGAAAAGTGGTGCGGAGCTGCAGAAATGACCCAGAAGAGCAGGGAACAAGACACCGTTTAAATAACTTAAAAATAAGTCAACTTAGGCTCATAGTTTGCTAAATATCATATTTTAATGTCTTAATATTACACAATTACTGTGCAGTTTAAAAACAAGATTGTAGACATTTACTATTTGTGATTATCCAAATGTGTAGCTGGAAATGCAAATTAAATGTTTACAAAAGACTAATAAAGGATATTGATTATTTTCCTCCACTATTCTAAAATGATTTGTTTACATGCATAATTTTATGGTTTTGCTTTTTCTACTTTACCAGCTCCTACACTCCAAGTCAAATATTTAAGAAACAACATATACTGTATATTACTCTGTATAATTATGTGGGAGAGCATACATTAGAATACAAGTTGATCAGTTGGTTGTTTGTTCACCAATGTGGTGTTTTCCA
This sequence comes from Hypsolebias longignatus, assembly GCA_031762435.1. NCBI lineage: Eukaryota > Metazoa > Chordata > Actinopteri > Cyprinodontiformes > Rivulidae > Hypsolebias > Hypsolebias longignatus. The sequence goes on from JARVGV010000646.1 coordinate 20,382,835, forward strand.
GGGCTGTGTATGAGGCAGGGGGCCACGAGGTCCTCATCCAGCAGCTGTACGGCAGCCTTCCAGGCACAGCGGCCAGTTCTGCTGCCACACTCTGCAACATGGCAGGACAGGAGCTCATCAGATCCAGCATCTTGCTACACGGAGGCATGCAGGCCCTGGTAGAACCTCTGAAAAGCAAAGATCCTCAGGTGCTGATCAGCAGCATGCAGTGTGTGACGGTTCTGGCCTGTGAGGCAGACGCCAGGATAAAGGTTTGTGTTTGTTAAAGGATAAGATCATCATCACTTTTGATGTTTTTTGTTTAGCAAATGTTATTTCTGTTTTGTTCCATCACAACCTCATAAAGCAAAATAAATAAATGTACATTTTTAATATGACTTTATAAGCAGACATGTTTACTGCACAGTTACAAAGAGCTGGAGGCTTGCAGCCACTGGTGAGTCTGCTGCGTTCCCGTGACAAGGAGGTGCTGCGCTGCGCTTCCTTTGCTGTGAATATTTGTGCCAGTGATAAACCCTCTGCAGTGGAAATGTGCAAACATGGGTAAACACAACCAAAACTATTAAACTTAAACATGTGCTGAATTGTAGTAACACAAATGTCTCAGTGAAAACACAAAAATGTATGTTGGTCATCTCTGAAATGTAATTTCAGAAACAGCCGGCAGGGGGCGACATATTTTTTCCTTCTTTTCAACATAATTTTTATTTTTTGTTCAGTACATTTGTTATTACTGTCCATGTCTAAATGTTTATTTCTGTGCCACAGAGCTCTGGAGATACTTCAAGAAATCAGTCAGTCAACAAATCGTAGAAACTCTTTCAGTGACGTGGCCCTAATCAGCCTGCTCAACTCCAACTTACCAGCTAAATTCAGCCTGACGGGGCAGTTGACTTCCACCGACAACATTGCTGGTGGATTTTATGATGCAGGGAAGGTTTGTCATCTGTAGTTTTTCTTTTTCTACGCACATGTGTTGAGAGACAAGAAAAAAAGACTAAACTTTTCTTCTGAGCCGATGTTTCTGTGCTACAGTGTTCTTAAACTTAATTAATATAACAAAGCAAGGACACACCTTCTATGTTTAAAATCTGACAGTTTTCACACAGGAGAAAATACTTAAACTTGGAAAATGGAAAACCAGAACACTTCTTACCTCTCAGGATCTCAGAATCACAAACTATAAAAATGTGGGCAACAACTTTTAAATATTATTGGGTGAATGAATGCTTATTAAGCATTCACACTACAGTATTGTGATCCTGTTTATATTTCTTATCCTATCCTTATTCCATATGTTTTCTGGCATCTATCTCATCCCACAGTTTTTAAGCTATTTCAACAAATCATATCAAAACGTTCAGCTCCTTCAGGAGACGGGTGCTATGACTTTTGGTATTGGTGCAATTTTAGCTTTTTGAAATATTTAGCCTTTTCTACCACTTTTTTTCCTCATAGAAAATGAATTGAGTTCATTTTACATCCTTCAAATCTTTAGATCTGTTTAAAACCTTTTACTGCTCCTTTCACATTTTGTTCTGCTTCAGCTTCCTTGTACAAATAAAAAAAAAATCAGCTACTGTCAGCCAATTTCAGCTGTTTTTTTCAGCTGCTTTGGGCTCTTTTCAAAATCTTCTAACTACAAAATTGTTGTGCTTCTTCTAACTTCTTTCAGCTAATTTCAGCTTGTTATACTCTTTTCAGCTTATTGCTGCAAGTTTAAGCTTTTTCTGCTATTTCAGTTTCTATTTAGCTGTTTTTATGCAAATTTTAGCTGCTCACCTAATTTCACACTTTTTGCGCTTGTTTTAAACTTTTTTCAGCCTAATTCAGCAAAAATGTGCTCTCTCAACTTCCTACTGGTAATTTAAACTTCTTTCTGCCTTTTTAGCTACTATTCAGCAGATTTTAGCTAATTTCAGCTGTTTTCAGATAATTTCCAGTTTTTTGTGTGCATTTTTGTTTCTTTAAACCTAATTGGGCACAACTGTGCTCTACTGCCTTCTGGTAATTTAAGTTTCTTTCTGCGGTTTCAGTTACTTATAAGCTATTACTTTTTAATTTCAGCATTTTTTTTTAGCTATTTTACTATTTTTTGTGCTAATATTTGCTTATTTAAACCAAATTCAACAAATAAATGTTCTTTCTGCTTTAACTTAGGCTTGTTCTTCCATTTCAGCTACATTTCAGCATGTTTTCTTTTATTTCAGCTGTTTTTTCAGCAAGTTTGTCAGCAATAAGCATTCACACTGTGTTTTAACAGGAAGTGCAATTTCTCTGTCTTGCTTCTTTCTCTCGTTATTTCAAACCATCACATTTGAAGACTGATGACTGGACCTAAGATTTCTTTGTGTGTTGCAGGTTTGTTCAGGTCGGAGGATTCTGACATTGGAGGAATTGTTCAAAGAACCAGTCAACCTGCACCGACCCATTTTTGTTGTCGGCATGGCAACAGTGTATAAATCCATCAACACATTTACATTTAATCTAAATGCAGTTTCCATACGGAACAAGTAGGAAAAGTAAAAAACTCAGATTAATATCCAGAGAAGTAAATCAGTTTTTTTCTTTTTGTTGCGGTAGAGAGACTGTAGATCTGCCAGAAGAAAAACAAAAGAAAAGATCAGAATCAGCCATCAGCAATAAAAAAGACGGCAGGACACTAAGGTGCATGTTCATGCAGAGTGTAAAGACAGAACAGAGAAGAGGAGTGAACACTAGATGGCTGAAGTTCAGCTGTTAATGTTCATAGGGAATATAATTCTCTTTAATGGAGAGTTTGTTGTGATGTGTCTGACCGTCTGTACAGGATGAGGAATGAGGCTGAACGTGACGATGAGGCTCACTCAGCAGAGAAACCACAGACGACCTCTGATGATGGCTCATTGCAGATGCTGGTTAAAAAGGCTAAAGAATCCATCTTCCCTCTGAGCGATGAAAAAGAACAATATGCTGCACTGGGCAGGTGAGAAATTAACAAAATAAAACACGCACGCACGCAAGCAAGCAAACAAACAAATGACCAGATAGACCAATTGATTCTTCACAGTCATGAAAAACCAGATCGAACTTGAAACACTTGTGACATTTTGAATTTCCTCAGGCTTGTGAGTGAAGCCATGGGTGGAGCAGTGGTGGTGGAAAAGCTGCACGAGTTCCCATGGGTGCTGCACCTCAGTGATCTCAAGTTTCAGCTCAAATCCAACGTTATTCCCATCGGTTTGATCGACAAGGGCTTCTTCTGCCACAGAGCGCTGCTGTTCAAGGTACAACTCCCACAGAGTTATCAGCCAATTATAGCATGAACCCTTATTAAGCATTCACACTATAGTGATCCTGTTTATAGTTATTATTCCATTTTCCTTAAATTATTCCGTACGTTTTTCAGCACCTAACTCGTTCCATAATTTTTGTGCCATTTCAGCAAATATCAAAACAGCTGTTTTTTCCAGCTGTTTTGTGCTTCTTTCTGCTGACTACAACTTTTTTTTTGCTTCATCTAATTTCTTTCTGCTAATTTCAGCTTATTTCTACAAGTTTCAGCTATTTCAGCTACTATTTAGCTGTTTTATACTAATTTAAGCTTTTATGGCAAATTCCACTTTTTTTTTTTTAAACTCATTTAAACTTTTTCAGCCTAATCCAGCAAAAATGTGCTCTACTTGCTTCTGATAATTTAAGCTTCTTTTGGCTTTTTAAGCTACTATTCAGCTGTTTATATATTTGCAAGTTCTGCTTTTTTTTCTTCTTCCGATAATTGCATTTTTGGTGCTCATTTCTGCTTCTTTAAGCTTAATTGGGCACAGGTGTGCTGTCTCCCTTCTTTCTGGTAATTTAAGGTTATTTCTGCTTTTTAGCTCCTATTCAGCTGTTTTTTTTTTTTGTTTTTTTTTTTTTTTTTTTGGTAAATTTTTGTTTTTTACATAATATTTATTATTTTTTTTTTTT
>JARVGV010000646.1:20455211-20475253 GCA_031762435.1 Hypsolebias longignatus
AAGCTTAGATTACCACCTGTGAAATACTTATTCACACAAATTCATCCTAATTGCACAGTTATATTCTACCATTTTGTTGTTTACTACATTTCTTTTAGACCTTATATTTATTTTTCCCTTTTTTTGTACCCTTACTGCATGCGTTAATATTTCTTATTTGTTTTTAGAGTCGAATCAGTTCTTCTCATCCTGTACATTTGATCGCATTGTTGACATGCATGACGAATAAACAACACAAGTTCCCGTGGAGCACAACAAGTGAACAATTAAAGTTCATAAAAAAGGACTTGCACAAATTGAGTTATCCTTAAATGTTGGAAGCACGTACACTCTCCAAATTGTGCTTTTATTTATCTAACACGGTGCAGTTCTACACTACAGCCGTGTCCTGTGACATTTTTGTGCAAGCTATGAAATAACGCAACACAAAACTTGCTCTACACTTAGTTACTACTACTGCATGCTGTAGAAAAACTGCACTCATGACATGCCTAGCTTTAAAGCGCGATGTAAACTGGTAGTTTAGAGCGTCGACAAATAAATGCAAACACGACAGAAGACGTTGATTGGTTCAGCAAAATACTGTTGGTGCACCCTAAACAAATGCTATAAAAATATCCTCGGGTAACCTAACAAGGCAAGATAGTCAAGAAGCTTGGTTACATCCACACCACTCGCTTGACACAAACTGTTTAAGACTATTATCTGTCAAAAAATAAAAAAGAAAGAGAACGAAACTAGCCAGCGGCTACGCGGTTAGCATGCTAACGCTCCAGTTAAAAACTAGCCGAACTTCGTCCGGCGTTGACGGAACAGTCTCTCGCTAACTCAGCACAAAAAAAACAATGACACATGAAAGTAACCGTGCACGTCAAACTTAGCATTTTTTAATTAAGCATACGCGCGGCTGTTCCGCCACACAACAGCGCACAGTACACCGTGTTTGCAAGCTTGACGTGCGCGTCGTCCAGTTGGCTTATCTGCAGAAAACACCGCTGCCACAAGTTAGCTTAGCCGAGGAGCTAACGCTTGCTAACAGGCTAACGCCGAAGCGAGAGCCCCTCTGTCAAGACACAACCGAGATTGAAGCCGTGTCTCGCACAGAATCGTGGATTTCGCCACCAAAAAAACACATTTCCCCCCCTGCGTGGTGGGCAAAAGACGTGTCTACTCACAACGCGGCACTTTTCGCTGAGTCCTCGCTGTTAGAATCCGTTTAATCGAAGCAACGCTGACCTTCGCGGTAGTGAAACAACATTTCTGCTGGCTGACTGCGCCGCCATGTTCCTCCTGCTCTGCAAACCAACGCTGACTGTTTATTTGACTGGTAGCTGCTATCCTCCCCCACACCAAACCAAATCACGGGGCTCCAGCGACTCACCGCCGAAGGGGGGGGCGAATCGTGTGCACCCCCCTCCCCACCTACGTCCGCTTTACCTGTTAGGATGACGGCGCTCGCTGTTTGATTAATCAGCAGACATTTAACTGTCATGCTGTTTTAAAGCGTGCAGGATGCAAAACTGCATTTCATGTTTTCTCAAGAACAAAAAGTGAAACAGACAGCCTTAGGTATAAAATTACAGTTTAATGCATGTAAAATTAAGCTTTTAAACATGTACTGTATATGATTTAATATGATTATGCTGGGAGTAAAACTGATTTATTAAAAAAAAAAGTTAAAATCCATCTGTTTGTGCTAATTAGAAACTTGACTTGAGTTCAGAGTACTGCAAATGGTGTCAAAAAATAAGTAGATGTAATATTGCTAGTCTTTTTTATTATTTATTTTAATCTACTTAAAAAAAAGATTAGTTTGATTGACAGTATTAAAGTCAAAATGTAAGAAAGTACAGTACAGTAGTTTATTCTGTTGAAACTTGTGCAACACCGCCTCCTAGTGGTGAGCAGCTTCTAGTCAATGTTAAGGTCATGTCCTCAAAAGGGTTGTGTGAGAACTGACTGTTCGAGCAGGGGTGTTTCAAAAGTGGTGCCAGATGGGGGCCACCCCCAAAATCAAATGTCTTACACAAACAGTTTTTTATTTATTATTTTATATCCTGATGTAGGCTTCTCTCAGTTTCTTATTTTACAGTTTATATTACTGTATACTGTATTATTATATATGTACTGTATTATATATGTTAAGTTCCTGGCAAAAACCAATGCAGACATGTTTAGTTTTCTACACCACCTTATAATCTAGCTGTTTTTTTTTTCTTTTGACTGTCCTTTTGGTTGCTATTTTGTTTTGATTTGTAAAAATACTGTATACAGTATATATTTTAAAAATTTTAAAGAAATAAAAATTTGTATACTTTTTTGTGACTGTCTATTATTGTCGTCGTTATCCACTCCTTCATCTCTCATAAATGAGTCCCTGAGGCTCAATTGGATTAACCTGTATAAATAAAGTTGAATGAATATTGGTCACTGAGATCTACTCAGCCTATGAAAACTTGCCTTTTCATTTTTTTAACTCATTATTATAATTTGAAAGTTGAGCATTGCTTCTTCTTTCGTTTCACCTGCCACAGTTTATGCCAGAGTAAGAGACTAAGATCTGCTTATGTTGAGAAATGAAAGAGGCATTTTGTTCAAACCTCAAAAATAACATTAATGTCATGCTCAGAGTATTAATTCAACCTTTATTTATACAGGTTAATCCCATTGAGCCTCGAGGACTCATTTACAAGAGAGACCTGAAGTTTTTAACAAAGAGTAAAGACAACAAAGACAACAATAGACAATCATAAAAGATGCGTACAAATTTATTTATTATTTTTTAGTATGCATGGTTTTTATTTAGTGTTTTAGTTTTTTTTTTTTTTTTGTAATTTCAGACATGCCAAAAGTCACTCTTTCTTAGACAAATGATGTCACATTTACTATCGTATGCATCATGGGCTTTCAGCAGCAGACAACCTACACTTTTTCTATCTAGATGACAAATTTATAAACATTAAGGATGTCTAATATTTATATTATTGATTCAGCTGTGATTATAAAGCTCAACTAAGCTGTTTCAAAAATTTATCAAGAACCTGACCATATTTTACCATAAAACAAACGAAAGGAAACTAAAAGCAATTACATTGTTGTTATTTGCATTGTTCTAATTTTTTTAAAATTATTATTAAAAACTAGTTTTCACATCCATAATTGTTTTAATTGGACAGGAAAACTGTAATTGTTACCATCTGGTTCTGAAAAACTGATACAAATAAGACATTAACTGTCCTTGAAAGAATGACAATTCTGAGTTATTGGAAATGATTGTGGATAGGAAAATTCATATTCTAGATATCATAAATGAGTGTTTTATTTTTGAGTAGGACTGTAATTATGGACAACAGCAATGCATGTTCAATCTATTCATTAAATGCTAAAAAGCCACTTAAACCCTTTAAAGAACATTTTTAGACATTTAAACTTTTCTTTCAATCGTAAAAAAAAATGTATTCAGTATTATAATACAAATGATTAAAGGCAGCTTCACCATAATTTTAATTCTAATATTAAAAAAATAACATTTTGTCCAAGTTGAACACTATTAAAGTGGTTGTTTGATTGTATAATACAACCACCTGCCATACAAACCTTGTACTACAGACTGAATTGTTACAATATTTCAACTGTATCAGTACGTTTTTACTTTTGCCATCAAATGTACAACATTTAAAGGAAAACAAAGGACTCTTGGGCACTTATACTGTATTGTAATGATTAACAAAAAAAAAACTTCATTAGAAAATAGATTTCCACAAAATAAATTTTCTGAAAAATGTGTTTACTAGATTGTTTTTATTTCTTCACAAGATAACCCCCCAGGACAAATTGAAGAAAAAAAAATCAAATACTGTTGTGAGTTAATCAGCTCACATGACTAAAATGAATAAATGGGTTCATTTTTTTTTTCCACGTTTGTGTTGCCTAGGTAACTGAATCTTTTAAATAGTCGATTAGCCTCCATAGCTTTAAGTAAAAGGCAACTGGTCAGCAAGTCAACCCATTTGGCACAGTACTGGGTATGGGGATGAGAAAATAGAAAAATACTCCATTTGCAGTCCACACTTTTACAAGAAGCCATTCTTTTGCACGTTTTTTTTTTTTTTAAGCCAAGCAGTAATCTCAGGCCCAAACAAATGCACATAAACCATTTCACCTAAAACATTAAAAGAGGCTGTACACAAAATCAGTCTAAATCACCAAAGGGATGTTTTCACACATTTCCATCTCATACAAAGTTACAGAATTAAAAACTAATGGAAAAAGTGTCATTAACAGCATTATGGATACAAGCAACAGTCTGAACGAATTCATGCCATGTTCTGTTGTGATAAAACTGTTCTAATCTCCTATAATTAAATGCTACATCAGGGTTTTAATTTTTTGCTAGAGGTTCTGGACTTTGAGCCATACATGTCCTTTTCAGCTTTACAGTATAAATCCTGCTCATCTTTATACAATGATTCAAGAGCCAAAAAAAAATAAAATAAAATAAACTGTTGTGTTACAGCTTTCTTCCCATTTATAGGTGTCTGCACATATTCATTGTGGTGTAACTGGGTTACTTTGACTACGCTTTTCTTACAAATGGAAATTATAACCTCCACTTTATTAAAAAAAAAAAAAAAAAGACAATACAAGGAAATTTCTAATTACTGTACCTGCAAAATCTTTCAAGATAATAGGTCATCTGCAAAGAAGCTGAGCTGTTATAAATACGAGGAAGGGAGAAGAAATAAAAGTGGAATACACAGTATTTGATACAAAAGTGATTGCCTGGTTATTTGTAAAGTGATGTTTAGTCAAATAGCTGTGAAAAGTTAAGACCTGTGACATCAGTCAGAGCATAGAGAAAATGCCACAAACTGTACCATGCAAAAAAAAAAAAAAAAAAAAAAAAAGTAGGTTTATTAGCTAATGTGGAGGCTGCAGCAGCTTGGTTGTCAGTGCCACTGTCCGGTAATCTTGAAGTTGCGGGTTCAAGCCCAGGTTGCATCAGAAAGGGCTTCCGTCGTAAAACAAATTGCCAAATCTTTCATGAGTTTGCGACCACTAAAGGGAGCAGCTGAAAGAAACATTTTAGCTAAAGTAGTAGGGATGCAAGACATCATCGGCCAATATTAGCGTTAAAGTTCAATATTGGACATCGACCATTCCATCAAAATAACTCAGATGTAAAATACGTTTTTGTATGACAACCCGGTGACAAGGACGCCTGCAGCGGCAGCACAACGTGATGACGTCACATGCGCCTACCTGATCTGATCACGGTGGAGAGAAAGAAGTCAAAATGCCAGCGGTGTGGAAGTTTTTGTTGTTGAGGATGTTGGATTCCAATGATTTTTTGGACTACGTTGAGCCTCGCTACATCCTACACAGTCAGAGATATTTTTTTTCAATGTAACCTTACCCAAGTTACAAGCTGTCATTTCTGACGTCATTGTGAAGCTAATAGCCAATTGGACTTGGATGTTTTACCACAGACATTTGGACGTCGTGTTAGCCCTGTTAGCATGATTAGTGTTGCGGCACAATGGATAGACAAAAACGTTTTTCTTAAAAAGACCGTCCTTCATGCACAGGAGTGCAGAGGATCCCACACTGCAGCTAGGAACCTGGAAAAAGCCTCCACAAGTGAGACAGCATAACACTTTTTTAACACATCGGCATATCTGATATCGGCCAAAAATCCATTATAGTGCATCCCTATAAAGTAGCGTTCTTTTGCAATTGGATGTCGATTTTGAGTACAGTAAGTTGTTTTATAAGCCTGAAAACTATAAAAAGGGCCCTCTTTGGCTAGTCAATAGCCTAGATTAGGCCAAAACTTCTACCCTTTTCTCCATAATCTGTGACTGATGTCACAGCTGAAAACGTACTACCTATTGATCACTTTCTGACAGAACATCACTTGAAAAATGGCTAGTTATCCTTTGAAGCCTTAAACAGCTGAAGTGGGAGAAACAAACCGTGAAGTGATCATTCCTGAAGTTTTAAAATTACACACTGTACAAAAACAATTCATATCAATAGGCACTTCTTAAATAAGGTCTTCTTTCCTTCAGTTTATTTGAGTAATTTTTTTTTTTTCCCCATTCAATATGGCACGGCAGGGCAATGACTCGGAACAACAAGCGAAAGCTAAACGGCCCTGGGAATTCCAGCTGGGAGGGCTGTCTTGTGTGGGAGTTGGAAACGCACATCAGGGTCAAGGAGCTGAGGAATCCGCTGGCTGGACACGACCATGAAGACCCCAGGAGAGATGGTTCTTTGAGATAGGTGTGTGTGGGGGTGTGAAAGGGGGTGTAAAGGGCTCAGGGGAATGTATTTTCTTTGTTTTTCTTATGAGGACTTCTCTTTTCTCAATCTTGGTGAATCAGCACCATGGGAGTTCACTCCATTTACTCCATTGGCTAGAATCAAAAAAGTATAAAACCAAGTTAGAATATGTATATTTTAAAAAAATGATAATTGTTCTGATGTTTTTGCTTTTCCGTCAGTGCTCTTGCCCTCTCACCTTTGTCTTTCTTTGATTTGCTCTTAGAAGGAGCTTGTTTCTTTTTCAAGGCCTGGGCATCAGAATGCTCTCTCCATCGGCGCAGCTGAAAGTTGATGAACTTCCACATCATGAAGGCCTGCGTGAAGCAAATGGCTGCCAGGACGGTCACTCTAAGCGAGGCAAATAACATATGAATTACAAAAAAAATAATAAATAAATAAGGAAATCGTCAAGTTTTAGTTATTAAACGTTCTACGAAGAAGTTTACAGGTTTCATGTAGCCACCAAACAGCTTTTATGTGTGCTGAGGTGCACGTAGTCGAGTCCCAGTCCACCTTTTATCCGAAGTCTCACATAGACCCAAAATGTTTAAAAGCTTCATTGGACTGCGATGTTTTTGGACAGTTTTCTTTTTTTCCTTCTCTTTACATTCACTTACCGAACGAAGAAAATGTTGAAGTTCCCTGAGGCCAGATCAAAGCCTTGTTTCTCAGCAGTGGAGAGGCCAAAGCCCACGGTGAGGACAGACAGGGACAGGGTGAGCAGCCGTCCAAGAACAAACAAGACAGCCCAGATGCTGAAGCTGTGAAACCAAGACAGGACGATCGTCTTTGAGCACTCAATTAAGTCCAAAACTGTTAAATGTATACATATATATGTATACAGTATATACATAGGTTCATCATGACTATAGTACTCCTTACCATTTGTGCATGTGCATATTGTCTTTTTCCAAAGTTGTGTATTCTTATTGTTTGATTATTTCAACTGTGTCTTTTTTCGGTATACAGTACAGTAGTTTGAACTATCTCTATCCTTATATCTCTATCCATCTCTATATTTCTGTCCCTATCTATATCTCCATCCCTCTCTACTTCCATATCTCTATCCCTATCTATCACTCTATATCTCTATCCCTATCTATCACTCTATATCTCTATCCCTATCTCTCTCTATATCTCTATCCCTATCTCTCTATATATCTCTATCCTTATCTCTCTATATATCTCTATCCTTATCTCTCTATATATCTCTATCCCTATCTCTATATATATCTCTATCCCTATCTCTCTAGCCATCTATATTTATCGATCTCTCTCTATCCATATATCCCTGTCGCTATATCTCTATCGCTACCTATCATCCCTAACTCTCTATAGCTATCTACATCCATATATGCCTATCTCTACCCCTCTCTACATCTCTACCCCTCTCTACATCTCTACCCCTCTCTACATCTCTACCCCTCTCTACATCTCTACGCCTCTCTACATCTCTACCTCTCTCTATGTCCCTAACCCTCTCTACATATCTACCTCTCTCTATGGCTCTACCCATCTATAGCTATCTCAAAATAAATAAATAAAATGTCTATATCTATATATCTATCTAAAATTAAAGACTAACCCCATTTGTCTGCTCTCGTTGCTGAAGTACACCAGGCGAGAAACGTGGAACAGGAGCTCAACAAAATAGTGCAACACCAGCAGGACCAAGCCCAGACGGTTCAGGCTAGAAGACACAATCAGGCATCTTTAGAAATGCTGCAAAGATCGCAGCATACAAACAAATGCCTCATTACACTTTTAATTGTAGCTTTTCTTAGGTGGCAGCACTTACTTGAGAATGTAGGCGCCAGCGATGTGGGCCAGGTACAAGAAGACGTACACAAGCTGACGTGGAATATCCTCCTGAATGGTAAACACAAAAGGACGTGAGGCCAAGAGTGGTCAAAATATTTACAGCAGTGTGGTTCTGCATGGTCATTTCAGCAAGAAGAGTACAATTATTCGAAACAATAACACTTGGCTACAAGGAAGTCAAACAGGAAGAAGCCTAACAGAAGTAACAGTACGTCATCCTATCCAAAAACGATTCATTTACCACACCCTCAAACACATTCTTACTTTCTTTGTCTTTTGGAAGTAAAGTTCAGGGAGAACATGTAACCAGTAACCCATCTGACAAATGTAGAAGAATTTCATTTGAAACCTGAAAGAGAACAAGCATTTTCCTTTTGAGCACTCCTAAAACAACATATGCAGCAGGTGTTTGTTTCTGTTTATCCATAAATAACTGGTATGATTCTACGACTTACGGCATCAGGGTGTGAGGATAACCCTCCCACAGAGAGACAGGATTGGACAGGAAGTGTTCCTAGGAACAAAGAGGTTTTCAAATTCAGTGTAAGGCCTAAACCAAAAGCAAGCAAAAAATAAAACCAATACAAGCTGCACGTACAGAAAGAAGGATACTTGTGCCCCAACCGAAGGAGAACAAGTAGAAGGCGCTCAGCTGGCCAGACTCATTAAACTTGCTGTGTTTAGTTTTGGAGAAATGCTTCTTCCTGTTGATTTTCTGCAAAAATAAAAATAAATAAACAAAAGGAACAATAATAAAGCTAAGCTTAGCATCCCCTGAACCAATGCATATTGCTCACTGCCTGTCATAAAGCTTGACTTATTAGTTATAAGTAATAATATATAAGTAATAACTTATAAGTTATTAGTGAGAGACTAGGTCATTAGTGAGACTCAGTCATTAGTGAGAGACTGAGTCAGTGGTGAAAGTCTAAGTCATTAGTGAGAGACTAAGTCATTAGTGAGACCAATTCATTAGTGAGAGACTAAGTCATTAGTGAGACCAATTCATTAGTGAGAGACTAAGTCATTTGTGAGACCAAGTCATTGGTTAGAGATTGTCAATAGTTAGAGACAAAGTCATGAGTGACACAAAGTCAATAGTGAGAGACTAAGTCATTAGTGAGAGACTAAGTCATTAGTGAGAGACTAAGTCATTAGTGAGAGACTAAGTCATTAGTGAGACCATGTCATTAGTTAGAGACTAAGTTGAGACTAAGTCATTAGTGAGACCAATTCATTAGTGATAGACTAAGTCATGTGTGAGACCAAGTCATTAGTTAGAGACTAAGTCAATAGTTAGAGAAAAAGTCATGAGTGACACAAAGTCATTAGTTACAGACTAAGTCATTAGTGAGACCAAGTCATTAGTGAGAGAGACCAAGTCATTAGTGAGAGACTAAGTCATTAGTGAGAGACTAAGTCATTAGTGAGAGACTAAGTCATTAGTTAGACCGATTCATTAGTGAGAGACTAAGTCATTAGTGAGAGACTAAGTCATTGGTGAGAGTCTAAGCCATTAGTGAGACCAAGTCATTAGTGAGAGACTAAGTCATTAGTGAGACCAAGTCATTAGTGAGACCAAGTCATTAGTGAGAGACTCAGTCATTAGTGAGACTCAGTCAGTGAGACAAAGTCATTAGTGAGAGACTACGTCATTAGAGACTTAAGTCATTAGTGAGAGACTAAGTCATTAGTGAGAGACTAAGTCATTAGTGAGAGACTACGTCATTAGAGACTTAAGCTATTAGTGAGAGACTAAGTCATTAGTGAGAGACTAAGTCATAGTGAGAGACTAAGTCATAGTGAGAGACTAAGTCATAGTGAGAGACTAAGTCATAGTGAGAGACTAAGTCATTGGTGAGAGACTAAGTCATTGGTGAGAGACAAAGTCATTAGTGAGACCAAGTCATTAGTTAGAGACTAAGTTGAGACTAAGTCATTAGTGAGAGACTAAGTCATTTGTGGGATCAAGTCATTAGTTAGAGACTAAGTCAATTGTTAGAGACAAAGTCATGAGTGACACAAAGTCATTAGTTAGAGACTAAGCGTTACTTTATTTTTAAAGTTGTGCATTTTTTCTAAATTTATGAACAGTGTCTCATGTGTAAAAAGAAAAAGAGGCCAAAAAATGTATATGCTGTGAATGACTCTCCACAACCTCAACTATTTTTAGGTCAACATTTAACTGACCAAGTTAGTCATTTTCTTCAACTAGCTGTTATCTTGAATTACATTGTGTAAAAAAAAGAAATAAAAAGAAGAAAGAACAAGAATCGGATGTAATCACACATCAGCATTTACTTTCTGAAAGTTCTCATGAGTGCGTCTCACTTACATCCAACACATACTCCTGGATGATGGCGTGCATGATGATGGCCACCAGCATGTAAAAGAAAACGGTAGCCAAGTCCTTGATGCCGTGGTGGAAGTGGTTCACTGCCGTCTCCTCTGGGCCTTCTGAGGAACAGACACATCAGGACCAGTTCATTCACATTGTAGATATGAGATGCACCTGGTTCATCAAACCCTTGTGGGAATTTCAGAAACATTTCTTACACTTTAGGCAAGAAATACTCGAGCTTAATCATCCTAAATCCTGAATGGGTGGAGTTTGGATTAGCGAGTCTCAACTGTGTTCAATTACAACATAGTAAAAACTAATCAAAACATACATTTACTTATGTTTTATATAAAAAAAATACCTGAAAAAATTAATCTAATCGTTAGCACGGATAGAAAAAACACAGCTTTTAAATTATCTCCATCCTTGTAAAGATATATTTGTCTAATAATAGATAGAAGTTGAACACAAGTTACAGAAACAGCACAGCAGCAAAGCATCACAGATAAAAGTAACCAGCAGGCATCTTGCAAACCTCGAGCTTGTTGTGCAACTCAGTTTGAATAAATCCTGAGGTTGTGTGTTCTTTCAACAAAAGCATCTGGAGTTGGCAAAGAAACAGCTAACCTTGAAAGAAGCAGGTCTTTGAATTTTGAGGCCTACATTGCACCTCAGCCTAAATTCATCCTGAGCAACCTTGCCACTAGAGAACTTTAGAAATCAGGCAGACTATATTTAGCTCCAATGAGGAGGGAAGAAAGAAAAAGACAAACTCCTAAATGGGGTTGTCTGAGGCGAAGTAAGTACCGCTCTGGAATCCAAATGAGAAGCTTCGAACACAAAAACACTGTTACGTGCACACACACTACCTTCTGGTATTCCACTTACCATTGGTTGAGATCGTCACATTGTACTGGACAGTAATGAATATTACTGCAAACTTTGAGGTGACCTGCGGATTAAAACAAGAAGATTGTGACTTAAAAGTGCAATGGTCAAAATCCGAGATTAAAAATTATGAGAATGTGAACGTGGTAACAACAGAACATTTTACAGGTATTCATTGTGCATAAAAATAACTTGAAAATATTATTTTGCAAATAGCTTTTGTGCTTCAAAAGCAGGAGCAAGTCAAGCTCAACGTTGTTTCTGTTGTTTCTGAAAAGCCTCTTCTTTTTGGCTGTGGTTTTACCAGAGAGGACGAAGGCACAGTGGGAATCTCGTTCTTTGTTTTAAAATAGGAGTAAAAAAAATATGTGGAGAAAACTATAATATTACTTTGTATCAAAAAATACAGTTTTACTAATAATAATAATGAGGTCTCCTTTAGGAGGAAAGCACTGTGTGTGTGTGTGTGGGGGGGGGGGGCATTACTAGACTATTAATAATAATAAAAAATGTATGAGAAGAAGTTGCCAAGAAGTTGAGCCTATGAGAATGTATGAGACGTTGACAGACTAAGACATTATTAAGGTACAAAGTCATTAAAATGCAGTCATAACAACAAGACACCGAGTCATAATTATGAGAGGCCAAGTCATTATATGACACCAAGTTATTTTAATGAGACTCCAAGTCATCTGTGAAACTAAGCCATCGGTGAGACAGTAGGTGAGACCGTAAGTCTTCGGTGAGACTAAGTCATCAACGAGACCAAGTCATCAGCGAGACCAAGTCATCAGTGAGACTAAGTCATCAGCGAGAGACTAAGTCATCAGTGAGACTGTCATCAGCGAGACTGTCATCAGCGAGACTGTCATCAGCGAGACTAAGTCATCAGCGAGACTGTCATCAGCGAGACTAAGTCATCAGCGAGACTAAGTCATCAGCGAGACTAAGTCATCAGCGAGACTAAGTCATCAGCGAGAGACTAAGTCATCAGCGAGAGACCAAGTCATCAGCGAGAGACCAAGTCATCAGCGAGAGTAAGTCATCAGCGAGACTAAGTCATCAGCGAGACTAAGTCATCAGCGAGACTAAGTCATCAGTGAAACTAAGTCATCAGCGAGACTAAGTCAGCAGCGAGACTAAGTCAGCAGCGAGACTACGTCAGCAGCGAGACTAAGTCAGCAGCGAGACTACGTCAGCAGCGAGACTAAGTCATCAGCGAGAGACTAAGTCATCAGCGAGAGACTAAGTCATCAGCGAGAGACTAAGTCATCAGCAAGACTAAGTCATCAGCGAGAGACTAAGTCATCAGCGAGAGACTAAGTCATCAGCGAGAGACTAAGTCATCAGCGAGACTAAGTCATCAGCGAGATTAAGTCATCAGCGAGATTAAGTCATCAGCGAGACCAAGTCATCAGTGACATTAAGTCATCAGCAAAACTAAGTCATCAGCGAGACTAAGTCATCAGCGAGACCAAGTCATCCGCGAGACTAAGTCATCAGTCATGGACTGTCTATGTCTATGACTATGTCATGCTAATGTTATAATGAACAGATGACAGGCTATATTAATAAAAATGTAAAACCATAGTAAACACACAAGCCATATTTATGAATGGCACAGTAAAAATGATGAAAAACTATATGCTGTATATTGTTATTATTTCAGCAGGAAGGACATTAAGAACAGCTTCTTACTTACACTGTCGGCTTGAGTTGGTAACTCATAGTTGAAATATTAACATCACAATATTTGTAGTGCCTGATTCTCTCCCCCAATCATAATTATGTTAATGTGATTTGTAGCAAGGCAGTGATGGACAATTCATCCATCCAGCCATCCATCCATTTATCCATCCATCATCATGCCTGTTCCGGGGTCGGGTGGCGGGGCCAGCACCTTCAGCAGTCGTCTTTTCCCATAGCAACCTCTTCCAGCTTTTCCGGGACCAGTTTAAAACCAATTATTTTAGGGTTCGTTACAACAAAGCTGCCGCTGCTGCGGGGCCGTCGTTTTACTTTGAAGGTCCCGAACCGGAAGTAGCTGTAATCGCGTCCAGCTGGACGCCAGCGCGTCTCTGTCCGCTCCGCATGAAAACAGGCTTTAAAAACGACACAAACCTGCGCATTTAAAGTCGAGCACGGACACTTTTAACGCGGCGCGAGCGGCTCGTTCACCTATGACGTCATTAAAAGCGCTCATCAGCTCCGAGGGGCGACTTTCCGCTTGCAACCGTTGTGTGATTGCCACGTAACACAAGCACGCACAAACCGAACGTGGACGAGCCTTGCAACATATACAAACAGCCCGGGGGGCGATGCAGCTTCTGGAAAACTTGCAAACGCAGGCACGTTTCAGCAAAACAGGTTCGCATCTGAATAATGTTCATTTTATTTTATTTTCCCTTCTCAAACGCGCAAAATGACGAATGCGGAGACAAGTATGGCGAATAAGAAAAAGCACCAGATGGAAAGTGAGCTCTTCTTCCGAACTAATTAACTTTATTGTGAATCACACGTGTGTAGATTAAAAGACAAGATTTGATTCCTGGAATAAAAGCACGGGGGCCATGATTGTGCAAGACAAACTTTCGGTAAGGGAAGTGAGACGATGGCCATGTCGGCTTCTGAGCGCACAGAGACGGGCTCTCTCAACTCAACATCCACCGACACAACCGCTCAACATGTGGACTCACCTCAAACATCAGCCCGAGCAGGAACACCATAGCAACACAGGAAACAATATCTGCATGGTTCTGGATGACAAACTCGTGGCTCAGCACCGGCGGGTTCTTGTTCGTCTTTTTCCGGATGCCCATGTCGACGCGCTTCGTCGGACTCCTTCTCTACAGACGCGCTTTTTCTTTCCTTCCAGATGACGCTCCTCGGTGGCTCACAACTCGCCGTGCTTCCTTCACGCGCAGGGCCAGGCCAGCTATTGAATGGCGTGTCACTCTTCTGTTAGTGGGAGGACCCACGGACGCGAGAACAGCCGAAGAGAAGCTCATTGCGCGCAGCAGAGAGAACAGCTGCGGCTCTCTGTCGCCACCTAGAGGTTTGGAGTGTATTTCAAATTTTATTTTATTTTTTTTTCCCTCTAAAGATAAAATTTCGAAGTTGTTGTACCATCTTTGGAGGGTTTCCCCATAAATGATTGAACTAAAAATAATTTAATTTTAAAATTTTGGTTTTAACTTTTAGAGCTTTAAATGGACAGGCCCCCCAGTACATCACTGAAATGTTGATCCTTTATTCTCCAGCCCGCACCCTTCAGTCTTCAGCATTGAACCTTCTAAAGGTCCCTAAGACCCGGTTTAAAACTCGGGGTGACCTTTCCTTTCAGGCCGTAGCCCCCCGGCTGTGGAATGCCCTGCCCCTGTCTCTTGGTGTGACCGTCTCTGCTGATTCCTTTAAAACGCAGCTTAAGATACTTTTATCCAGACAAGCTTTTAGTTAAATGTTGTATTTAGTGTTTTTATCAGCTGTTCTTGTTTTTATCAGCTGTTTGCATTGATTTTATTAATCAGCTGTTATTATATATATATTTTGTTCTGTTTTAAGCTTTTGTTTTGTATTATGTACAGCACTTTGTGATTGTATAAGTGCTATACAAATAAAGTTTACTTACTTTCCTGCGTATTTCTTCATCTACTCTTCTAGGTCACTCTATGTTCCTCCCTCATTTGGAAATAAGTGTCGACTACGGCCTTTGCCACTGGTAAAATCCACCATATGTCCTTCCTGGTTTCTTTCCTTGACACCAAACCTACCTATCACTTCCTCATCACCTCTGTTTCCTTCACCAATACGCCCATTCAGGTCTGCTCCTCTCACCACTGTTAGATAATTTAACTATCCCATCTGCTAATTAAAAAAATAAGCCGCCCTGGAAGGAGAAGATATTTTCTTAACCCAGGATTTAATCTTGCAAGATGGAACAACGTTGAAATACAAGCAGACCAGATGTTAGCATGTTGCTTCATCTCCAAGTTTGTTCAAAGAGAGCATAAAGAACTGTCTTTTTATAATGGTTATCAGACAGAGGCGAGGTCAGACAACTCTGCTCTCCAGCATAGGGCCTTGAGTTTATCAGGTGAAAAACTCCAGGCTTCTGCAGCTCCACTCTGTCCAGACAAAACAGCTCTAACACACACACACGGATCATATTGTTAGTTATCTTACTTTATCATGCTGAGACCCCCAGTCTTGTCAGCACAGAGACAGACTAGTTATGACCCAGTTCTGTACAGATGAGACAGGCTCAGCTGCTCTGAGTGAGCTTCCCAGGGTCAGCACCCAATAAGGAGTCCTTTTTATTTTGCTGGCTTCCATCATGTATATAGATTGAACTTCACCCCACTTTCCACCATCAGAAACAGATAACACCAATGACATCACACATAGTCACCCCACTGATACACTATGATAGGCTGTGCCCACCCCAGATGTGTAGGAGGAGCCAAGGGCCAATATAAGTGTAGCACACTTGAAATGGACCAGTAGGGTATGAGCAAACGAAGCTTTTATGAAGCACTGAACCAGTTGGGTCAAATGTTTCAAAAGTATGTTCAGTTGTTGAAGTTTCAGTTACAGTGACCTCTTGTGGCAATTTGCAATGCTACTCTCAAATTAGGCATTATGCTTTTGGTGGCACACACCAAAGACCTTAAAGCTAAATCACAAATAAATCAAACAGTTTACAGCACCAGTCAAAAAAAAAATAATAATTTTAGCAGGATATTGCAATGACCTCATTTTGATTTTTTTTGGTACCATCATTAGAAAATGAGTTGATCAGTAAGACCAATATTTTTGTCTCAGTTCATGCTTGAGAAGCATGATTTTTTTGGACAAATTGTTTTTTTTTATTTCCTTGTCAAACATTGTCTAACCTGCTGTTTTAAATTAAATCAAGGCATGTGTGTAATTACTGTTGTATAATCAACCATTTAAAAGGAGAGCATGACTGGACCTCCTCTTCGTCTTTCCTCTCCTCCTCATTCAATCTGGCTCACCCCTTTTTCCAATTAATTTTTTTTTCTCCCCCTGCCACCCACCCCTCCCGCCATTCCGGCACTTTCTTGCCTGCTGTCAGTGTGTGACAGATCGATGCTGTATCCTTTCGGCTTCCCCTTGCAACTGTATTCTCCTGGTAATTGAGCTCAGCTGGTCTCCCAGGGGGATTCTGATTTTTCACAGGCCCATCTTGGAGCTCACTCCCCCTTCTCCATCTACGTCATCACTTGCTCCCTCCATCCAGCTCTCTGGCTTTTTTTTTTTTCACAGTCTTTATTCCACTTGCTGCTTCCACCTGTAAAAACCCTAACAACCAATCCCCTGGTGCTGTAATTGGTTTTGATTTCTACCTGAAATGTCATCTCTCTCACCTTGCAGAGCCTGCTCAGTGTGTGCAGCCCTTGTTTGCAAAATATGTCATGCTTTACCAGTCCAGACCTTATGACTGATGCCACATTCGGTGATTCAGAATAAGCATCAGAAATAGAAGCTTATTACATTTGCTATTTTATTCATGTAAATAAATCATGATCTCTGAGTTTTTTCAGTTAAAATGTTATATTGTAAGGTTTAAGGTTTAACCTTTGTAGTTAAAAGCATCTCGATGTCCCTGACCAAATCACCTTTTGATATGAAACTAGGCTGTCATTGTGTCAGGGATCTGCAAACGTATTTTATCATATTCTTGACAAAAGGAAGTACAGAGCAAATCACAATTCAAAGGGAGCTAGTTTCACCTTGTCAGAGTGACATAAGAATTAACATGGATTGCAGTGGAGTGAGGCCAAATACTCAAACTTTGCCTTTTAGAAGAACTGAAATAAAGCTACTGTGAATATTTAAGTGCAGATTGCTTCATAAACTTGGTGAACCTTGGTTTAGGACGTATTTGTTTTGTTCAGACTAGTGTTCTACTTAATACTTTTCTGTCACGATGTTAATGAGATCAGCAGAAGAATAATGTTTTCTACCCTAATTTGTAAGCAGTGAAAAATTGCCATCCTTCCTACTAATGTGTGTGTCAACGTGAGGTGTAATGAATGTTTTTGAACCTTGGGTTGTTCCCCTGCGATTCAAGCTATACCTGTACTGATGTGCAGGCAATGCCCTTTTAGAAGTTTAGAAACACAAAATGTTTAAGGATTAATCAGTTCTTATTATTTCTCTTATTGTTACATGATGCATTTTATAGTGATGTGAAATATTTAAAGATAAACTAAGAGATGTTCATAACTAAACAGATACCATCTATCAGGACCATAGGAACACACATGTCTTTTAGTCACTTGTTTCCCAAAGGGCCACTGTCTTGCATGGTTTAAACACTTCACTGCCTTGACATACATGATCTGAATGAATGAGTGATTACCAGGCTTCTGTAGAAACTGAAGTCATGCTGAACAGCAGACAAACAAACAGACTGGAAAGTGGCCCTGGAGAACCAGGATGCGGCACCCTGATTCAGTGAGCACTCAGCTAAAGCTACATATTGTCATCTTTTTGACAGTCCTTTTAAGTTGTTGGACTGTTTTATTTTTATTTGGCAGGTGTGGATGAGTGGTTAGAGCAGTTGTCCTTCAGTGGGAGAGTTGGGGTTCAATTCCACCAGCAGTCACATGCTGAAGTGTCCCTGGGCAAGACACTGAACCCCTCATTGCCTCCGATGTGTGCCCCATCAGTGAATGAATGCGATAAAGCACTGATTATTCTTTGTATAGATATAGTAGAGTGCTGTGTAAATGAGGGCACATATTGTGTTGTAAAGAGCTTTGAGTATGTTGATCAGATAGAAAGGTGCTATGTAAGTACAGTCCATTCATGGTGACCCCTGTAGAAGCAAGCAGCCAAAAAACAAACAACTCTGTTAAAACTGAAAAATACAAAGAAGTGTTTGTAACGACAAATCATTTCCTGAACCCCAAATTTAATGAAAACATTACCTGAATGTTGTTTGTTTGTGTAAAAGATAACCAACAAAATCACCAGTAAGTCCGACTTTACATTGTTACACCTTTTACGTTTGACTGTCAGGAGGAGCGCTTCACAACCACCTGACAGACTGAAAATCAGGTTCATTTCACAGATGTACCACTAACCGCATGCATTTCTGCTCTCAAAAGCTGTTAAATCACCTTTACTGTAAGGCTGCTCTACAAAAAGCTGTTATCTATTTGAACATTTTCTCTGTTTTTGATTTTCTACTTCAGCCCTTCCTTGGCAAATGCATGACCACCCTAACATGGTTACACATACTTTACAATGCAAACTCAGCAGCCACTAAAACAAGCATGTGGAACGGAGAGGCAGAAAAACATTCAGTGCCAGTTCCACATTGTGTTTTCAGTCTGTGTTACTGCCAACCCTTGTCATCCTGTGGAGAGAGCTGACCACCGGTTGTCTGCTAAGATACACAGTGATGAGTGTCATGTTGGGGTTGTCTCCTGCAGGGACCGCCATCGCTGGGAGACAGGCGCCCTGACCAACCTGTGGGAGTCATACATGGCATTACTGGCAGTGTTCCTGCCTGCTTTTACTGCCAACTCTGCTTGTCATACAGGCATACTGGTGCCTGGAACTTTAGCTCCATTTTCCTCACAGCACGAGGGGACCAAGGTGTAAATCTCTCCAAGGTTTCACCATCACTAGCATGTCCATATTCTGGTATAAAGTCAGTAGTTTTCAAGTATTTGAACAACTTTTTCAAACTATATAATTATATAAATATGTGTATTGGTATTTCTCTCTACATCATTGTGTAAAAAAAAATAAAAAAATCATACAACATAGTGGACAGCTCTTTTCTCTCATTATCTATGATGTCCATGTCCTCTTGTACCCTAATGCCATCAGTTGTCAACTTATTTGAGTTTGGTGTGAGAAAATAAATGTGGCTTTTGAAGTATTGTGCATCTCCTGCTCAGTGCATGATAGTTGGCATCCCTACTTCTCACATCGCCTGTGTCCTCGTCGCACTTAAGTCTAACATGCAGGCAGGGCTGGTTAGTTGATAGTTGCAATGAAGCCATAAACAAGCTTTGTTTGCGAATGAACTCAAATAATTATTTTACTTTATCAAATGCTCATAGTCATACCTCGGATCTTTGAAAAGGTGCCAAAAACTTTTTTTTTTACAGAGAATATGCTGAGAGTCGTTACCCTAAAACATGTTATATTATGTTTGTATTTGTCTTATGCAGGTTAACACAAGGTCAACAATGCAAGGAAATGTTCAGGATGAGAATAACCTATTTGACTTGCTAAGAAACAAACAAGCAAAAAGAAAAACAAGAAATACTAAAACATGCAGTAAGGGTATACAATAAAGTACCAAAAAGTGAAAAAGAAATGTAATATTTACAAGACCGCAAAGAAATATAGTAAACAACAACATGGCAGAATATAAGTGTAAGTGCTATATGTTGTCATGATTGTATGTTTTCATACAACAATGACATTACTTCTCTGCATTTAACACATCACACCTGAGATACACCCAGGTGGAGCAATGGGCAGCTATGTAAGAACCCGAGGTGAAATTAAGGATTGGGTGCTCAGGGACACCATGATGCAAGTAGGATGAATTTGTATGAATAATATAATATAATATAATATAATATAATATAATATAATATAATATAATATAATATAA
>JARVGV010000646.1:20592399-20609063 GCA_031762435.1 Hypsolebias longignatus
AACAACTTCGAACGGCCGTATTAGTGATTCTAAATGTGTTTCCAAGCAGTTAGTTAACAAAATACCCTAAAAAACCCGAAAAAATTAAAAAATGCTGCATAAAAAAGGCAACGAACAGCGCGATGACATCACTAGGGGCGGAGTCGTAAGTACGGAGCGTTGTAGGTCGATGGAGTCGTAACTCGGGGACGACCTGTACATAGACCATTTTAAATGGAATATAAAATTATTTTTAGTGATTCATTCAGTTTTTTTTTTTTTTTTACTTATTTACAGTAGTCCCTCATTTATCATGGGGTTGAGGGGACCACACCGTGAAGTAAGGATACAGTAGTCCAAATTCAAGTTTCACTCTCAGTCTTCATCTTCTGTGTAAATAAACAATTTAAATACTGTAATATTTTAAATGAACAATCACAGCAGTTAAATTTAAATTGTAGAGAAGAGAAGCGCACCAGGACAGCAAAGGGTTAACCCTTCACGCTGCAGCAGCACGGAGCAAAAATGTACTTCTTGATAGATTACACTGTAACAACTGAACATAGAAGATCTAAAATAATTAAAAATAACTTTTAACACGTTTATATTTTGTGAATGTGACTTTACGACATGACGTACTTTGAATTTTAAGTTGGAAGACAAATGTCGATGGTGCAGCTGGACAGCAAAGGGTCAACCCTTCACGTCTGTGAAAGTCGAACCGCAAAGTAGCGAGGGACTACTGTACTGTTATGGGGTATCACCATTCTGCGACCCACATTCATCAAGCAGATCGAAACATGTCCAGTGACCCCAATAGCCAGCTTCAAAACAGTCTTGTTGGGGGCGTCAGGTTTTCTGCCCCGTGGTTTTAGTGCATTACTAACACTTGGACCTGACTTGAGCTCAAACGCAGAAATCGCTGAAGCTAAACTTTCTGTGTGAATCCATTTGGAGCAGAAAGAGAAGACCAGAACAGAAAACTGAGGACAGACAAAAAGAAGGACATTTTCACGACCCTATAGGATTTTATTCAACCAGTTCTGTGACGAGGTTGTGAAAGGTTTAAAGCGTTGGTCTTGCAAATAGAAGACTGGGTTTGATCCCTGGTTGGAAGACTTATTTGTATTGGTGATGATATATAACAATTTTGTTTCTTTTATATACTTTTTTCTTAAATGAAAAACCTGGTACCACTTTACAATAAGGCTCCCCTTATAGATGGCTAATAAATAGTTTATAGATACTGATGGAGCTGTTTTAAAATGATGGAGATGTGAAAGGTCACAGATGTTTTTCACCTACTAAAGTCAAATGTTATAACTCATATTACCATGTGTGTCTGTGTTAAAGAGTTGTTTTTGTCTGGAGCCTTCTCCCAGATGAGCAAGGAGGCTGCAAGAGTCGTCTGACCTTGTCTTTGTCTGATAACCATTATAAAAAGACACTTTTAGGCTCTCTGTGAACATACTCGAACACAAAGCGTCATGTAAAAATCTTGCCTGCTTGTATTTCAACCTCTGTTCCATCTTGCAAGATTAAACCTGGGATTATGAAAATGATCTACCTTTCCTGCTGCATATTTATTTAATAAGCTACAAGGATAATATAAAATTATCCTAACAGATATGTTATTAATTCCTCTATAAACACTTTATAAATCATTAATAGCTGCTTATTATGCATTTATTAAGGGTGACAGAGAGATAAAACTCACCAGTTTCTTGTCAAATAGTAAGCTAAATCTGACACCTTTATATTTCACTTAGACTAAGTTACCTTGTGAACACAATAAACATTTGTAAAAAATATTTGAGGATATATTAGTTGTAGATACTAATAATGCAATGATAAAGTACAAATTATATGCTAAAGAAATAGTTTACAAATGCTTATTGTGCTTACAAGATAGTAACTTAATCTGAAATGTTTAATACAACAACTTTAAATGAAATACATAGGTGAACAGATTTGGCTCACTATTTAGCAAGAAACTGGTCCGTTTTGTCTCTCTGTCACCCTTAATTAATGCATAATAAGCAGTTATTAATGATTCATAAAGTATTTTTAGAGGAATGCATCTATAAACTATCTATTAGCATCTATAAGGGGAGCCTTATTGTAAAGTGGTACCAAAAAAACTCTTAAAGATCCAAACAATTTTGAGCGCAAGTGTTCGGCAATCCACTCTCTCGTGTGTGAAACAGTCGCACATTGTGTTCATTAATCTAGTCATGCATTGAAGTGGTCAAATTATTTCCATTTCGGGTGGGTGTGGGTGTGGGTGGTGTCCACTTCTATGATTTCTTAGACGGGACTGTTCTTTAGGAGACACGACCTCGACGTGCGGGTGGAAGAAAAAAAGGCGACAAATTCGCGCACGAAAACAAACAACAAACAAAACGTCCATCCGTCCACCATTTGTAAAATTTGTTTGGTTAGTCAATCAGCAGCTTAATGTCCTGCATAAAACTTGTATCTCCAAAAGCATGTTTCACCAAAAAAAAAAAATATATATATATATATATACATATATATACTGTACAGTATATCTTTATTTTCAATTAAATAAAGATCGGGAGCACAAGTTCAGAATTTCTTTTTACTTTTTTATTGATAAGTTATAAGTAGAATTTATTTAATCTAAAACATGAAAATTATTTAAAAAATGGAAATACAAGGCTTTTGCCACTTCCTGTAAATATTCATATAATGTGAAAAAACTGCAATGTAAATGCTTACAAAGCAGCACTCACATGAATGAAGAAGGAAGAAGAAAGTGCTGTGTAGTCATCGTATGTTTCTAGAATGACATTAGTTTTCTGCATTTAACCAATCACATGTGAGATACACCCAGGTGGAGAGTGGTCAGCTATGTAAGCACATGGGACGCAGTTTGGGATTAGCTGTCTGGCTCAAAAACACCACCCCATGTGGGCGTGGCGAGGAGATGAACCTGCGACTTTCTGGTCCCTAGTCGGCTGCCCTACCTCTGCACCATCTCAGCCTCCTATAACCTTGAAGACATTTTTATTTTTTACATTAAAACAGCAGGAATTCCACTTTAGATTCGGCTCCCCTTGAACTGGTCATTAGCTCATCCAGACCAAATTAAACTCTATTCCTCTAATTTGAGCTTGTTCAAAAAAGCCATCTGCAACAGGTAAAATATTAACTGTTCACAAATTTTTCCACAGAACTCCACTTGGAAAGATTTTAACTACTGAAGGTGATGTTTGGACTCCCTGTAAAGAACCACTGACGAAAATGATGCTCAAATTTAAACGAACAATGAACATGTGCAGACGTCCTTGTGGAGGCGCTGGCAGGACAACAGTGTTTAAACTTGGACGGACCACTCGAACACCGTTTGGCGCTAACTCTGCACCTGTGTTTCTGCACTGCCTCAGGGGTCTCCCTTTATGGCTTAGACTAAATTAGATGGACCAAATGCATTTCTGCACATGCTTAAATACATAACTGCTGCTCACTGCAGTATTTATAGTGGGACTCCTTTTAGTTCTGTTGGGGGTGGGGGTGGGGGGGGGTCTGTAAATCAGCAGAGAGGAAACACAACTGCTAAGGCATTGCTGAGAACTGGCAATTAACACTCACGCTGCCCTGGTTCAGTTTAGTAAGAGACATGAACATGTCTTGGAGTGAATGTCACTCCTGCTCTGCTGAGATTATTAATGACAATCATTGCATCGTCTGCAAAGCGTCAGACATTCTATAAAGCATTCCTTTGGACGGACCACAGCTGGCTATTTCAGTCACGATGGTTTGAACTTGGAGTGGGGGAGAGAAAAAAAATCTGACTCTTTTGAGTGTCAAAACAAAATCGAATAATTCTGTTCCAGGGAAAGAGCAGCAGAAATGTCCGCGTTCTCAAATCATTTCATAAGTAGTCGGAGCTGCCAATTCATCTGCGAGCGGTTTCATCGCACATGAAACGGAATCAAAACATGGGACAGATGTGGAGCGAAAACCACATTTAAGACTCGTCACAAACTGCCTTTTTTTTTTTTTTTTTAAGATGACTGGGGGACGTCTGTGGAACAAAGTGCAGCTTATAAAGGATTCTGCAAAGCAAAGGCATGAGGAAATATTTAAGCAGCCAATTGCAGCCAATTAACTTTGATCACGTTGACTGCGTTTGGAATCTCAGTCACTTGTCTGTCTAAGGGAGAATTAACGTTTTTCTTTCTCCGTCTCTCCGTCTCCCTGTCTCTCTCGTCCCCTCCTCCTCCTTCTTGGGGTTTGCTTCATGTAACACGGTCGAACACAGCGGTGAGTAATGAGACTTGGCAGACTGGCCACAGATCTTTTGCACTTAAGTATCAAACAAAATATTTCCTTTTTTGTGAGGTTAGCGTAAAGGAGGACACTGAGGAGAAGAGGTGGGTCAGTGGGATCATGTTAGACGGGAGAAAGAGGCAAATATGAACAAAGGAAAAGGAACACGTAAAATCAAAGCCAGATAACTACAAATAGGTGAAAACATTTTTAATTCATTGCAGTATGTACAGTTAGGTTTGATGTCTTGATTTGAACTGAGGATGTGCAGTTTGTGTGTGAATCATAGGCGTTGCAACAAATATATGTGAAGGGGATGCGTCCCCCCCACATTAAAAAATATGTTAATTTGTACCCCCCCCACACACATACACATTTATCATGAAATATTAGTTCACCCAGCACTGCTTCTATTTCTGCATGAACAAATCCATTCCACTTGATAAATAGGAGCATACTCAAACCATAAAGTCCACTCCGGGTTTTCCTGGTTACCTACAACAACTCTCCACACCGCATGCAGTGTTTCTCCAAGGTCATCTGCCTTAGCAGGGTGCTCATCTCTGATGTTTTTTTTTTTTTTTTGTGTGTGGACAGGGTGGGGAGAGAGACACCTCTGTTTTGCGCGCTAGCTTAGCGCTATGTCAATGCTGACGGAGGTCAATGGGGTTGGGATGTGGGAGAGAAGCACAGTATCCTAGCTAATGTGTCTGTATTGTGCGCCGCAAGCTTAGTGTTACATTAGTGTCACAGTTGTCGACTGGAAGGGTGGGAGTTAGGATGTATGACAGAAGCGGAGTGTGCTTTACTCACACAAGGAGAGCTGTTGGTCAGGCTACTTCTTGTTGCTCACTAAAGCAATTATTGAATCAAGCGTTTACTTATGCAGGTAAATGTAGATGTTTAACATGTCAAAATACACCTGATGGCATCTACTTTATTTAAAAATCTTCTGGGGGCGGACCCCCAGACCCCAACACTAGTGCCCCCCCCCCCACACACTCTCTCACATTATAAATGCTTCTGACCCCAGTGGTGTGAACTTACGCACATCTCTCCATCTATTTACTGGCCCCAGGGGGGAGATTTTATGCCCCTCGTTCATAATTCAGTGGAGCAAAGAACCAGGAGAGGGAGGAGACGGTGGGAGATTTTGTGCAGTCTCGGAGGGGAGTTTGGTAGGAGGACAGTGTCACCAAGCACACAGCGTGATACACAGGCAGGCAGAGCCTGACAAATTGCCCCGGCTGCCATGAGAGATGGTGGTGGTGCTGGTGACCCAACAGACAGACAGCACATGCAAAATTCATGGGATCGCCCCAGGGTCTGAGATAATTCTTCACTGCAACAGGACGGATAACCCATGCTGCACTGCATTGTTGCTGCTTTTTACCAAAATCTCAGCTATTTAGCTTCTTCAAGAAACTATTCACACTCCTCTGACCACTAAAGCCAAAACAACATAACAGAAGTGATAAGAGCGTAAATCAGAAAGCAGTAAACGATGCACAGACTCACCTCTAAGTCGTTAAAGAATAAGTGCGTGTCGGCCAAATTGAAGATCATTTCTTCCATCCTCAGACCTAACGACACAGACGTCGGCGGGTCCTTACAATGAAGAAGACAAAACCAAGTCAAAACCAAGTAGAGCACAATATTCACTACGAGTCACTCAACAATCACAGAATCTCTTTCAAATCCCACAGCAGGCTTTTCTCATAAAAGAAGACTTTAGGTTGACTTGAAAGTTTCGGCCTCTTTTTACAACCTTGCGGAAAGGACCAGAATAGTCATCAGAGTGCCCCAGACTTGAATGAAAGCAGTAAAAGCGTGTCTCTTCTCAGGAAGGGTGGTCGACTTAGAAGAGCCGGGGGTCACAGACTCAATCGTAAATAATACATTCTCCACATTTTTAAATCCGTGCATCATTTGATGGCGTCCCAGTTGATATTCGTTGAATAATTAACATCTTGAAGTTCAAAATTATAACTAAACGTTGCTTCTAAAATATGGAAATTTACAAAGCCGATGAGTAACGCGACACCAGCTGCGACGGCGACACGACTGCACTGTTTGTAAGATAATACCTTAAAAAGAGTGAACTACCTTGTAAATAGTTAATGAGACTGGAGCAACGTGCGCTATATTCTCTTAAAACAATGTATAGGCAAAAACATGTGCAAGTAAATTATTTTTCCCATTTCAGTGTTTATTTCTAACACAGCCTCTTTCTAAAAACTATTTATAGCCCCAAGTTGTTTTTTTTGTTGTTGTTCCACTTCATTTTTGTTTAAATACCCTCAAGTTCTCTTGTATCTTAAATCTCCAATCAGCAAATTGTCTTCGGCGATGACAAAAAGACAACAGCTGTCTGTCGAGGAGATTTCCATGCAGCTGCATTTAAGACGGGCCAGGCAGGACCAGAAACCGGGATTAGAGTTAAACCACCTAAAGACACACCTGAGCTCTCTGCTGATTAGCTATCACACCCCACAATGCTTATGTTTTCACCGAAATGACAACGTACAAACCACACAAGAAGAGCCCAATCCCCACTTTATCTTTTCTCTTAACCTCCCAGTTTGAATCAATCTTTCAGTAAGAATTCATCAAAAACAATTAGCCTCCTGCTTCGGCGAGCTGCCTCCCCTCTTCCCAAACTCTGCTGCTGCAGTTGGGTGATTTAGGGACCGGTTCGGTGGGAAAAGGCAATCCTCTATAGCGCGAGCGAATCCCTTCCAATTAAATCTAAACAATCAGTCAGCGAGGGAGTTAAGAATACAAGCAGGCCAGAAGGCCAAAGTGCTGCTGCTGTCATTGCTCCAGCACCACCTGCCCTGAGATGTCACTGCCTTCAGGAGGGCACCCCCTCCCCATTAGAGCCCCGTAGAAATAACACTCCACCACCCTCATCCTTACTGAGTTTAAGCCCGAGCTCTAGCCTGCCCTGTATCAGCACAGCTGGCCTCAGCCATCAGCTTTATGGGGGCGAGTGCCTTGATGCCAATTAAAAGGGCTGATAAGAAGAGGGGCTGTGTTTATGTGAGTATGAGGGAGGGGGGAAAAGAGTAAGAGAGAGTGGGTTGGAGGTCACAGCGAGTGAGAGTAAGTGTGCATGTGGACTCTCTCAGATACACATCTATTTATAGTAAGTTAAGAGCAGCGAGGAGAGAAAACTGTTTAGTAACTTTTTTTGTTTATGCCACTAAGATAGACACGACATGAATGACAGGCACACGGCTGGAGGAGGGCGGGGGTGGGGTGGGGGGAGGGGGAGAACGCAATTCAATATAATTCAGTTTATTTACATAGCGCCAAGACCCAACAGAAGTCGTCTCGCGGCGCAGAAACATTCAGATATATAAAAAGTAAGCTAAGAACGTTAATTATCTGAGGAGCAGTTTGCTTTGAGTTTAACTTCGTCGCAGACTCTCATCGTGAGCGAGCACGAAGGCGACAGTGGAAAGGAAAAACTCCCTCATGAGGAAGAAACCTCCAGCAGAGCCAGGCTCAGGACAAGCGGCCACCTGCTTCGACCGGCTGGGTTTGAGAGGAACAGATACACAATGGCAGGTCAAGAATCTTATGTTAAGACAGAAATAATATCAAAACAAAACCATTTAATTTTAACAATTAATTTAAATAAATTAGGTCAATTTGTCCTCCAGTAGTATAAGCCTATAGCAGCATAACAAGCCAACCCTAACTATAGGATTTATCAAAAAAAAAAAGTCTTAAAATTAGACAATGTGTCAGTCTCATGGACAGACACTGGAAGTTTGTTCCACAAGAGAGGAGCTAGGTTGTTGAGGGCTTTGTAGGCATAGGCGTTGCAACCATTATATGTGAAGGGGACATGTCTCCCCCCCCCCACCCCCACATACAAAAAAATAATAATAATAATTTGGACCCCCGTGATCATAAACTTATGTACATGTTAGGAGGATGTTTGAGAGAAGTGCAGCGCTCCGTCTGTAGCATCTTAGCTTAGCAGCAACTGTGGCGCTGCAGGTGTAAGAGACGCTGTGCGTTAAGGTGCATTAAAGTTGAAATGTCTTTAAAACCCCACACCTCATTGTCTTCAGCTTCGTGAGAAACATCCTTTAGATGAGTAGTGTTGAACACAAGTAAGTCCAGTGGTGATTTTTTTTTAAATTTCTTTACAAACACAAATAGTGCCGATCTGAAGTGCATTAAAGTTCAAATGTTTCAAACAACTGAATTTACACAAACTTTGTGAGAAACATGCTTTAAATGGAATTAAAGTAAGGAAATCTAGATGAAATGTAGCTTTTGTTGTACACTTGTACAATATTTTGGACATTGGGGCACGTGCGCACACATACACTCTAGTGTCCTCCTCACATTACAGATGCTTCTGACGCCCATGTTTGTAGGTTAGAAGTAAGAAAATGGTGGTGGGGGACGTTGATTTGCTTCCATTTTTTCTGATGGTTTACAGCATTTCTGATAATGGCTGCTGTGATACAGCTTCATTAAAAAAAAAAATGGTTTAATGTGATCATGTCAGCAGGTTGGAGCAAAACAAAGGAGAGAACCGTTTGAGAAAAGGTGACTTAAATGTGCAGGGGAGGAGAAAAATGAGGAGTAGAAGAGAAAACAGAGCGAGGGGGGTCTCCAGTGGCTGTCACATCCCAAATGAGCTTCGACGGAAAGGTCCTTGTGAAGTAAGGAGTGCTTCCTGTTTCAGGGAAGCTCACTGGAGAACCCTATGGGTGTTTGTGTCTGTTCATGTGTGTGTATAGTGTGAGAGCCCCTCATCATGGAGCCACGGCTCCCTGAGCTTAAGCTCGCCTTTTACCCAGCATGCAGGGCTGAGAAGAAAGTAAATAAACAGTGGAGGGTCGCGGGGCAGCCCTTTTTCACCCCAGAAACAAAACACTGCCCCCATCAAACATACCAGAACAAAGACACAGAACACGGGCCGCAGACTCTAAGCCCTCTGACGCATGAGCAACAAGTCATTTTTTAAAAAACTTTAAACGGCGACGAATCAGCTAAAGACTTTGAAAAGATTTGACGGCAAGATTTCCTGACTCGTCTACTACCGCACGTATCCCAGAAGCACGCAGAGAGTTTAACGTACGCTGAAGCTACTCGGAGCCTACGATCTCAGCGAAGCCATGAGAATAGAATTCCGTCTTATTTCCCAAATTGTTTGTTTGGAAAGTTTAAAATTAGAGAAGCAATTTACATGAAATAACAAACAGCCAAGCCTGGAAAAGCATACTTCATATTACAACTATACATAGGAACCTGGGATAGAAAGTGACCTTCTACTTTAAAAACAAAAAAAAGATTGACGACATATATAACATCTGAAGGACTTTGAGTCCTAACGAAGGCAACTTGACGAGAATCTGTGTTTTAGTTAGACTGAATCGCATTTGTTAGGCGCAGCTTCTTGCTCGGTCGGGTCTCCAGGGAGATCCCTGCCTGAAAAGAACGGATTGAGAAGCACTTAATTAAACTAACAATGTGGTATTTCTGAGGGGGAAAGGAACACTCAAGATGTGTCAATAGACAGCCTGAGTGCAACTGTTGTGAGCCCTTCCAGCCGAGCCCCGGCCAGCCATGCATAGCTCGGACAGCTGCAAAAAGCGGGCAAATACTTGCCAGGCCTCATTGGACCTATTAAAAAAAGAAACAATTATCTGTACATTGAGTTCTGCTGTGTCCGTGTACAGACTTAGAGCAAAGTGAAATCTATCCACCGCTCAATGGCCATTACCCAGAGCCGGTCCTCATTCTCTCCTTTTAATATTTATGCGTTTTGCTGATAAAGTGCTGCCACAGTCTGATGTCACTCACCCGTCCATATCTGTTGGCATAAGAACCCGTAAGCAAGGAATGGAAAACGATGATTGTTTCATCCAGGTCCCAGATGAAAACTCGCTGGAGATGGAAGGAGAAAGGGAAGGGAGGGAGAGAGGGGGCAAAAAATAAAAAAATAAAGAGAGAAGAAACTAAATCAATGTTGCACTCTGTAGGGCTGCAAGGTGATCCTCCTGGTCAATAGGCCAGGAGCATGTATTTGCGTGCCACAGGGACCAAGATCCATTTGCTTGGATTGGTCACTGCAACACCCCTCTCATCACCCCGCTACACACATTGCACCCCTTGCCCTTTACATTAGAGTAATCAATAGTGACAAACTAATTAACTCGATATGTTAACACGCCATGATGTCAGCGCCATAATGGCTGCTATTATCCTCATTCAAATTAATACGGTATTAATGAGGATGCCTTGAAATTATCAGGGGTTTATTTTGACAGATGGTCACTGTGAGCAAAAGCACCATCAGAGGTTGCAGCCAGTGAGGCGCGTTCAGGAACTCAAACATATCTTCTGTTCATTTAATTACAAGCCTCATTGTTTATTTACAAGTCATACGCAAGAACTCCCCAGACGGCGTGCGTTGACGCATACATTCCACAATGCATGAATAATTTAGGAGCAGCTAAAGAATAAAAGTGTTAAAAATTAATGTGCATCAGCTGTTTAAGTTGGTGTGGCAGCCATACTGTAAGTGGATTAACGTCTACGTGCCCTCAGACAGGGCGAGGCTGTCTGTCGCCAAGGCAGCGAGATCATCCTACCTCAAGGTCAGAGTCGGGCGGTGGTGATGGGTTGTTGTGCCTTCTTCCACGGCCACGTGACTTTCCATCCGAGGCCCGGCGCAATCGATCCGAATCTGAATCTTTAATGGGGGTTGATGGACTGTGGATTGTACTGTACTCTCCTGAAAGGAAGGAAAGAACGAGGAAGGGGGGAGGATTATAAAAAAGTGCGCACATCAAAGGGTTATTTGCTTTTAGCAAAGAAGTCTGATTGACCATTTGTCTTGATGCTGGACAGACAGCATCCTGCGCGAGACATTACTGAGACAAATTATTTAGGACGGCAGATAACAAACATATCGTAATTCAGTTATGGAGCAGAAAAGCTATTGTGCGCCGCGCTGATTTAATAAACAAGAGGTAACAGAGTGCATGCCAATGAGATGTCTTATCTAAATGAGATGACTGCGTGAAATTATGTTAAGTTGCAACCAGCTGTCTTCAGTGCTGTTTGATGACAATTTCAAACGCAGTCATAAAAACTTTGAGCGGCTTATAAAGATATAATCTTAACTGCCAGATCATGCATTAATGTCATATGAAATTATAGTGAATTCTACATCTGATCTGAGTTTGGACCACTTTTTTTTTTTTTTTTACTTAACATGGTGAAGTTTAAATGATATGATTGAAATAATTTCCTCCCTCTCTGCTGAGCGAGTTAAGATTCCGGCGTTGATCTGCCTGTTTGATTTGTACCTGTGGGGTGGTCTGTGAGGGCTTGGCTGGTGACGCCGTCAGGTGGCTCCTGCAGGGTGTATGTGGTGGTGGTGGACGGCGTGCTGGGGCTGGTGTTGTTACTCGTCATGTAGGGTGAAGTGTAGGGTGAGCTATTGTAATACTGAGCATACTGGCCCTGGCCAAAGCCAGGATAGCTGGGGTAGTCCTGAAGAGAAGGAGGATGAGAATAAGATACGTTGCATTGGGAGATTTTGATCAAAAAGACACACAAAAAAAAAAAAAAGAGACAAAAATGCAGCAAGAGTCGAAAATAAAGTGAGTGGTTAGGCGGAGTAATCCGAGATTTGCCGTGCACCAGTGTTGCTACTTTATGGAGCAGATTCCAAAAAAATAAATGCAAACACATGTCCGTCCTACATCTGGACAAAGATCTGTCTTTCCCCCTCTTTCTCTGTGGCATAACCAAAGTGTTGAAAGAAGTACAATAGATAATTGTGTGTACAAAGCTTTTTGACGTTGTGAGTGATTTATGTTGACTGTGTCGCAGCTGAAATAAAGCATATTGTGTATTCATGTTTCAAGTAGACTTTAAAGGTTCAGAGTCTACAGCGCAAACCTCAGCTATGAACTGAAAGCTGTAAATGTAGACGGATCGGTGAGGCGAGAACAAAATCAAACACCTACCTGTTGTGTGCTGTTGAAGCCAGTTGAGTTTGTCAGAGAGTTGTTTCCTGCGTACAACCCTGATGTTGTTGTGAAAGAACCACCTTCAGGAACAAAAAGAACTCAACTTTAATAGAAACTCACTGCAAAGTCATGAAGACTGGACCAAAAATAAAGAGAGTAGAAACAAAATCCATGCAATATTTTGTGGCTGGATTCCAACTGACCCCTGCTTTTCTTTCCTTACACTTCTTGGAAATATTTGTTAACCTATATAGATTGTGAAAAGGGTGGGACCTAAGACTGAGCCTTGAGGTACACCGTTGTTAAACTTCCCAGTTACATTCAACCTTTTTTTTTTTTTTTCACAGGTTAATTCCATTGAGCCTCGGGGACTCATTTACAAGAGAGACCTGATTTTAACAGTGATGACAACAGTGGACAATCATAAAAATCATGCAAATTGAGAAGAACAAACAGAAGAAAACGTTATTAAAAACAGCTAGGTTGTAAAGCGATGTAGAATACTAAAAACAGGAACGTCTCAAACTTCCACGTGGCTTTTAGAGGATTCATTGTTTACATTGAGTGCATACCTGCATTTCAGAATTGCAGATTCAGAATCATTTACTACCGTACTGTCAAATGCACAGACGTAAAAGTGTTTATATCATGCAGTGAAATTCTTACTTTGCATGCTCCCCAACCCACAGCAATACAATTTAAAAAGCAATTTGCGTTCCGTATGCCTGGAAAACTACTGGGTACGATGTGAAAAGTCAACTTTGTAAAGCATTGCGATGATTAATATAAAATGTGTTAGGAAAAAAAAAAGTTTTTTCTTTAAACAATGGTTTGAGTAGATGAGCAGAAGGAGGCCTCAGGGATCACTCTAAACAGTGGTCTTATCTTTCGCCCTCTTCCTTTCTTATCAGTGATTGGATCAGGACTGATGAATGACAGGCCGTGGGGGTAGAGCCCACTTCCAAACCCACACAATTTGAAGAACACAGAAGAGCGTTGTGTGTGAACTACTGAAGGGTGGCGGAGGGTACCAGGAGTGGAAATGCTGAAT
This sequence comes from Hypsolebias longignatus, assembly GCA_031762435.1. Lineage (NCBI taxonomy): Eukaryota > Metazoa > Chordata > Actinopteri > Cyprinodontiformes > Rivulidae > Hypsolebias > Hypsolebias longignatus. Next base: position 20,605,738 of record JARVGV010000646.1, read on the forward strand.
GCTGTGGCAGTGTGCATGACAGAAGCGGGAGCAAAATACAAGAGGGCTGAGGTCGCCGAGTTGGTTTGTTTCTGAAAAACAGCCATAGTGAATATGTATGCTCTATTTTCCATGCCTGAAGGATGGTCCTCCTGAGTAATTAAATCATTCAAATGGTTTGATAGCATCTAATGGCTTAATAACACACAAATTATGAGTTATAGAGAGGAAGAGCAACAACAGCCCTCTAGGACAAACCATCCCTCCTCAGTGTCTTCCACCTGTACTGTCATGTCAATAATAAGAACTTAAAGGGATAGTTCAGATATGAGCTGGGGTTGTTTGGAAAGGATACGAGGAGCTGCTATCATCAGTTTGGAGGAGCAGAGTACATCAGATTGATGACTTAACCGATTAACTGCAAACGCTATTCATTAAACATTCAAATCCCAGTCGATTTAGCTTAACACAGTTATTTGCATAAACTATTACGATTATTTGAAAGCTCAGAAGGCAGCAACAGCAGCAGCAAGCTGTACTGTTCTCACTGCAGCCTGTGGCACTTGTAACAGGAATACATGTATATAGTTTCTGCCAGAAAAACTGTCATGCAAAATATACTTTGGTGTGAAGGTCTATTTAAAAAAAAAAAAGCGTTAACATTTTTGAGCTTATTGTTGTTTAAAAAGTCCATTAAGATTACGGTAACCATTAGCTTGTCTATAGTATATTATTTGTGACCTTTCTATGTAATCTCACTTAAAAAAAAAATTGAAATACTGATGATTTTCTTTAAGAACATACACAACTGTATGTCAAAGTTCATGCTCAATAATCCAGGTAGAAAATCCAACAAAGTTCAGTCAGGTCCTCTGGACAGTTTATTTTTCGTTGAGACGTTTCGTCCTTCATCCAAAGGAGTTCATCAGTCCTTTGACGTTTTGAACCACTTTGGCTATGGCTGCCTCAGAGGAGCTGACAGGGGAGAGGGCGGGCCCCAGAAACCATCGTATCACCAGCGAACTGGTTGGTCCACTATGCGTCTGCTGCTTGCGAGAGTTTGTTTTCCTCGGACTGATGAAATGCTTTGGATGAAGGATGAAACGTCTCAACAAAAAAAGAAACCGTCCAGATGACCCGACTGAACTTTGTTGGATACGCAACTGTATCTTCTAATGTTAATTAAAAAAAAAAAGACTTATAAATTCACTTTTTCAAGATTACTTGACCGCTCAGAACGTCTCTCCATTAAAGTTTGTCACAAATTGCATTTAGTAAAAAGCAAAAATACTTTTAAGCCCAGCATCACATTGTGCAAACCAATTATTTAAAGGCAAACATACAATGCAACTCTAAAGGTAAAGCTTTTCTTGTAGCTGACAGCTGCCTAAAATGTAATCATTTCATTTCAAGTAGATTATTATACGCTAAATTGTCACAGCAAAAAGATTAAGAAGATTATTATTAATTTAAATCCACACAATAAAGCAGACCACACTCCACAACTGTCTTCTTCCTTCCCAATTCTCCCATTGTCGAAAACAATTACACTGCAAACGAGCCAGGAGATAAATGTACTGTTCTTAAATGAGGGCGTAATTACACCTCTGTTGTTGGAGACAAACAGGGGTGGGGGGGTGGTCCTTTCATGCTCTGGTCATCGGCCCCCGCAGGAGGGCTCTCCCACACCGTGACAAATGTGAAGCAGCTTTCAGAACAAGGCAGAATGACTGGAGAAGGTTGTGTGTGTGGACGGAGGTGCAGCGTGGCAAGGGGCAACGAAAGGCATCGCGAAAAGAAAAACAGTGCAGTGATTGCAACGGAAAAAAAAAACAGAAAAGCATCCAAAGATTAGACAGAGCCACAATTATTTGTGTAGTTTCTGTTTTTCTACTTTTTCTTCCTGCAATAATTTTTTGTTTTGTTGAATGGCTCGAGGTGAACAGAGGTATTTTATGAAACTTCTGCACGCTCTGCAGAAAGTCCAACGTCAAGTGAAAGTGCGCCGGAACAATAAGGCCGAGACGAGGAGGGCCGGGGCTGTGAAGGACAACAAATTAGGCTAATACACAGTTCAAACAGTCATAAAAAGTCTCAGTGGGAGCGTTTGAGGGTTGCTCTGTGGAGAACAAGGAGCCACATAAAAGCTGCATGGACCCCTGCTAGCCCAGTGAGAATAAGCCCATGCTGTTGGGAGCGGTGGTGCTGGTTATAGAGGTGGTGGAGGGGTTGTGGTTCCCCGGGGGGCATGTTTGCACTCCCTCCCCCTGTCCTTCTGCAGTTAGTTCACTCACTCAAGACCAGACACCATCCCGCCCTCCTCTCCTCCTTCCCTCCTGCCTTCTGGCTCCACAATTGGAAGTCCATTTGCTTTGCTTGATCAGTCCCCTTGCCATGGGCTATGTCTATCATCAGTGCACAATATTTGTAGCAGAAGTTCCTATGCCTCACTTGGGAATAGGCTATCAAGTCCAGATGGGGCTCTAAAAAAAAAAAAAAAAAAAAAAAAAAAAAGGTAACCACAGCTTCAGCTTCTTCAGAAAGCATGATCATTTAGGACAGAATGCTGGAATCCAATTACTCACCTAATTAGCATCTGCTCAGTCTGCCTGCAATGTTCTTGTCTCTTCAAGCACATCTTATGTTTTAGTTTTTACAAACAGTACATACAGAGCGAAAGAGGATCACAACAGACGCCAAAAAAAAAAAAAAAAAAATTGTTTTGTTTATGATTTTTGTTGCCACAACTTCCGCGCCCACACTTCACTCCATGGGATCGGACATGAACGCAACAAGCAAAAACAATAATTCGACTGCCCTCAGTCTTGACAGCTGGCCACAAGCTGGTTGCAGGGGACGCGGACAGAAAGAGGCGTATCAGGTGTGGAAAAGTCTTTGGTTGGGACACCCAGGCCCGAGGCACATCGCCCAGGCAGATCAATAGGCTAGAAAGAGTAATGATGATGGTGTGGCGGACGGCCAGAGCCACAGGACTCAGAGCCAGAAAAGAGGCCAATCTGTCATCTCACAAGGCTGTCAATTACAAATGCACTTAATGCTAACATAGGGCACGAGATAGCAGGAGAGAGTGAAACTGGGTCAGATGGAAGAGAAAAGAAAAACAGAGTTAAGGCATAATACTTAGAAGATGAATGGGAACATAATACTGTCATTGTGAGTTAAACTACTAAGGCCAGAGAAGCAGCTTTTGGAATTCGCTTCACATGCTCGGCTTCTTCCTCCCCCTTCACTCTCATTCTGCTCGGCCATGTTTAGGTACTCGAGTGCACGCTGCAAAACTCTGACTGTGACCCACTGTTGTTGGTTAATAGGCAGGACATAGAGAG
>JARVGV010000646.1:20654529-20668995 GCA_031762435.1 Hypsolebias longignatus
CTGTACAACTTTCTACACACATTCCAGGGAGTTTATCAGTTAAAAAAAGTTAATTTTGGGTTTAGTTCCTCTTTAAGTCCTATTCGCACAGGATTAGTTTTACCTAGGGACCACATGCTATTTGTAATAATTACGGAGATTGTCTGTGTTGTTAATCCTGTGCAAATCTGCCATGTCAGTAATTTGTAAAGAGAAAATTCCCCTGCACATTACCTACGGTACTATATTTTGCTGAACTCAGAGATCCTGTGATGATACTAATCCAATGTGAATAGGCATCTCCGTGATTTGGACAGAAATGTGCAGGATCCCATACGTAATGAGGCATTTTTTGTTTTTGTTTAAGCAAAATCATTTGAAAAAATAGAGAACAAGGCTATTTTAAATCAACACGCTGCTCGCTTAGGCTTTTTTTTTTATTTAAATTTTATTTTTTATGGGTTTTTTTCTTTTTCCCTTTGGCTTTTATGAGCCGCTACTTCCTTCACCGTGTTGGGAGGTGCGGAGACGCGTGCGTGATCACCATACCCGCTTCTTCCTTTTCGGGTAGCGGGAGTCACAGGTGCTCATGTCCAGCCATCACTGTGCAAGAGGTGGGGGCCCCTGGACAGGTCTCCAGTCCATTTCAACCAGCAGGTAAGCGGACGCGCAGCCGTTCATGTGCACAGCCGGTGACAGCTGTAGCTGTGTGAAGCTGACACCCCACCCACGTCAAAAATAAATAAAAAAAGCAAATACAGTGAGTGGTTAGTACTACGTTTGTGCTGGTTTGTGCTGTTAAAATGTTTGTTTATGCTGCTTTGGTTTCTGGGTGGGGTGGCAGCTACACGCAGCTGACAGCTGTCCATCTGAGCTTAACTTGGGTTTTTTTCCCCTCTTTAAACAGCCGGTTGTTAAATACCATATTTTTTCTTTTTTGCTTCGGCTTTTATAAGCTGCTGCTTTCTTCATCGCAGATGACAGGAGGTGCAGATGCTCGAGTGCAAACCATCCATCCATTATATTTACCCACACCTTCCTTTTCGGGTAGCAGGATCACTGGTGCCCATGTCCAGCCATCACTGTGCGAGAGTCGGGGGACACCCTGAACAGGTCGCAAATCCACTTCAACCAGCAGGTTACGGTAGCTGTCACCTGTCACCGGTCGCTCACATGCACGGCCGGTGACAGTTGTCCATCTGAGCTTACCGTGGCTTTTTTTACCTCTTAAACTGGCCGGTCGGACCTGCCTCCTCCTCAACAAGTAGATTAACACAATTTTATATTGTGCATTCTTTAGTTTTCTTTGTGCTGATTCGTAAAACCACACCAAAGCCTGAAACCGGCCCGGCCCGCACATTAAGTACATTATTATGGACCGGCCCAGTCGTGACAATGCAGCGCGTTAACACCATATCCGGAACATGTTCGTAACTTTCAGCTAAATCTTGGGCTTTGGTTATCCCGTGTGAATGTACCACATAAAAAGCAGATGTTGGGGAGTAATTTATTTATTACACGTGGTTCCTAGGTAAAACTAATCCCGTATGACTAGGTCTTTAAAGACATAAAACTATGAGGGAGTTTTTCCTTTCCACTGTCGCCTTCATGTTTGCTCAAGATGAGAGTTCTGCGATGAAGTTAAACTCAATGCAGTCTGCTCCTCATATAATGTTAACTTACTGTACAGTGCCCTGAGATGACTTCTGTTGTGACTTGGTGCTATATAAATAAAGTGAATTGAAAGGAATTGAAAAAATAACAAGTGGTTTCACCGACACTAATTACAAAGTACTTCCCCTGGTAAGAAAATAAAAGCAGACTGTGATGCGGCTTATGCCTGTCCTCAAGGCACAGTTGTGCTGCAGGTGTAGCATAAACACGCTCTAGATTTCGGTTGGACTCGAGTTTGAAAATAGCCGGGCAAGCATTTGTGGACCACACACAGCTGTTAGTAGTGTGGTTCCGCTCACATTATGGAAGTTTGTGCCAATTAGCTGCTCTGACTATTTGTAGGGTGCCTGTCATAGGTGAAAATAGACAAACCATTCTTCAAGGTTTGTGGGACTGTGGTTGGGACAAAATGAGAGTAGATAGTTTATGAGGTGCATACAACTAATTTAGACGGCACTCCTTTTGTGCTTTGTCTAAGTAAGCTACCCTTTTCTTTTAAGGATCAAGATGTAAAAGAGATTTAGCCTCTCGGTGCACCGGAAACCATTTAGATAGACCCTAAGATCTTATGGGTCAGTTTCTGGTCTCAAGTAGTAATATGGTTTTTAGCAGTCACGGTTTTAAAAACCACTAACATTTTCCATTTTAAATGTTCCTGCAGTTGAAACTGTTTTTTTAATGAGATTCCAGAGACTGTGGAGTTGTCTGCAGTTGTATGCATCATAGACTGAAAATCCATCTCTCCTTCGGTTTCTGCAAACTGTCTGTCAACTGAGAGAATTGGACGAATGGAGGGGGAATTTTCATTATTTTTTTTCTATAAAACAACAAACAAAACAAAAGAACAAGCCTGGCCATTAGGAACTCTTTCCAGTGGCAAAATAAAATGAAACATTAACAGACATGGCTTGGGAGCCAGAAAAGCTTCACCCATCTTCCCTTACGATACTGATGTTTCAAACGAATGTTTGCAACAAGCTACAGGAGTTAGCACATTTACCAGTGAAACAAGCAGATGAATGCAGGCAATAACATATAAAATAATAAACAGGCTAATAGGCTAACATCGGCTAAAGGGATTTTAATAAAGCAGAACAGCAAAGAAGAACCAATGTTTCATGCAATAAAAATTATTACTACATGTGTAGTATTAAAACAAAATGTTGTCATGCTAATACTTTTTTCTTTTCTTTGATCACTATGTAGAGCTGTTAAAAGATCTCTAAGCCTGATCCCGCCCACTCTACGAAGGAAGCTCAATCCATTCACTTGTGGGATCTTGTTATTTCGATCATGATCTAAACCTCCTGCTCATAGATGAGAGTTGAAACTTAGACCAGTAAATGGACAGTATAGTCTTTTGACTAAACTCTTTCTGACTGACCGAAGCAACGCCGTCAGTAATGAGGACAAGTCCCCAACAGACCGATCCATCTTGTCCATACTTTGAGACCTGTCTAAAGCTTTTAATTCTGGAGACCATGACATCTTCTGCCATAATCTCAAAAACTGGTTTCTCAGACCACACTATTGGTTGGTTCTCTATCGCTCAGATCTGAGGCAATGTATTCAACATAATGATACTTCTTCCAGCTATCTAACTGTAAACAATGGTGCACCACAAGGCTCAGTTTTAGGACGCACAGTCTTCACAATCTACATGTAGGTCAAATCATTCATGCATCCTTACATTTCTATGTCGATGATACAGTTGTTTAATGTCAAGCTAAAACAGTTGCTAAAGGTTTCCAGTCAGATTTGCTCTGTCTCAAACTGGTGCTAAATGCTGATAAAACCAAAGGGATGTTGTTTTCAAATAGGAAATGGGTACCAGCAGTCCTTCCTTGTATCTTATCTACAAATGGTGTTCCTATTGAGTTTGTCGATTCTTACTAATATTTGGGTATCATGGTTGATTCACATTTCTCTTTTAAGTCTCATGTCAAAAAACTTGATAAAGAAATCTAAAGTAAAACTGAGTTTCTTTTCTAGAAACAGATCCTGCCCAACTCTGAATGCTAGAAAACACCTTGTAACTGCTATTTTCCTTCCCTCCATCAACTATGGTGACATTCTTTATATGAACGGCCCTACAAGCACCCTGCAGATGTTGGACGCTGTCCACTAGACTGAGGAGCAGCTTCTACCCTGAAGCTGTTAGACTCAGGAATATCTAACCAGAATAATCACTGTGAACAAATCAATCACATCATACTGCTGCTGATCTGTTTCATGTTGCTGCTGATCTGTTTCATATTGGTTGCTGCTGATCTGTTTCATGTTGGGTGCTGCTGATATGTTTCATGTTGCTGCTGATCTGTTTCATGTTGGTTGCTGCTGATCTGTTTCGTGTAGCTGTGTTCATTCCTGTTCATCTGCTCATACAGACTCATGTTTGTGCTGCTGTTCAAAGTAATGTTTTTATGCTAATAGTGCCTAGTGTATTTTTAGTTGATGTTTTTTTTAGTTCATATCTTAGATGTCACTACTGTTTTTCTTTTACTTTTTTATTGTTGGATGTAACTGGGACCCTGCGCACATAATCTCGTTTCATCACATGCACCACATGTGGTGTGAATGACAATAAAGAATCTCTGACTCTGAATAAGATTCATAACAGGCTGTAACTGCAACACCCATCATTGCACCCTGGTGAACTGGTCATCATTAACTTCTCACAGACTCTCCCACTGGTACATTTTCATATTCAAATCAATTCTCAGTCTGTTGCCACTACATCTCCTACATGTCACTTTGTCAGTGCAGCTACAGCTGCACTATCAAGACATAATTACATGCAGCGTCCCCTCATTGAGGACTGACCTAGGCTAAAGGGCCTTCTCCTACTCCGCTCCTGTTTCCTGGAATATCTTGCAAAAAGCTCTGAAGCTCTAGACCTTGACCTCTCTAAAGGATTCAACTGCTAAGTTCATGACAAAAAAACAACACAGACATGTTCCTGTTATTAGTTTTCTATACACCACTTTATAATGTAGCTGCTTTTGTTTTTGTTTTTATATCATTTCTTTTATTTACTTTTCATTTTACGTGCTTTTATATGATGTTGTCTGTATCTCATCTGTGCTCTTTGTTTAAAACAGGTCTCTCTTGTAAATGATTCCCTGTGGCTCAATGAGACTAACCTGTAGAAAAGAAAGATTGAATGAATGAATCTCTCGCCCCATCCTGAGGTGCAGACTTCATCCGACTCAGAAGGGGCATGCTACCGGTTTCCCAGCTGGAAACAGGTGGAAAAGAAACTATAAAATATAGAGATTAAAAAGTAATTAAAATTATAGCAATACAATATTATTTTAGTAGCAAAAAGATCAGGTGGTACTTTAAAAAAAAAAACTGTGATAAAGTCAAACTCTGGTCTTTATGCTCAAGGGTAACTAATAGTAATCATAGACTTTCAATACTATCAATAACAAATATATATACGTATATAAGTTGGTAGGACCTACAATAAGAACTGATTGGGGGAATGTGGATGATTTTTAATTAGAAAGTATCATGATAATATGTACATTATACAACTATGAGACAGATTCAAACGGAGCAGAAACCAAACCTTTATGATGTGATGAGGAACAGTGACGACAGACAGGAGAGGGCACTGTTTTTCAAGCCTGACAGCTCCTCAAGAAGATACAATTTGTTGCGTACATTAATTTACAGGGACAACCAGACTGTAGGCTGCTTTTAAAATGTGTTTCTTCAAGTCATCCATTGAGAAATGTATTTTTTTTCCCCAATATAAAGTAAACCCATTAAAGGTTCATCAAGTCTAACAGTAATAGTACATTTTTAAATCAGTGCAGGTCAGCCCAGCCACATTTGCTGCACCGTTTGTGCCATGTGTTAGGGTGTCTATTATGTGTGAAACAAGCCTTTTTTTTTTCAGCTTTGCCTTTTTGACTCTGGTGACATAATGCTAAAGAGAGCTGCTGCTGCACGGGGAACTTTCTCCACCCTCACTTTTTTACGCACCTATTTAAAAACAGCAGCCTTTCACACCAAGTTCAGCAGGAAGAGGCTGTAAAATGAAATGGGCAAGACCTACAGTATTTCATAATTAATAGCTGTGAGCGGCGAGCAGCACCGCGCTGACGTAAAAAGATCAACAACGTATAAAGATGATCATTCATTCGCCCAAAAATCACAAAAAAAAACAAAAAAAAAAAAAACCCGCTGCTGTGTGTTATCCGTTTCGCAAAAATAAAACCAAAAAAATTTTGAAATATGTCAAGTTTTTTTGATACATTTTGATTGCGTTGCTTTCTTTGGAAGTCCTACAGAGCTGTCACTCCACTTGCCTAAATGATCTAATTTGTTGCTAAGGTGGTCCCGAGCTCATTCCAGGTCACCACCTGCGAGCAGTACTGTAAATTACTCGGTGGGCCTAATTGCCCGTGTCCACTGTGTTACTTTAAACTAGTGCCGTGCTAACTCTATTGTCGGTACTCAATCAGGACCACCAGATTTATTTCTCAGTTCTGATTCCAGGGGAAAAAAACAAGCAGGTCTCAATAAATCTTTTTATTTCTTTAATATCAAATTAACTTATTCTTGGTGCATGCTAGGGTTTGGAAATTATAACATTAACAATATCAACTAAAACCATATGAGGCCTGCCTTCTGTATGAGCGGTTGCGGAAAGCACCAACGATCCAGATGTTGCTCAGAATGACCTTACCTAGGGGGGTATGGCCCTATTATGCCAATCAAACACTTTCAAGTCGCAGCTCTTGAGCTGAAGAGAGAAAATCAGTTCCTCACCTCACTCGTCTGCAGCAACAGGCACCGAAAAGAGTTCAGACTCTCCTGTATCCACCTGGAGCAAAAAATAAATAATGAGGAACACAAACATTCAGTGATCAAATATAATTTTATCATGTTGCACACATTTAGAGAAAGAAATGCTCTCATACTTAAAACAAAAATGATAGTTTTGCATAAACAGGCTGTATTTTAGCTTACATATTCAGATGTACATAAACTGATAAGTTCAATTTTCTGAGCAAATTTTGAAATAATAAATCGGATCTTTTGAAAAATTATGAATAATTAATACCCTACCTGCCGTAGACAGCTCTTTAAACAAGCTTGTTTAAAAAAAAAAAAAAATGCAATTTTGACAATGACTAGTGCAGCGCCAGCTTAAAAACGTTATAATGGTTCATGCAAACTTTTTTCCTTTATGCTGTTTTCAGTTTTGCATTATGTGATTGTTATGGCAGAAATAAAATTACATTCCTGCAGGAAGTGCATCAGGGTGTACTGGAAGTGCCTCGGGTAGTTGTTGTTGCCGTCATTTTTGCTTGCAAATACCAATAAAGTTATATTTAAATAACTGTAATGCAAAAACTGTAGATAAGTTGTTGCTTATAGAATAGAATTTGCATGAACCAATTGTTTTAAGACCGTTGCAATATACTTTGTCTTGTTTTAGCCGTCAGTCCAGTCAGAAATAAACTCAACTGATTCTAATTCAAAAATCTATTTACAACAGGTAACATATTTATTGTTCATAACCTTTTCATAAAAACACAGTTTGAATATCTGAATTGCTCATTTACAGTCTACTTTAGATTAATCTAATGCTGCACAAAAAGAAACTAAACTAAACTAGAGAAATTGTGTTTCCTGTAAAAATGCAATGCAGAAGCACTTGATGAAAAACAGCTGAAATTAGCTAAAACACGCTCTGAAATGTAGCTGAATTGGAAAAGCAAGACTAAATTACAAGAAGAAAGCAGAAAGAACACATATTTCCTGAATTAGGATTAAATTAGCAGAAATAAGTACAAAGATTAGGAAATTAGTTTGAAAAAGCAGAAATACGCATAAAAAGGAATTAGCTTATAAAAGTTTAAACTAACAAAAAAACAATAGCTGAAAAGAAGCTGAAAAGGCAGAAAGAAGCTTAAACTACCAGGTGGAAGTGGCAAGAGAGGAAATGAGCTCCAATAATGTGGAATTATCTGAAAATGCTAAACTTAGCATCAAAATAACTAAATAGTATGAAAGAGCAGAATAAACTGACACTTGCAAGAAAAAAAGCTGAAAGGAGCATTAAAAGCTGAAATTTACATAAAGAAGTTAATTAAGTAGGCTGAAAGTAGCAGAAATTAACATGAAAAACGTGAATAGTATATCTGAAAAGAGCTGAAACTAGCTAAAATGCTAAAAAGCCAGCTGAAACGTTAGAACAAGATTAAATTAGCAGAAGAAAGCAGAAAGAAGCAGAAATGAGCATAAAAATTAGAAATTAACTGAAAAAAAAAATGCAGAAATTTGCACACGCAAAAAACCCCAGCTGAAAAGTAGCTAAAACAGACAGAAAGAAGCTTCAATTACCAGAAGGAAGCTAAGAGAGCACATTGCTGTTGAATTAGGCTGAAAAAAAATGAAATGAGTGGGGAAAAAAAAAACATGGTAATAGATGAAAAAGCTAAAGTTAATATTAAAACATGTAAATAGTAGCTGAAATAGCAGTAAAAGCTGAAACTTGTAGAAATAAGATGAAAGGAGCATCACAAGGTGAAATTAGCAGAAAGAAGTTAGACGAAGCACAAAAATCTTGTAGTTAGCAGAAAGAGTCTGACAGGAGCACAACACAGCTGAAACAAAAACAGCTGAAATTAGCTGAAAGTTGCTGAAAAAACTTTAAATTCGCACAAGGAAGTTGAAAGAAGGTGAAACTGAACAAAATGTGAAAAGAGCAGTAAAAGGTTGAAGGATGTCAAATGAACTCAGTTAATTTTCAATGAGGAAAAAAAATGTCAGAAAAGGCTAAATATTTCAAAAAGCTAAAGTTGCATCAAAACCAAAAGTCATAGCAAAATTGTCCTGAAAGAGCTGAACATTTTGATTTATGATTTGTTGAAACAGCATTAAAAATTGTGGAACGAGAAAGATGCTGAAAAATGTACGGGAGTAAAATATATCGCAATGCTTCATAAACATTCATACAATAATCTTGTGAGAAATGCATCAAAACGTCGGCTGTGTGACAAAAAGTCACAATCAGTAAAACTTTTAAGGGCTACATTTTACTTCCCAACAATCATCAGCTGAATTTAAAGACTTGAGCATCTTAAGATCTGTTCATTTCCTCCAATAACTGATGCTGTGGAGCAAAGTGTGAGTTAAATATCAGGTGAAGCAGGCGGAGAGTACAGTGAGCCGGCAGAGGGGATGTGGTCTGTGTAGGGATGTCAGGAGCATAATGGCCAGCTGAGTCATAGGTTATAAAAAGCTGTCATTAGGGATTTCTGTCCTCAGCCGCTCATCACACAGGACTTGTGAATTATTTATTACGATGGAAACTCAAGTGGCCCGTTAATCAAGACTGCCTGGTTTCCTGCACTTTGCTTTTCTTGGAGTGTGTTTAATAAAAGCATACCATCTTCTTGCCTTTAACAGGATCTAACGAATAAATAAGGAATAATTTAATTCAATGAGTTTTTTTTAATGAATATAACAAATTATACACCAACAAGGCATGCACTCTAATGAGAGGATTTATAAAATATGTAATTAAAGTGTTTAGATTATTTGGATGGGCTTGTATTTCTTTTGCTTTCCGTCCAAATAACCACCTAATTACTAATCGGAATGAATTACTGTTGATGACTTTTATTTCCTTTTCGAGATAATCCAAATATCAGGATTTGTAAAAACCTACGAAGAATGCGCGCAGTGTGACAATTATTAGGCATTTTATTCTGTCTCCCACATAACACACAAATCAGAGGAAAATAAGGGCGTGGGGAAACCACTACTCCCCCAAATCAGTCTCACTTAACTTTTTTCCCTTTTGGTTTTTGATAGAAAAGTCGATGCAAATCAGCTCAGGCATTTCTCGTGCACTTTGTTTCGTTCTCGGTGTATGAAAATGGTTAAAAATCCCATGGGTGAGTGAAAATGATCCCCCCCTCCACTCCAGTCGCCTGCTCTAAGTCAGCCAAAACATTCCAGACTTCAAAAGACGGCTTCACCTTCCAGGGCCATTTCAGTGTCCCAACCTCCACGGCCCAGGAGGACTTGGTTATTTGGATAAATTAATTTTTGGAGTCTGCCTGAGTTGCAAAAACAACCTCCTGCCTGACAGCAAATTAGTCTAACAAAAAAAAAAAAAAAAAAAAAAAGGGGGGTGGAAATAGAAAATATATCACTTTAAAGAAAACACTTTTTCTTTAAACCAAACTGATTTTTGTTTAACTTCTCCCCTGCTTTGTTTATGTTTTCATATAATTCTGTAAATTTTAATATTATCATAAAAAATATGGAATAAAACAAGCCATTGGCAGGTGACGTGTTTCAATGGGCAACACACAGAGGCAGTAAAACACACAGTACACAGCTGACAGGCTTTATACCATAAAACTGGTTGAAGTAAAGTTTAACAGCCAGCGGAGTTAAAAATAAATAAAAAATATATCTTGAAGACAAACATTTAAGAAGAAAAACATAAACCTGAGAATATGTGTCAAAACTGGGGAGGAAAATGGTTACGGGGGGTGGAAATTATGCAAGCAGATGAAGACAATCCAGAATTAATGGTCCGAAACATTTTCAGGCACTCAAAGAGCTGTCCAAGGACACCACGGGGGGAGCGTGCACGGCCCCGGTAATTGGAGGAGCATGTAACTTCAAACGAAGGACTAGAGAACCTTTCTGTGAAGTCAGGTCTTAAAGAAAACATGAAGCACATGTAGAGTACAGTAGGGAATATGGCACATGTGTGAACGCAAGTTGTTCTGTTCGGACATGACGCTCAGCGCTTTGCAACCGCACTACTTTGACTGGATTTTGAACTTTGGGTTTCTGCTTTTCCACCTTGAATTATGCACTTCTCATGCGTAATGCAGGAAAAAGAAAAACGGGGTTAAAACAAAACAAGCTAGTCCACGATGCCAATAAATATGTCAATAAAATATGGCATTCGCAGGATGTGAGATCATGCTAATAAAAAATAAAACAGCTATTAAATGTTTTGACCACAAGTGAAAATAAATGTCATTCATGTTCCCACAAAACAGATGAAGGTTCTGCGAGGCATTCCAAGGAGAACTTTCAGCTGGAGACAGCAAATATCTTTATGACTTTATATTTACAATTTGGCTGTAACAGAACTGAAATACTATATTTTTTGGACTATAAGGCACAAGTTAAAATCCTTTAATTTTTCTCAAAAATCAACAGTGAGCCTTATAATCAGGTGCGCCTTACATATTAATTCTGGTTGTGCTTACTGACCTCGAACTGATTTAATGTGGTTATTGTGCATGAGTTGAATAAAGTTTGACTTATCTGACTGTTTTGTTTCGCTTAATGCCTCTGATAATCCAGTGTGCCTTATGCATGAAAACTGACCCGTTAATTGATATTGCGCCTTATAACCCAGTGCGCCTTGTACTTCAAAAAATACGGTAATTATTTAATCAGCTGAATAATCAACAACCAAAAATAAAAAGTAATGATTTTGATAATCAACTGATCTCAAGCAAAGTTTTAGGATCTACTTTAAGTTAAAAAATATCTTATTGGGTAGGGTTAGGGATGCACGATACTGGATTTTTGGCTGATATCCAATATGCTAAACATTATTTGGCCAATAACCGATACCGATATTTTTAACATATGCTCCTATGTCAGAACATATTCCTCTTATTTAGGCCTATTTGCTACAAAGTGTGTAACAGCTGTAAGATCTGGTGACATATACTCAGTAACAGCCAAATGATGTGCATAGCACTTTAACTTATATCAAATGAAAAGTGTTAAATGTTATTTATTTGGACCACTTCCTCTCCACCGTGATCAGATCAGATAGGCGCGTGTGACGTTATCACATTGCGCTGGCGCTGCAGGCAACCTTGTCACTGGGTTGTCATACAAAAAAAACAGCATCTTTTATATTGGTAAGTTATTTTGGTGGAATGGCTGATGTCCGATATTCCGATATCGATACCATGCCGATAAAATTGTGCATCCCTAAGTAGGATGCTATTTTATTGTCTTCAATCATTTTTAAATATTTTTCTGTGCATCCTTTCATATTTTTCATACTTTATGAAGGAAAACATATCTAATAATTTAATGCAACATTATGTTTTACCACCTTGGCCAGAGCTTAAAACTGAGCTATATTGTCTTGAGAAATGACCGAATTGTACTTGTTTTGGTGAAACCTTGAAAAAAACAGTGTAATCTCATACAATATGACAAAAGTCATGAATAACTCAAGTACTGCCACATCAAATGTTAGGTCAATGTTTGTAAAATTGATTGGTTTAGAGCCATTTTTGTGTTGGATAATGTCAATTTCCTGTGGTGGCCATCTTCAAGGTTCAAGGTTCAAAGTTCTTTATTGTCATTCACATCACACGTGGTACATGAGGTGGAATGATATTGTGTACCCAAAGTCTAAGTTACACCCAAAAATGGTAAAAAATATGTTATAAAAAAAAAACTGTATACAAGGAAGTAAGATATATGTTAAACACTAAAAATGTAGAATAATATGGTATACTAAATGGTATATTAAACAGCAGCCTGAACATGAGTCTGTAATGATTAGATGGGTATGAATACAGAAGCTTTAAGGCAAGAAATCAGCAGCATGGACATTCAGCAGCACAGATGAGTAACATACCACCAATTAAAGTGTCATTACATCTTGAACTGAGGTGACCCCAAAGTTACTTAAGTATAGCTGTACATCCAGTGATTGTTTTCTGAAAGTTTCATGAAAATACACCCAGCAGTTCCTGAGATAGTTTACTAACAGACAAACAGGAATGACTCCAATAAGTAAAGGTAAGCTTCTGAGACAAAATCTCACACGAGTAGCATTTGGAGTATGTGTTGTGAATCACTTTCGGCTACTACCACACAAACTTTTAGCACAACACATGTCAGCAGCAGTGGTTAGCACTGTTGCCTCACAGCAAGAAGGTCCTGGGTTCAATCCCTGGTTGGACCTGGGGTCTTTTTGTGTGGAGTTTGCATGTTCTTCTCGTGCTTGCTTGGGTTTTCTCCGGGTGCTCCGGTCCCCTCCCACAGACCAAAAACATGCACGTTAGGCTGCCTTCAGGCCCAGGCCTCCCTTGCAAAAGAGATCTGTGATCTCAGTGGGATTTGCCTGGTTAAATAAAGGTTAATAAATAAATAATAATAAATTGGCCACCTCAAGTAGTAGAAATAACTATTAGATAGAAAATGTTTCCCTGGTCCAATAGTTGCTGCATGTGTGCACACTTAGGCCAACATACAAACAAGTGCTCTATTCAGCTTATGTATGATAACGTTTAGTCTTCCTTTCAACAAAGTGTAAAACTTGACACTGATTGCTGGGTACCATAGTTTTTGCCATATTTGTTGCACCTTTTTGCATAAATTTGCAAGTCCTGCGACTTAACGTATACACCTAAGGACTAATATATGTTTTCCTCCCATATTTATATTCCAATTTTTGGCTGAGATCTGACGATTTCATTTCATCTGACAGAGAAAATATTGAACACTACCAGCAAAGTCCATGCTCAATAATCCAGGTATACAATCCAACAATTTACAGTTAGATCATCTGGACAATTGTTTTTTTTTCTGAAACTTTTCACCTTCCATCCAGAAGGCTTCATCGGTCAAGGAAACACACAACACAAAACGGATTCTCCCTCCTACAGCTTACTCCAAAGTGGAACAAACCAGTTATGTTGGTGCTAAGATGGTCTCTTTGGCATGCCCCCTCCTCCGGTGGCGGACCTCCTTCTCGTCGACTGTCAAGTTTGTTGGTTTTCAACCAGTTTGACATGACTGTCGACGAGGAAGAGGGCCGGCACCGAAGGAGGGGGGCGTGCCAAAGAGACCATCTTAGCACTAACATAACTGGTTTGTTCCACTTTGGAGTAAGCTGTAGGGGGAATAATCAGTTTTGTGTTATGTGTTTCCTTGACTGATGAATCCTTCTGGATAGAAGGTGAAACATTTCAGAAAAAAAAAAATTGTCCAGATGACCTGACTGAAAATTGTTGGATTTGAACACTACCATTTTCAGCCACTAGAGGGCCCTTGGGCAAAATGCCAAGCCAAGTGTCCCATTAATAAGTAAAAGTGGCTATTAATGAACCATTAGGCTTGCCATATCAAACCACCTTCATCTTGCTCCAGAACTCCTGGAGCAAACGTCAAATCAGCTGCATTTTGCCATGTCGCCCAGGCAAAATGCAGCTGATTTGACCACTGAAGTGCCTTTATTAAGGAAAAATTAAAGTGGGACACACCTTTGCTTTAATTTTGAGCAAACAAATACGGTACTTGTTTTTAAGTGTTCATCTTGTTAAATTATTTTTGCTGAAGTCCTCCTGTGCACACTCCCGCGGTCACCATTTGGCAGCCAGTCAATTATTGGCACAACACCGGCCCACGTTTCCGGGTGGTCAGTGGTGACGCATAACAAACGTGATGTATCAGTGGTGACACATAATAGATGCGACCTATATGGCAATTTTTCCCCCCACTTTATGAAATATTTTTGGACTGATGCTACTTATACAGTGGTGTGCCGTGTACGGTAGCAAGTATGGTAATTGTGAGAACCACGAGAAAGATGAGGACTGGGCAAACAGAGAGGTGACGTAAACGCCACATATTCTGTTCCATCGTTTTTCAGCGTTTTCTGCAGCATGAAGCCCAACACATCATAGCATCTCACCAGATCTCATCATAACATTTACCCAGGTGTATAAATTTGTCATCGTTTTGAGCAGACATATAAAGGACTACTGATTATACTAAAAA
>JARVGV010000646.1:20684119-20695149 GCA_031762435.1 Hypsolebias longignatus
ATGTGAAGGTTGTTCTCTTTGCACCAGCTCTCCAGGTGTTCCACCTCCTGCCTGTAGCTGGACTCATCATTGTTTGTAATGCATCCCACCACCACTGTATCATCTGCAAACTTTACAACGTGACAGCCTGGATGGGTAGCTGCACAATCATATGTGACCAGAGTGAACAGGAGAGGGCTCAACACACATTCCTGAGGAGAGCCAGTGCTGAGGGTAGTGGTGGAGGGGGAGAAGTTGTGGATCCTCACTGACTGTGGTCTGTTTCTTTAGAAGTCTAGTACCCAGTTCCAAATGGAGGGGTTAGTCAGCTGAGTTTCCAGACCTGAAGGCAGTGTTCCTGGCTTCCAGCAGGGTGCAAACCTCTGCATTCAGCCAAGGCTTCCTGTTTGGGTAACTCTTAACATATCTGTTGGTGGTGACATCATCAGCACATTTACTAATGTACCCCAGGACTGAGGATGTATATTGCTCCAGGTCTAGCACCCCCACATTTTCAGCAGCTTCTCTGAAGACCATTTTGAAATCAATTCTGAATTTGACAGGGAGCCACTGGAGAGAAGCTAAAGCTTTAGAGAAATATCCATCCATCCATTATCTTTAACTGCTTCTTCCTTTTCGGGTCATGGGGATCACTGGCGCCCATGTCAAGCCGTCACTGTGTGAGAGGCAGGGTACACCCTAGGCAGGTTGCAAGTCTATCATAAGGCCACATAGAGTCAAACAACCATTCACTCTCTCACTCACACCTAGGGACAATTTAGACTTACCAATCAGCCTAACATGCATGTTTTGGTCTGTGAGAGGAAACCGGAGTACTTGGGGAAAACCCACGCATGCATGGGGAGAACATGCCATATCCACCCAGAAAGGCCCCCAGCCGGGATTTGAACCGGGGCGACCTGCTTGCTGAGAAGCGGCAGCTTTACCAATTGCACCATCATGCTGTCCCATTTAGAGAAATACAGTACTGTAGTTTGATTTTATTTGGATTGAAGCGCTAACAGGGCCAAGATTAAGAGGACTGCTGTCGCCCTTAAATTGTCATGGTTATTCATGTAGAATAGAATATTTTTTGTCACTCTGGCTTGTATACGAGTGAGAAATGCTATGTTTAAGCTTTTAAATTACTATGAATTTAGCTTTCTTTTTGCCATTATTTACAAATATTTATGTGATTCTTTGCAAGTGCAAACAGTAGCAGTAGCAGCTAAGCGTAGTACCTTCAGTTCCAACTAAATTTTGCAACATTTCGTTTGAAGTAACATTCTATCCCTATAACTTTGCCAAAATTGGCAATGGACTTCCTTTGATTTTACAACTTTATTTGTTTATGACCCTGCAGAGATTTATGTTACCTCTTTTTTAAATGATCACCTTACCAGAGTCTTTTTACCTTCTCGTATAAACCACTTTTGGAGGAAATAATGCGTTTTAAGATTTAAAAAATGTCATAAGGAACACCTTAAGGGGCGTATCTTATTGGCTCCTCTTGGACATAATATGATTCCGCTGATACACCATCCAACCTGTGAAATATCACTCCTTTCCTTAAAACCAATACCATTACCTTACAGGTTTACCTTACATACATGTGGTTTTAATACAATAACTCGAGAATAATTTTCCTTCTGATAAAAGAAGATATATATACATATCAAAAATTATACCTCTGCCTTTAAAAGCCTGTATGTGTAAATTGTCCTTATTAGCTACTCTTATGACATTTTTTACAGAAGGTTAAATTTCATGATTGTTTTTTTGAGTTGGGAAGGACTTGTCTGGCATCTATGTTGTCTTTTTAAATGAAATAAAGAAATTTGCCCTAAGAGAATGCCCCGCCTCTTTTAACGCATCACCAGTTTGACTGCAGTGAAAATCTCTCAAGCGATTGCCTCGAAGCAATAGGTGTGGCCGAGTCCCAGAAATGGGTGGTGATTATGAGGAATAAACTGAATTCAGCAACACTCGTCTTTTGGGATATTTTATTTGTGAGCAGATGTCAAACTAAACGCCCCAGTTTTGTATTTTCTACAGCAGAGCCAGAAAAAAAGAAAACATTATTTAAGTCTTAAAAAATAAATCTAGACAAAGAAAGGAAGATGTTCTTCTGCCACTGCCATATTCAATCCATATGTGAGACTTGGAGGAAAGAAATGCACACAGTACAGTGTAAAAAAAGATGCAGCACACCTCATTTGAAAAACAGACGGGACACTAGACCAAGCAAGACTTCTCCAAAATGGTATTTTTTTAATGCTAGGGTCACCGGACAATATTTACATGGGTGTAAAAGATGGTACCAGACAAGAAGCCTTTGTTTTCTTTGGGTACTCCGGGTACCTCCAACAGTCCATAAAACATATTAGGTTAACAGAGATTCTAAACTGACATTAGGACTGAATACACTTGTCTTGTGGCCTTGCGATGGACAGGCGACCTGTTCTGTCTTTCATCCAATGACTATTGGAGAAATGCATCAAGCTCTTATCTTCCTGAACAGGATGAATCGGAGAAAAAAAATGAACCTTAAAAACATCAGAACTATTGCTTTTAAAATGTTGAACCGTTGAATGAGCATGTTGAGCAAACACTCATGACCCTTTCCAACAAATCAGTTTTGTCTCATTCGCAAACATCTTTTCTGTGGTAACATAGAGCAAATGGCGATGCACCTTCCTAAGAAGCCAACAGTTTGACAGACAGGTGGGTTTGTTTCTCGATGAGGCAGAGCTTCTGGCATGTTCAACCATAATAACGCGTCTCCCAAACTGCCGTGATGGCTGCAGCCTTGAGCCCGAACCAACACGGGGTTTCCCCATAACACAAACAAAGGCTGGCTGACTCGTTGTCTGTACGGCTTGACATTTATGGAATTTGAGGGTTCTGCGTGTTTACCGATAGCTGGCTTTGGTTTGTCCCTTTTGAGAAATAATTGGGAGAGGCTGGATCTAACAAGGGGAGCGACAGCTGATGTGGTTTGGTTAAAGGGAACGAACATCTGCCTTTGATTTTTTATGAAGACGAAATCTGGCTTTCTCCGTGTCAGTCTTTTGTTAGATCTTTTTCCCTCTCCCTTTTTATGCATCATCTCCTCACAGCAATTTATGATTTCTAGCTTCTTTTGTCAAATGCAAAAGTCAGTATTTTTTCTAACACAAAGCACGGTCAAACATTAGCCTGCTTCCTTTTGAGAAAAGCAGAGTGCTGAAGTAGTTAAATCCTTGATTTGTACCTCACAAAACTCTCACAAGTCCCCCGTGCCCCTCCACTCCTTCTCTCCACCTCCCACACAATTCCCAGGTCAACAGAGCTCTCAATATGAGGCGCGTCTGTTCTACTGTGACAGCATATGGTTATCCACTCAGTGTCCTGGGACAGTCATTCTTCATACAATAAGTGCTGGAATTATTCAATCAAAGCAGGTATGACACAGAGGAGGCACATAACCTGTCTGGATTAGCCCGGTTTTAAAATACATGCAACCTACCATGGTAATATTTAGCTTCTATAGGGTATATTTCAAATGTTGCACCAATATAGTAAATTGGATTTAACAATTTCAGTCTCTCCCTCATTTTCTCCTCCACTCTGTGCAATCAGAGGTGCCTCGTTTCTTACTAGTTGCTACATTTGGGAACGAGGATCTGCGCTGTGTTCAGGCAAAGAGTAAACACACAAAATGAGATGCTGATTACATCATATTTTGAATCAGGGGTTCTGTGGTGGCATCACACAAGGTTTTATGAACATTGTCAGTTACCTTTTAAAATAACACGCTCGCCATAGAGATGGTGTTTACTTTAAGAAAACAAGTGCACGTTCTGCCTGTTAGAGGCAAGATTCCTTAAGTGCTCAGCAGCTCGGAGCAGATGTTTGAACTGTAAACATAAAGTGTATATTAGGATGACGTCAGCTCAGAAATGAAGTGGATGTCTGCAGCTAATTACCACCTTCAAGACTCATTATTCATAAACAAGCAAAGGTTAAAAATGCATTTCTCTCTCATTGAATTTGACTTTTTTGTTTGGACTGTTGCTTGTCTCTTTGTTTTGCATGGCGACAGTGGCAGGGATGATGGAGACGTGTGCTCACAGTGATAGCATCTCTGAAAGGCAGTTCCCCTGGGTTAATGGGGGAGTTATCCTATTAGAGCCTCTCCTGTGTATTTTTCCTACCCCTTTTTGCAGGAGAGTACCCGTCATTGTTCGGGCTCTCCTGTAAAAGAGCAAAAAGCTAATGGCTTCTGCGCTCTCCTCTTGCCTGACCAGCTCTCTATCGTTCTACCTCCTCTTCCACTTTTCTTTTTATTCTCGGGATCAGTTATTCACAGCAGGTGCCTTTTTGTGTTTTCCTCCCAACATGTTAACCTATAAATCAACTCTTCTCCTGCAGGAAAGATATCTCAGATAGAAAGCATCACAAGCAAGTTCAGGTCAGTGAGAGAAGAGCATTTCCCCAACCATGCCTTATTTTTACTGCTTCAAGAAAAGGGATTTATCTTTTTTTGTGGAATTATGACGTTGAAATAAATAACTTGAACATATTTAGCTGTCACCCTGGACAACAAGTACATCTTGAATCGACATCATTGTTTTAAACCTTTTAAACCACCCATTTATTTAAATATTTTTGCTCGTGATTTTTGGTAATCCTTTAAAGTGGTCTCAATCAATAGTTTTCCAGAATTAGTTTTGGAACGTTTAAGCTTAAAAAAAGAAGAATGTGAACAAGCAGAGGACAAAAGAAATGCCCGGCCTTAAATTTAATCTACAGCAGATGAACAGTATCTGAAAGTCATTTGTGAACTACCTTGCTGGTACTAAAATACTAGGTTCTGCTCTGTAAACTGGTTCTTTACTGTGCTGCCTGTTACGTAGCGACTGGTTCATCCCTGAAGATTAGAAGTCTTTTAATGCCTGAATGATTCATAGGTCAGAATCAAATACCATGACTATACAGTACTTGTGACTGGAACCCAGAAGTTGAAGCCAGAACAGGGTCAGCATGTGTGCTGGGGAGTAGGGACGATTTAAAGGCCTCATATTGCTAGTCCACAGATACTGGTTTAAAAAAATACAACATGGCAGCTTCCATGAAACTCTTCCTGCTGGTTTTAGTTTCCAACAACCAAATAAGATGGATACACTTGGTCTACCAGTAAAATATGCCTATGGTCAGACCTAAATGGCTTAACAAACAAAAAACTTTGCTCTGAAACTTGTCAGGTCCTATAGAGAGAAAACCAAGCAACTAAAAAAATAAATAAATAAAATAAAAAAAAAGACATTCGGAAAGCCTGAAGCTGTTGATTGACGCCAGTTTAAAATATTTTAAGAGAGTCTGGTACCATGGAAGCAAAATATAATAATAATAATGTGTTGTCGTCGTTGTATGTTTCCATACAATGGCTAAATTGGCTCGCTGCATATAACCCATCCACCACCAGGTAGAGCAGTGGGCGGCTATCGAAGGCACCCAGGGAGCAAATTGGGGATGGGGTGTCCTGCTCAGAGACACCACGAGACGTGCAACGACTGGGGATCGAACCCGGGGCTTTCGGGTCCCGGGTCGGCTGCCCTGCCTCTGCACCATCCCAGCTCCAGAAATAATACCTATTGTACAATAATTATTTTACAGATGTTTGACTCAAACTTAAAACGTGAGAATGTTAGAAGATTTTTCCTATGTCCACCATTGCTATCTTAAAGTGTAATGCCACATTCTCTGTTCCATGTCCACATTCATTCTAAATGACAGACTAAGGTGTTAGAATAAGAATAAAGCCATAGTTTGCTGTCTGATAAAGTGGTCAGTTGCACTTTGGTTCAATGTGAAAGCAGAATGTACCATGGGATCTGTACTTCAAAAATGTTATGGGAAGGTGACTCACCCTCAGTAAGGAAGACTGATATATGGTCCGAGGACAGAGGCAGTATGAGGAAATGTCTTGTTCAAACTGCACCTTGTGACCCATGTACCCGACAACTTTTTATCAGAAGAGTTTTCCAGCAAATAATGCGGAGAAGCTACTGTCAGAACATGGGAGTGTTTGGTTTATAGTAACCATGAGGGATAAGAGGAGCATCAGAAAACAGTGGTGCTCGTATTTTAGCCTTTCACTGTTTTGACAACATGTATAAAAAGTTCAAAAAAGTTGGTGTGTTTATGGGCCCTGTTGGATCTCCAACCATCGGTGCTCTTGTATTTCTGAAGGAGTTGAGTGAGGGCAGAGCCAGAATCATAGAAAAAGTTTGTGTAAGGTTTGATGGGGTTTTTGAGCCAAGACTTTATGACTTAGTAAGAAATTTCCAGAAGAACGCCTAACATATCTCAACCCAACAGCTACAGAGACATTTTATTTCACTGCCTCCCTTCTGAACAAAACTGTGTCCTTTACTGCAGCACAGCCAAGCTATTATATCTCTGCATTGTGATAAAGGAAGATAAGTGGAGACTCATACCAAACAATGGCTTTTCTATTGCAAGTGTGGGTAATCGACTTGTGGAAGGAGGCACTGTGTTTTGGCAAATTGCACCAGATTCATCTGGCTACGGGCATCCCCTTTCCTGCGCTCTCCTCAAGTTTCATCCGCCCCATCACGGCGCGGCAGCCTTATCATGCCGCCTCACTCTCAATAGTCGGGGCCCACACTAAGATTTCAGATGCTGGCCAGCCTCTCTGAGGGAACAGGTGTCTCTTCTGTCTGCCTGCGGTTGAGGTCCTGCGGTGGAAGCATGGGAAAGGGCAGCCACCGCAGAGGTTCTACCCCAGCGGACAGGTAACAGTGCTCCATTCAGCTCAGCCTGAATTCAGCTTAATTGGCATCCTTTTAGAGACTTCGGGAAGCGGTTGGAAGTAGAAAATAAAGAGCGGAAATTCTCCCAATGATTCCCAGTTGAGTCAAGGTGTACAGTGTTCTCACAGTGGGAATGGAGAGACGCTTTTTGATGTGTAAATGAGATAAGAAAACGGAGAGATTAGTTCAAGGTTGCTTTACTTTTCCCGCATAAATTAGTAGAACAGAACCAGCAAACTCATCAAAATGCAATAACAATTTGTTTTTCATTACCGGGTGACAGGTCTTGGAGATTAATTGCCTTTTTTAGTCTCCCAAGGGAGGAGAGGGATTGTGGGTCTCGTGGTGAAGCAGGTCACTGTGATGGAAGATCAAAAGAGCAGCAATGTGAGCCCTGAAGCATCCGACTCGTCAGAGTGACCTGTAATCAATAGTGCAGGTGTGGAGGAGAACAGGTAAATATCTCAGAGGCTTACACCTTTGACAGCTCATTAGGTGCACATTTAGGTGAACTTGGGCACATGTAATTGTAACAAAGTGAAGTTAGGACCGCAGAAGGGAATGCTACTTTTTAGCAGTAGAGAATTTTGTTTTTATAACATCATGATTTGACTTTATCACTATTTTGTGTCCTGCAAAACTAATAATGCTTCATCTCCTGAGCACGTGCACTTCCTACTCATAAACGTGACCCGACGTAAACCGTTAAGGCATCAAAGTCAGCCAAAGTGTAGAAAAAATAGGCTGAGGGAGCAAAGACATTTGTAAAATGTCATTCTACAACCTCTAGACATGAACTCTGCACAGTGATAATATATTGATGAGAATGCCATTAAAAACAGTTTCAGGCTCCTCCTGGATTCATTTGCACTGACCCAGAATGCAGTATTTTCTTAACACAAGCAGCAGGCTGCTTTGATGTTATCTCCCTATCCAAACAGTGGAGGGTCTGCTGCCCCCAGCCCCGCCTGCGTCCACGGAGGACGGCGTCAATTAATCACAGTGAGGCCTGCAAGAGCGCGTCCATAAATCGCCTCACCGCTCCTTAAACAGGAGAGTTCCAGGGCGCAGCGCCATCATTTATCAACACTCGCCCCTCCGGATGAAGAGTAAATAAAAGTCGGAATATGTAGAGAGGAAAAAAAAAAAGTTGGAGGGTGTTCAGGATGTTGAGCATTTTCAATGGAGTCATGGTAAATAAAGAAATGCCTGCACTCTGGACTCAAACCAATCATCGGATTTGTTTTATTTATTTGTAAGAATTGCCCATATGCTTCATGCTTGTTGGTTAATTTTAGGTTATTAACAAAATCTATATAACTAACTTTTACATAAGTGGTTACAAAAAGGAGCAGAACTAATAAGATATTTCTTCATCTGCTTCTTTTCATTTTATACTTTTTTATTTTTTAATTTGTTTCTTATTATACATATGTTAAATGTTGTATCTTATTGTTATAAAATGAATAACGATAAAAAAGTGGTCATAAAGCTTTTAATGTATTCTGTAAGAGACTAAAATATATGTTGGATCAGACTCATAAAACTTTATTTTTATGTCTAAAAACTCCCATCGAACTTTTCAAGATGAAGGAAACTGAAATGATTGTTCGCTTCATAAGTGATCGGCAAACGGTTTTCTTCTGGAAAGCAAAAAGTGCAGTCTAACAATTTATTTGACACCTGAGAAATCCCAATAGATGAAGAAGTACTTATGATTATTGTAAAGTATGCTTTGACATTTCTTAGTCTTTATGGAATCTACCCGTAACTGTGAACAATAAGTAGTTTAGAAAGGAAGATGCCTTTTGAGTCAAGAAGTACACTTTAGTAACATCATTTGTGTGTGAAGAATCATAAGATTCAACGGGCAATACACTAGAACGCTATACACTATTGCCCATATGAGGCAACTCAATATGAGACAATGTGATACAAGACAATGTGCTGTTGCTTTACAAGATGTGCTGTATGAGATATATATAATAATTATATATATATATGGCAATACTACATAGTCTACTGTATTTTGCAATGATACAGAACAGTTTTTATGGTATATACATGTAATATGGTATGGTATATTAGAATACAATGTATTGTTTAATAAATGACAATGTATGTGACTAAGATATGATACATACACAATACATTACAGTATATTAAAAAAACAAAATTATATAATGTACATGATAAATGAAAGCATGCAATATAAGATGTAACCCACTTTATTGTCCTCTTGGGGGAAGTTTCTCCATGAATTTCACTTGTATAAAAAAATCACAATAAAAACACAAACTCTGCGAGCACGTGGAGAAACTAGTTATATTATTTGTTATTTGTCTCTGTACACTTTGCTGTAGACCTATTTCTGACTAAATAGCTGCCTTTGCAAAATAACTATGAACAAATGAACTATCAAGGTAATATTTTATATTAAAAACATGTTACACCTGCATAAGTTCCTCAACTATGATTAGGAGGTGTAAATATATTTTAAAAATCATGACAATTGTAGTTTTGCCAAAGTAAAATTATCATGGTTGTGGTACTCCAGCCACTTCACTTTATCTCTTAGATACATAAACATAAAGTTTCTTTTGATATACAGTAGTTTCTCGCTACATCATGGTTTGACTTTCGCGGACGCGCTCTTTCGCGGTTTTTCAAAGTAAGATTGGACATGACACACAATTGGCTGATTGATGGATGAGCTGCATGAGTGGCATGGATTGTTTATTTAAAATTAATTATATAAAATAATTGAGCACCTGCTGCACCTGTGTCCCACAGGTGCAGGGAGAAGCTCCCTCCTCATGATCATGATCTCTGCTCTCAGCCACCTGCGGCTCTCTGCCACGCCCACTTCCCCCTGTCTCTGCTGCAATCACACTCATGCTCATCACTCCCAATCTTCCTCCTTCTGTGTAAGTAAACAATTTAAATTCAAATACTGCACTGTAATGGTTTCAATGAACAACCCAGGCTGCATGAGCAGCTTTATTTTAAACAATAAAGTGTGACATTAGTCCCACTCGGCGAACAGCCAGTTCACCGGGAAATATCCTGATGCTCCGAATGGACAGATCACCCCCAACCTGCTGCAGCAGGTGCTAAATCATTTTAAATAATTTATTTTATGTATTTAATCATTTTGGACCTGTGATTGTGCTTTTATTTTATTAAAAAATATATTTTTTTTTTGGTGTGCTGCTCTTGTCTGATGCCTCATGTCTGAAGACATCTGCTCTGCCTTCAGACCACTGATTCCAGCTAAAACCTTCAGATAAATTTTGCTTTTCCTGCCTCTTTGTGAATGACCCATTGCTGTTTGACCACAAACCCGGACCCGTCCAAGTCTCCGTTCCTCTCTGATGTCATCGCAGCTTTGTATTCTCCACTGGTGACCAAGTTCTACAGAGACAGATGACTTTCTCCTCCTGATAAAACCTTAAATAAATATGTTTGTTCACTTTTGTTAACAAAAATACAAAATATATTAGAAATGTTGAATATACCCCTTTCAATGCTTAAACACGACTACACTCTGATTTTATTTTTTGCAAAACTACTATTTAAGGAGCATGAAGCACAAGAAGTAGCAAGATTTCTGTGAATGTTTGAGACATGCTCACACTGAACTCTGGAGTTCTTTGAGTCCAAGAGAAGCAGCAGCAACAGGAAGTACTGTCTCCATCATCGGTCTCGCCAAGCCTTTGCTCACACTAGCAACTCCTCAAAGCCTGCCCGGCGATAGATGACAGCGCCACAAAGGCAGCACAGGTGGCTGGCTGCAGACCACCTGGAGCAGAAAAGCTCCGGCCATGTTAAAAAAAATGACAGCCGGGCTTGGAAACGGTGGGGGAGGAGGTGGCAGATATAAAAAGTTTGGCCAATCTGAAAGAAAGAAACGGATATACAGGTTGACCTCGGTTTAAGACCCTCTCGGTTTAAGTTTTTTCGCACTTACGTTCATAATTAATACAGTAATTAATAACAAGACAGGTAGTCCTCGACTTACGAACGGGTTCCAGACCGTTCGTAGGTCGATTTTGCCGTAACTCGGAACCAAACGCACATGGCGCCGTATGTCCGCATTTTTGGCCGTAAATCAAAACTGAAACTAAACGGCGATCGGTAACGTCTTTTTAAACATGTTTTTTTCAATGTAAAACAACTTCGAACGGCCGTTTTAATGTGTTTTAATGTGTTTCCAAGCAGTTAGCTAACAAA
>JARVGV010000646.1:20764016-20785793 GCA_031762435.1 Hypsolebias longignatus
CTCCCCCCCCCCCCCCTTTCCTTTTTAATTTTTTTCTCTTTTCTTTTTTCTTCTTTTTTCCCCCACCCCCTTAGGAACTATCAATATACTTAGGTTCATTATGTGACATGTCTGACATGCTGCGTTTTTCTTTTTTAAAGCGTGCGACTCCTAACACGACACAATAAAGTCGACCTTTAAGTCCCCCTTGTTGATGGAGAGGATTAGGGAATATTGCTCAGGGAATCTTTATCAGACAGGATTATCAGATAAGCTATATCATTAACTGAGGATTATACCAGTGTTATCGCCAAGGGAAAATCTATCCGATTGTAAATTTGTCATTGACTGTACAAATAATGATTGGGGCTGCCATGCGAGTATCATACTTCACATTATGTTAGGAGTAATGTAAAAATGATTGCAAACTGATGAGTCACCGTGTTGTCGTTTTCAGATAATAAAAACCAAAGGAATGGCAATATTGGCTTGTTTCTGTTTTTTACCAACACGTTTGTCCAATTTGAAAGATTTGGACTTAACTGACAAGTTTGTTGGACTCGTTCAATCCCAGTATTTCATCAACTTTTTGAGTTAAATAGAATCGTATGTATAGAGGTCTTTGACTTCATCAGTATGCTTGCACAGGAGGAGCAGCTGCCATGTTGGAGGACAAACAAAGGGCATTTTCAGAGCGATGACTAGGACTGACTATAAATTATCTCTGCAAAATTATTAATTTATTGAGTTTGCTGGCCACAAACCCAGCTGACAACTGACAGGCAACAACAATGACACAAATGGAAGTTTGTCAACGACTTCGTCTCCTGAGAACATGTGCGTATGAGGAAATGGACAAAAACATCCAAATCAACCCCCATTAATTTTCTAGCTTAATTTAGTAAACAATCTGGTTTCAAACATTTTTCATACGTAAAGACCTTGAGATACACACAAGTGTTCAATTCGATTTATTAATTTGTATTTTAACTCTAAAAACTGTGCAACAGTGGATGATTATCATTGATCATTTGAATGAACACCAGTAGTTTTTGTGTTCTGTCTGTTCTTTGGGTTTAGTCACTGGGTCTTGTTTTCACTATATGCACAAAGTTTGACGCTGTCTACTGTACAGCTCTGATCTTTTCCTGCTGTGAAATATGGCTAAGATTTATGCCATTCCTCATTTCCTAGATTAGGTTTAAGCTAGGGGTGCACCGATTGCAGTTTTCTGGCTGATCACCATCACCAATATCTAAAAAGTCTGACCTGCCGATTTTGATTTTGGCTGATACTGATTTTGTTTTATAAGCAACACTGTCAAGTGTTATAAGGTCACAATGCACCATCTTGTTTTATTGAAAAGCATACCCTTGAGCAATATCCTAGAATCAGAATAAGCTTTATTATCATTGTACCGCAATACAACAAGAATATATCTGTACAGTCGTCCGACAGATGGGCGGAGTGCACGTAGCTGCTGCTCTTTGAGAACGCGGCCTTTCATCCTTTTCAGAATACTTTTAGATGGAAATGGGGAAAAGGCCATGAGGGTAAGTTTATCACAGAAGACTGGATATAAAATCCTAAAAACATTCAGTTATATATTAGTTTTGGTCAAAGCTTGAAAGAGCCGCTGCGGAGGGACCAAAGAGCCACATGTGGCTCCAGAGCGCAGGTTGAAGACCCCTGGCAACAGATATCAAGATTTTATGTTATTGAAAGGTTAGCACTTCCCTGACTTTTCTTGTGATGCCACCTTGTGGCTTTTTTGTTTTTATTTTTTGTGAACTGTTTCGACCGACTAATGGAAGAATTATCGCAGTCCACTCGTTTATGTCTCTTAGGGTAACATTTTACCCTGTTTTCAATCAGCTACCATCAAAGCAGAATGTTAAGTCGCTCAGAACTTTTCTTTATGTAAAACGACATTTACATCTGACAACAACTACATCATTCCCTGCTATTTGTTTATTTCTTGTGTAATAAGACACTTCAAAAGCACGTGATTTTTTTCCCATGCACTGTTATATTAATGAAACCGTTGACATAAGATGTTCAACTTCAAATACAATCAGAAGTCAACCATTGATTTTTTTTTTTTTTTTTGAATTTGTGACACATGGAGACTACGTCTCGCAAAACTTTGCACATAGCTGAAACTTTCATATTTATATGTCTCAAAAACGGAGAACTTTTATAAAACTTGTCCTTTTCTTTTTATTTATTGAAATTACAACATATATATGATTGATTTGAAGAACATCCAAATACTCGAAACTACAGACTGAATTTGGATCCATGGCGGAGATGTTAAAAATAATGAACCAATGAATGATGAGTAAAAAATATATATTTTATTATTAAGCATCTTTAAGGTCTATTCTGCCAGAAAATAATGGACAAACCAACATCATAAATGTCACCGGGTATATTTTATCCACATCATGAATCCAGACCTACCTCATGGTTTTTATAGTGCAAAACAAATATTTGATCAGTGGTTATTATCCAGACGTGTTTTGTAAGCATTGTTTATAGAAAAAACTAGGTGCAGTATAATTAGTGCCAGAGTAATGAAGTGTCATGAAACACTGCATGAACCCAGTTGGTTTGGTAAAATAAATATTTGCCAGAACAGTACAGTTGGGTTTGTTCTAGAAATTTCCATTAGGGTACAAAGGTCATGGAGAGGAGATCAAGGAATATACTAGGTGTTCGAAAAAAAAAAAAGTGTGCATTTTGATCTGTTTTCATTACTATTCATGTAAAGATTTGGTAATAACAGTTAGTTTTGTCATTTATTCAGAAGGCATGGCTAAATATTTATTCTGAGCTGCAATCTTAATCCTGGATGAAACAACTGCAGGACAACAAATATGCTCTGATTATTTGCTGATGTGAGGGTTACATTAACCGTCAAGGCTTTTAAAGGTTTGAGAGAGAGCAATGAGTGGGCTGAATAACAGTTTAAAAATAAGTTATGTGGTTTTATTAATTGTTTATTGCTAATCAAATGAGAATCACTTGCTTATTTTAATTATGTAACATGAGTTTAGTCTGTGTTTTATGTCCAGGTCCAGGGTTAAAATCAACCAAACCAGAAATTTACCATATCTGGCAACCTCTGGACTTTTGGTTAGCCTTGATGGGATTCTGGAAAAACATATGGCAACGCAGAAAAGGAAAGCGGACCCCTTCCCTGGCTGTGTTTGGTTTGGGCAGGGGATTGCTGACCTGGACTGAGGATATTGTTGAGCGGTGGAAGGAGCACGTCGAAGATCTCCTAAATCCACCCACCATGTCCACCTTTGAGGAGGTAATTGGAGGATGGAGGGGGTGGAGGAGACCTTGCCTCAGATGGAGCAGTTTAAGTATCTGGGCATCGAGTGATGGTAGGATGGAGCGGGAGATGAATTGACAGATTGGGGCCTTGCCCTCAGTAATGAGGGCATTGCTTTGGTCTGTTGTGGTGAAGAAAGAGCTGAGTCGAAAGGCAAAGCTCTCTACTCCAACCCTCACCTGTGGTCATAGCTGAAAGAACTAGATTCTGGACACAAGCAGCCGAAACGGGCTTTTTTTGCAGGGTGGCCGGGCTCAGCCTTAAAGAAGGGGTGAGGAGCGCCATCCTCCAAGGGGAGCTCAGTGTAGAGCCACTGCTCCTCCTCATCGAAAGGAGTCAGTTGAGGTGGTTTTGGCATCTGATTGGGATGCCTCACGGACACCTCCCTTTAGAAGTTTTCCGGGCACGTCCCACTGGCAGGAGGCAGGAAGGACCCTGAAAACACTGCAGGGATTGTGTATTGTGGCTTGGGAACGGCTTGGGGTCTCCAAGGAGGAGGTAGAACGTGTTGCTTGGGAGAGCGACGTCTGGGTTTCTCTCCTGGAACTGTTGCCGCCATGACTCGATTATAAGCTGATGATGATCTGTTGTGTTGCCTTCAGCTAAACTGAAACTGAGGTGGATATGATGATGCTGCAGAAATATCAGTGGTTGTTTTAAAATGACCATTCAACATTTAAAAATAGAATTTATTCAACAAAGGACACTTGCAGCTCCTTCAGTTCATAATTTTTCAGCTGCTCGGATTTGCAACTGAGCTTATCAGGACCTCAGGAGGTTAGTGTTTAGGAGGTTCTGCTTTTGAGCAACAGCAGATGAGTGGAATTAGAAAGTCCCCAAAATGTTTGCTGTTTAACTAAAGGCAAAAGATTAACACACAAGAATTACAGATAAAAGAATGAAATAATAAAATTCCACCCAGAAGCACATAAAGATGGACTTTGTTTCAAAACCAGCATTGGTGGTTAATGAAACTAGTTAATCTTTTGGCTTTTTCGTTGCACTGTGTTTCTATAGTAATTTAACTAATTTCGTTTAAACTGATTGTTCTGTTTTGTTTCTTCACACATGCAGACGTGCTGCAATGTTTTACATTTATTATGCACGTTGCAGTTCATGCATCTTGACTCGGGCTGTTTGCCGTCATAACTAATAAAAGCCTGAAGTCAGTTTGGGTTTGATCTAGTATTTTTTATCAAAACATGGTTGGGTTGTAATATTTTCACTTGTGAGTGTTGCCTCATTGTTAATAATGCACAATAATAATGCTCAATAAGACTGTCTTCACAAATGTATTGTAGAGTGTTAGATAGATAAGCCCCATTGTGGTTGGCAAGCATTATCACTATTATGCATGAACATAGAAATATCACTGCAATGATTTCTTAGATTATTTTCACATTTTTAAACAATCAAAGCATTCAGTGTCACTCTGTTAACCACAGTTTTATCCCAATTTTAAACACTTGTCATTGTATACAAAATATTTATTTTGGAGATATTGAATGTGAAAAGAAACAGTAGATTTAGAATTTTTTTTTTTTTTTAAGATGACTAAATGAATTACGAACTCACATCATGGTTTATTTATTTATTCAATTAAAAGAAACAAAATGAACAAAACAAATTCAGCAAAAAGGAAAAAAATGAATGAAAAAGGTGCAGAAAGAAGTTTTTTTTAATATATCTGCCCCTTATTTAAAAAAATAAAAATAAAAAAAGTAACTACAAAACAAACAACAACCTACACTTGAACACTCTCCAAATTGAAAACAAAAAACATTAGGCATCCTTCATCTGGTACCTTCCCAACAACTTTACCTTAAGCATCTTTTAAACATATAAATTGTTTTAGAAAATGTTATGGCGATATCAAGGTAAATCCATAATCCTACAACACAGCTCCTTCAGACTAGTTCCTAAATGGAGGTTTTACAAACATTTCCATTCCCTTAAGGTTATAATGACTCTTTTTTATTCAAAGCTTTGTCATTCAAAACCTTTTTTACTTTATACAGTAATGCAACTGATTTTGCTACTTTTATTCTTGAGTAATTTACAGGAGATTTCAATGTCAGCTTCTCATCAATGACAATACCCAAAATGTTTAATTTCATTATTTCAATAGTCAATTTTAAATGGGACTTTGATTATTTCCTTTATATTACTAAATATACTGTTTTCCGAATTTAATGATAACTTTTTATAGTGGAACCAAGTTTATATTTTTACGAATTCTGCATCATCTCTAACACCTGTTCAATATCTTCACCCGAACAAAAAAAGTGGCATCATCTGCAAATAAAACACACTTCAAAAGCCCTGACACATCAACCAGTTCATTCACATACAAAATAAACAACTTTGGTCCCAACACAGAGCCCTGAGGAACTCCACATCCATTAATTCAGATCTTACATAGTTTACCTGTACAAATTGTCTCCTATTATTCAAATAACTGGATACCCACTGTAGTGCTAATCTAATGTCACATTTATTCAGTTTTTCAAGGAGAATGGTGTGTTCAGTAATGTCGAAAGCCTTTTTTAAATCAACAAAAATACTAATACAATACTGTTTTAATCAACAGAGAAACAGAGAAAAATGCTGTTGGCACAACCCATGACTGACACGGTTGCCTCGCAGAAATGTACATTTAAGTAAATTATTCTGACAACATATTCTGGTGCCAAAGACTAAGCAGCTTCTTGAAGGCAGTCTCGTTTTCACTTTGTATTTTCACACTAGGTTACTCTGAAATTTTTGTCTTAATCCATTTAATGTTAGTGTCACAATGTCTTTCAGTTAAAGTTATTTGATATGTTTATTCTTCTGTAAAAAAAAAAAAAACAATAATAAAGGCATTATATTTTGTTGAGGTAAAAATTAATTAGAATCAAAAAGAATAGACCTTTATTGGCATTGCGCCTAAATTCAATAAAATTTGGGTTATCTAAATTTAATTTAATTTTAAAACTACATACGCATTAAGCTTTACTGAAAAAGGCACATAAATGGGAACATTTCTTTTGAATGTTAGCAATAAAACAAATTAATTTGCTTTTTGCCTGTTATTCTCGACCTTTGACCCTTTCTAAAAATCAGATTTGGACCTTGGATTATAAAGTTTGAGAACCCCTGGTACTTGTGACTCTCCAAATAGAACTATATTAAGTGCCTTTCTTCCAAAAAGGAAAAGTGCTTACTGACTTAAAGAGTATAAAGTACCAGTTAATGTGTCGCTGTACACAAAAGTGGCTGAGTGTGCGGAGAGTTTGCAGAGTGCATCAATGCACAGATGTCAGTCATAATTCACAACAGACTCAGTGTTGTTAGTGTGTGTGTGGCGGGGGTGGGGGGGGGGGTAAGTCCCACCAACATGTGCCATGGCAATGGTGCTCCATCACTTATAAATGAGGTTGCCTCCTGAGTGATGTTGAGCGAGCAGTGGGCCAGCTGCCAGACTGCGTTCTGACACTTTATTCACTCTCTGTTGAAAACCTGCTCAGCAGGTTTAACTTGTTTTCATTTAATTCACTGCTGAATCATAATTAACACAAGAATTTTACCCCTCTTTCAGATTATTGTTGGCAATTTGCCTTTTTTTGTGTCAGTTCCTTTAAAAAAAAATTACCCTGACACGGATGAACCAGTCAGACAAGGCTAATAGCTTTGAAATGGGGTTGTAAATTGCAATACATAAATACGTTTGCGTGGAAATCTCTTTAGTCATGCTGAAGATTATGTTTTTTTGTTTTTGTTTTTTTTGTAAGCATATAATTAAATGCTCAAAGCAAATTTTCAGTTGTGGAAATGTGTTGTGACATAATGTGTGCAATGTGGGTGACAACACCAGGAAAAATATCAGGAATGCAAGAGACTCAAGAAAACTGTTGTCTTGGTTTTAAAGGGTGTTTTACTTTTATCTTTAGAGATAGGTTGAGATGCTCTGACATCTAGGAGCTCAGCGATTTATCGCTTTTCACTACTGAAAAGCTGAGGAAACTGTAGGATGAAGATTGCGTTGCAAACAACAGATCACATAAAGTTGCTGTTTTGTTGTTGTTGATCTGTCACTTCAACTCTTTCCTTTGATATTCATCTCCTAACCACAGCTGGGCTGAGTTAAGCCGAGGTGATCTCAACTGTGGTGTCCTGAGACTACAGCGAGCACTGAAAAGCCTTGGAATCCCCCTTGGGTGTCTAAATCCTTCATCTCGGACCTTGTGATTATCTATGTGTATTTGGACCCCTCACACTGGAAAAACAATCATACCCTACAAATATTGCTACTGCAGCTTGTCCAAGACAATATCATTTTTATATCATTTCAGCTAGACCATCTGTTCACTTGGTAAGGTCGTGCCCTCATACACTGTAAGCAAAAATTTTTTTATAACATATTTTTCAACAACTACAATTCATCTTTTTAAAGCAACAAGGGAAACTAGCCATGTAAAAATCAGCTATGTTCATGAACTACACAATTCAGGAATAATTTGTTCATATAGCATATAAGTGATGATGCATTATTTTATAAATCACACAGATCCATACAAACAGGCCAGGAGTGAAGACTAACAATGTGCCCTACAGCTGCTTTTCTTCTCTTGGGTCATCCTCTAACCCACTTCAACCTCTTCTTCCATCTGCCAACACTCTGCCTTGTGCAGATGTTACATTCACACTTTAGGAAGATACCTTGAGGATTATCATCCAGTGAGACACAAAATATCAGACAGAAAACTCCCCCAACAACTTTAACTTTTGAGCAGAGTAATGTTTTAAAAATTAAAGCATCTGCTTGAAACCATCAAAGTGCACTGCACCAGCTAATCCTAAATTAATCAAAATCTCACTAATGTAAATGCCCTTTAGTACATTAGTTTTTCAATATTTGTGAGCAATAGGGATGCACGATATTGGATTTTTGGTGGATATCCGATATGCCGATATGTTAAAACTTATTTGGCCGATAACCAATACCAATATTTATTTTCTAGACCTACAAGTAATTATAGAGACTACATAGCTTTCTTTGCTGTTGAATTAAAATACTACATTGTTCTGCATGGTCTTTGTCAGTTTGACGTGCTACCAAATGCATATGCTAAAAGGAGGATGAAAATGATGAAACACTTCAACTTGGATTATGTTTAATGTCAAATTTATTCATGACATTTACTCTCTATGAGACAATGCCAACACTTGAACAGTGCAAATTTGTAAATTTTCACAAATCTAAACTCAGTGGCATGTGTGATGTCATAACATTGTGCTGAAACAGCACTTTTTAAATCAGTGCATTGTTTTGATGGAATGTCCGATATTTAACTTTATCGCTAATACCGGCCGATACCAATATCATGCAGATAATATCATGCATCTCTATGAGCAATGCAAAAACATAACAAAATTAATAAAAAAAAAAAATACTCCTTGCCTTTTCCCCCCACTTTTTTTCAGAGCTCAAATGACACTTGCAGAATACAAAGCCAAGTTTCATAGTTTAAAGAATTTGTTGATCTGTACAATTATTTTATACTCTACCTGCCATCATGTAGACTGGTTCAAAAATGTTAACCGTATTTTTCAGTTTTTAAGGCGCACCGGATTATAAGGCACAAAATCAATGAACAGGTCTGTTTTCATTCATAACACACTGGATTATAAGGCGCATTAAGCAAAACTAAAACATTTTGACAGATTTTTGAGCATCGTGCACCACATAAAATTGGTTTGAGGTAAGCACAACCAAAATTAATACGTAAGGTGCACCGGATTATAAGGCTCACTATTAATTTTTGAGAAAATGAAAGGAAGGAAGTGGAAAGGATTTAGGATAACTGGTTCCTACTTTTTGGATTTGGCTAGTTCCTGGTCTATCAACAAACAAGGAAGTCATCGGCAGCAAATGTGGATCTGGTCATGCTGCCTGCCTTACAAGATGGCTTGGTTTGTGCCTTGAGCACCCAGACTTTTGGCAGACTGGATCAGATGGGGATTGTTCTCAGGCACGTTCCATTGGTATGGTCATTTAACTTGGACATTTTGGAACCAAGTGGACAAACACAGGCTCAAGGTAGATGTCATTAAAGTTCTGCCTGTCCCCAAAAGAACTGTGTTTATCTCAATCCGGCTCCCTGACTGGCCTTGACAAGGCCATCTTATCTCAACATGCCTGGAAAGTTTTGTAAACCTGATGCTCAACCGCTCCCAACCCTTCTACTGAGGAATTTCCATGGACTTTTCAGAGGAGCCCAACTGAATAAACATTCTGTCATCATTTCAGGACTCTGGATTTGTCTCTGGTTGTCCTCGGCAGCCTTTCCCTGAGTGTGAGCGGATCTCTCCAGAGGGAACTATTTGAACTGAGTGATTTTATCTGAACTCTGCAGCACCATTGTGTGTTGTCTCTGGCTGCCAACTGCCCTTGCACACACACACACACCCCACCCTGCATAATGTCAGCATCATTATGTGCTCGTGTGCAAGATTTTTTTTTCAACATTACGCTGTTGACCTTCAAACAGAGGTTAAAAGGTATTGGGAATTTATTTTTTGTCTCCAAACTTTGTCATTTTTCACCACTTTTATTGTCTGTCCAAACAGGTCTCAATTGTAAATGAGTCTTCGAGGCTCAATGTGACTTTTCCAATTAAATAAAGGTTGAATGAAAGTGTACCTTAGAGTCCAAAAAAAATACGGTAATCAAACTTTACAAAAAATCGAGCCAGTTAAGGTGCATCACTCTACAAGCAGATACATTACAGTTCAACATCCAGTGAAGAAAATGAATTCAGCAAATTTAAATCCAAAATATCCCTGAAGTTATTTGCTTCTAGAAAAATAGATGGCTTTCCCTGCATGCTAAAATCTGTTCTACGCTCAGTGTTCTTGGAAACTTGTGCAGGCTGTTGATTGGTAAGCTGAGCATGAGTCAGGGATGGCTGGACTTGTTCGACCCAGACAAAGCTTGTTAACTCTGCCACTTAGTTTGCACTTCGGTAAAGTCAGCTGCAGAACAAAGCTAACCAACAATGCCCTTTATGAAGCAACAGACTAAAGAAGTCAAAAATCAGCTGAGTTTAGATTTTCTCTTGAATTTCAAGTGTTCAGTGTGTGGACAAGGGTGTTTTCTATTGTAATGAGTGAGGATGAATTGCAAGAGGGAAGAGAGCTCAACAGAGAAAGAACAATCACAGATGAGTTGAGAGACAGCTCAGCAGTTCAGAGAGCCCAGTTTGCTGGCTGTTATTTTGTGACTGAAGATACAAAAATTGTGTACTGGCAGAAACTGTGAGAAATGAACTGAGATCCGCCTCACAGAGGAGATGATTTTAAAGGTCAATGGATGGGTCAAGACAGCAAGATACGCTCCAATTTGTGATAATGGATTCACTGTCTCCCCTTTCTTGAAGTCCTCCCAGCGAGGAGACGAGTTTGGACTTCAACACTTTAGATACATCGTTCTAAATGACCGACGCACAACAAAATGTGCAAAAGTGAGAACAGCTGTCAAAGTGAAATGCAACATTCAGCTAATGAGCATGACTCCACCTTGTGGAGACTAAACAGATCTCAGAACTGTTGCATCTGTTCAGACTAGCAAGGCTGCTCATTGTTTTAATTGTGCAAATGCACTAAATGGGCTGTTGAGTGGCGTCTGCTGAAAACTATAGCATCATTCACTAATCTCCTTTTCGCCCAACCCGTGGGGTATTATGTATCTAATTTATTTCCCAGAACTGCTGTATGAAGGACATTAGTTTTGAAATGTGTTCCACTTCACTGTTTAGGAAGCAACACAACATTAAACCTCCTGTTTTTCACTCCCCCTGAAATCCAATCGCGGGTGATGAATTTGAAACTGATGGCCACATCTTCAGAGCCGGACACTCAGCTGATGCGGGCTGTTGAAAAATGAGAAGAGGGAGGAGGCAGAGGAACGTGGGGCACGACGAAAGGAGAGAGGAATAAGGATACAGTGGTGGATTTATGACTTCTTGTTTAGAGCATACTGCTGAAACAGACTCATAAATGTTTCTGATGGTCCGGAGATAAATTACTCCTAACGTGTCGGCTCAGCAGACTATAAATAATTCTAAAGAAAAGTTTAATTATTTTCTATCCATCCGATTTGGGTTGGGTATATTTACCATATAGGCCTGTGTTTAATTACATGGCATAGCCCAATTAAATCTGTGTGATTGGGTTTAAGTTTTACGTGCAAAAACCAGCACTGGAGAAGCTAATTCTACAGGCTTGCTTCCCCTTTGCAGCACATTTAGCCTATTTGTTGTGATTTGATTTGAAACTCCTCCATTTTTTTCCATATAAATAGCTCAACGACACTTTTAACTCAACTCATCAAGACAGCAAAAAAAACAATCAGGTATGTGTATGCATGCACACACACGCACTGTAGACATGAAATGCATGCATTTCTTTAAGTAGCATCAGGAGAACAAATGCATGCTCTTAAAATGCATTTTTGCATGAGAAGACTTGTGCAGTGTTGTCTGTGTAGGTGGGACGCCTGCAACTGACCACTGTGTGGGATTGTGTGTGAGAGCTCTTATGCGTTGGTGGAGGTTTCCTCTGGAGAAGTGAAGCTGTAGTTGATCTGTTGGGGGGGGGGGAAAAAGAAGCAATACTTTTTTCTTTGCCATTGTACAAATTTCATTCGATCCTCTGTGTTCAGCTTTTATCTCAGCGGTTCTAAATTGTCCTTTCTCCTGCCTCTTCAGATTATTGATTTCTCCGAGCAGTCTATCTTCAGTTTAGGATGCCAAGATTGAGATCAGGATTTATGACCTTATCAGTGTTTTTTTTCATTCTGGAGTTTTATACCTCTTCCTGATTTAAAGCTCAAATTTAAACCTCACTCAATGTGTAATTTTTTTTTATGAATATGTAGTGGCTGTAAAACTGTTTCAGTTGAAAAAATAAAAAAATATATATTTTTTTGTTTTGTTTTATTTGGCTAAAATTAATTGTCTTTGGTTCATGGAAGTATGTGGGAAATGTAAATGGAAAAAAAATGCACCATAATTCATTCCTCAGTTGAAATTAATTCATGGGAATAAGCTGTACTGTGATTTCTGAGTGCTCTATGATTGATTATTCTGGTCTTGCTGGTTAAAAGCCACAGGACAATACAGTAAAATGATAATAGGTTTAAAATGCATTTTCTTTAATGTTACTTTTCTGATTAGTCTTTAGAGAATGGTACATTTTCAAAGTTTATATTTTGAGAGTTTATATACCGATCAAGCCTTGAGTGATTATGTCTGTACATCATGGTCACCCTCAACACCCTCCACTAAATGCACAAACATTTACAATATACATGCAATTTAAAAATGTTGTACTGTGTTTAAAAGAAGGAAATAGAGAAGTTGTGGAGAGTCAAGGCCTCAGTGGTGCCAGTGGTCATCGGAACACTCCCGAATTGGGTCAGTAGCTCTTGCAGATCCCAAAAACAACAACAGAGATCCTGTCCAGAAGAGCACAGTTCTAGGAACAGATAAGATACTGTGCAGAACCCTCATGTTCTCAGGCTTTAGGTATATCAGCTTGAAGTTTAAACTGCAACTTTACATGTGGACAAGTAGTGGTTTTTACTCAACACTCAGTTTTTCAATAAACACTTACTGTATGCACATGTGAGCAAATAGTAGCTGCAGCTAGCTGTAGCACATCCAGTGCTGTCTGGGGTATTTCATGCAGTAATAGCATCATATTTATATTCACGTTGTAAAATGTTTGATATGGAGTTGCTTTAAGGTGGCTATCATTTTGACCTTGCTCATATAAACAGTTTGTCAGTCAGAACTAATTAATTTTAATATTATTATTTTTGTTAACTGAGGTTGTTCAAAGAGCTATCTACAACAGGTAAGATATTAATTGTTCATAGCCTATTCAGAGACCCCAACTTCAAAAGACTTGAACTATAAGCTGTGTCATGGTGGCTCTTGTTAGCGATGTTGCCTCTCAGCGAGAAGGTTGCCGGTTCAAATCTTGGCCCGGGACCTTTTTGGGTGGAGTTTGCATGTTCTCTCCGTGCATGCGTGGGTTTTCTCCAGCCACTCCGATTTCCTCCCACTGACCAAAAACATGCATATTAGGCTGATCGGTAACTCTAAATTGTGCAGGCGTCCATGTGGTGGCTGGACATGTACCTTATCAACGCAGGTAATAAAAGCAGGTACAGTAAATGGAATGGATGGATGGATAGATGAACAATGCCACTGCTAAAAATGACTTTTAAACTGTTTCAAAGGAAAATAAAACAGCTCTTCCAGGTTTGCCATTGAGAATAAATTACTTCAATAAAATACCCAGGTGTCTCTTAGAGAGCAGATAATTAAACACCTTACATCGAAGGCTATCCAGCTGTAGTTCAAGTGTCGGAAAGCTCAGACTGATGAATGCCATCATTATAAAAGACAACATTCGAAACCATCGCAGTGGACAGTAAAACTCATCAAAACTCGCAGCAGGAGGGACTGAGTAAATCTCAGGAAAGGTAGCTTGAACATTTATTTAAGATTAGACTATTTTAAAGATCGCTTTGCTTAACACACAGAAAATAAACAATGTTCTTGTGATTTAACTTCATCGTGAACTTTAAGCTGAAAACTCATTAGCAAATAACGCTTGGGTAAAAAATATGTCATCGGTAGTCTTGGGGATGTATTCACGGTGTTGTGTGAACAATCAAACCCAGTGACGGAAGCCATCTTTTGGAACAGCTTGAATGACGATGGCTTTGAACCTGCTTTGTCAAACAGCTGCAGTTACTTAAAGATACAACTTGATCGCTGTGCAGT
The DNA here is from genome assembly GCA_031762435.1 of Hypsolebias longignatus. Lineage (NCBI taxonomy): Eukaryota > Metazoa > Chordata > Actinopteri > Cyprinodontiformes > Rivulidae > Hypsolebias > Hypsolebias longignatus. Next base: position 20,778,177 of record JARVGV010000646.1, read on the forward strand.
GAGTAAGAATATAAAAAGAATGAAAACAATGTCTAGATGAATTATCAAATATCATGTTTTTCTTAAATTCTCATTAGAGTCAAGAGGCTATTTATTTCAGAAGTCATGTCCATATGACTCTGGATTTTACATCTGCCTCTGCACCTTCAATAGAGATACCATTGAAACATTAATTGAGTCCTACTTAGCATAATTAAACAGTATTAAGTTAATTACCCCTGGCTTAGTCGCTGTAATAAAATGACACAGCTCATCTGTGCACAACCTTTTCCTCAGGTGGGAGTTACAATGTGCTTAGGGCAATACATTACCATGCTGGCAAAGGCCCGCGTGGCATTTTTGTGGAGGGGTATACTTTGTATTTTTCTTGTCTCTATCCGCCAGACCATGCAGCGTTTTCCACTGCAGGGGCTCTATAGTAAGGGGGCACCAGAAACTATATTCCTAGAACGATGACCTAACTCCCTAGAGAATGCAAGCTTGTGTCTGATCTTTGCGCAGGAAGGTTAATGTGGGCGCGTTGATCCGAGGACCACCATTTGTCCTGCAGGAGATGTCCTTTAATGCGACGGCAATAACTCATTCTGAAACTTCTCATCATGGCTTCATGATTGGGGAGGGGTTTGGACCTGGGTGCTGGTTGGAGGGCACAAGCTGTGCAAGGATTGCTAAATGTGCGTGCTGCATGATGGATGAAAGATTGAAGTATTGGCCCTGAACTAGGTGAAGGAATTTAGAGACATTAAAGCTCAAGAGTAGTGGGGCTACGATAACCTTGCCTCAGTCAGGTCTGGGATAAACTTTCCTTTCCTTATGATTAAAAATACACAACGTTTTAGTGGTTCATAAAGCAACAGGAACAGAAAGGATTATGGTTTTGTTAAAAGGTTTGGGTAGGACAGAAAAATCTACCTTAAGATTTATAGAGACAAGAAAACCCCTATTGACTTCAGCTGATGGCTTGGTCTATTCAAGCAGTGGGCAGTAAAGAACTGTGTGTAAAATCCATGGCATCAGGCGGACACATCAGCCCCACAGCTAATGACCTGTAGTAGTAACTGTAGTCATAAAATGCATGGGCATTCTGAAAGAGAAGAGCCATTAAATCTTTCTGTGAATTATTATTCAAACAGGAAACGGTATCTTCTTTCGTCCTGATGCATTCTCAATAATCCAGGTAGATAAATCTAATAAGGTTGAGTCAGGTCCTCGGGACAGATTTTTCTTTGTTCAAGCATTTCGTCTTTTATCCAATACAACTTCTTCACTCTGAGGAGATGCAACAAACTCAGTCTTACAAATAGCACCTTCTCATAGTGGATCAACCAGTTTGCTGGTGACAGACAAAACTAGCTGTTCACATGCAAAGGGAGGATCATCAGCCTATCGACAGGGCACTAACGATTGTTTGTTGGGCTGTAAGGTAATAACAGATATTTTCCAAAACACGTGGATAATAAAACTTTAACTTTTGATCTTTTTTTGATTCAGTCTAGCACAAAGCTAACACCACTCATCATGCTGTGAACACCTTCTCAGATGTGAAGCATGGTGGTGGCAGCATCATGCTGAGGAGGAAGCTTTCATCAGCATAAACTGGAACGACGTCAGATTCAAGGGGATGGTGACTGGCTTAAAATACAGGGAGATTCTTTATGGAACCTTATTTGAGTCTTTTTTGAGACAAAGACTGAGATGATAGGTGACAGGCCAGGCCAGTGATTCAGAAGACTTGTGGACAGAAAACAACAAGGAACTCAGTGTCCCTTGCCTGGACGTGGGTTACCGGGCCCCACCCTGGAGCCAGGCCTGGGGAAGGGGCTTGTCGGCAAGTGCCTGTTGACCGGTCTCTACCCAGTCGGGCTCAGCCAGAAGGAGCACCATGGGTTTGCCTGCCTGTGGACCCACCACCTGCAGGAAGGGCCATAAAAGTCAGGTGCATGATGCCATGAGCAGTGGCCGAAGGGGCTCTGAAAAAGCGAGTCCGATTATTGGTGGAACCTCAGATCCAGGAGGACCAATGTGGGTTCCATCCTGGCCGTGGAACACTGGATCAGCTCTTTACCCTCACAAGGGTCCTCGAGGGGTCATGAGAGTTTGTCCATCCAGTCTGTGTTTTGTGGACTTGGAGAAGGCATTTCAGGTCTCTCTTGTAAATGAGTCCCCGATGCTCAATGGGATTTACCTATATAAATAAAAAATGTGACCATATTCCTCGGTGTACACTGTTGGGGTGCTCTGAGAGTATGGAATTGGGGGCCCATTGTTACAGTCTGTTCGGTCCCTATAAGCAGTGTGAGAGTTTGGTTTGCAGTGCTGGAAGTAAGTTGGGCCCCTTCAGGGTGGAAGTTGGACTCCGCCAGGGCTGACCGTTGTCACCTATTCTGTTCATAAGTTTTATGAACAGAATTTCTCAGTGCAATCAGCGGGCGGAGGGTTTCGGGTTCAGTGGCCGCAGGATTCCGTCTCTGCTCTTTGCAGATGATGTGGTCCTGTTAGCCATGTCGTGCTGTGATCTTCAGCTCTCACTGGAGAGGTTCGCAGCAGAGTGTGAAGTGGCTGGGATGAGAATCAGCACCTCCAAATCTGAGGCCATGGGCCTCAACCAGAAAAAGGTGGATTGCTCTCTTCAGATCGAGGGTGAGGTTCTGCCTCAATTGGATGAGTTCAAGTATCTCCGGGTTTGTTCACAAGTGAGGGAAAAATGAAGCCTGAGATTGACAGACTAACTGGTACAGCGTTTGCAGTATTGCGGACTCTGTACCGGTCCGTTGTGGTGAAGGGAGAGCTGAGCTGTAAGGCAAAACTCTCTGTTTACCGGTCGGTTTACGTTCCTACCCTCACCTATGGTCACGAGCTCTGGGTAGTGACCAAAAGAATGAGATTGCTGATACAGGCGGTTGAAATTAGTTTCCTCTGTAGGGCAGCTGGACTCCATTAGAGACAGGGTGAGAAGTTCAGTTATCTGGAAGAGACTCAGAGTAGAAACGCTGCTCCTCCACATCAAGAGGAGCCAGTTGAGATGGTGCGGGCATCTGGTAAGGATGCTCCTTGGGCATCTCCCTAGGGAGGTGGTTCGGGCATGTCCGACTGAGAGGAGACCTCAGGGAAGACCCTGGACATGCTGGAGAGACTATTTCTCTTGGTTGACATGAGAACGCCTTAGAATCCTCCTAGAAGAGCTGAAAGAGGTGGCTGTGGAAAGAGATGTCTGGGCCTCCCTGCTCAAGCTGCTGCTCCCGTGACCCAACTAATGTGTTTTCTACTGCATTTCAGATTGTTTCTGTCCATGTTAAGGGGATGTCTGGTTATCCTTGGTCCTTCAGGATCAGGTCCCTCGTGCTTGCAAACCTTTGAAACAAACATTGGGTCTTAGCCCTTTTCCTCTGCACCAGCATAAATGGCTGTCTGTAAACCTTTTACATAGTTGATGCATTCTGATCACAAAAAGTATGACAAAAAATGTGCAAAGCACATTGACAGACAAATTTGATTATGTCTTACGTTTCTTAAACTGTGTCCTTTGGTATAAGCAAGTACATGAACATCTTGTCCAAGTTGTAATAAACAAAACAAGAGATACAATGAATAACGGATCATTTCTCTGTAACAAAAAGTCTATTGATGACTTCATGTCCAAATTGAGTCTTTTTTCTAAAGGGATTGCTTGATGTTCCCATCAAGGTGCTGAACAAACAACTGCAGAGCCTCCATCAGCTCTCTTATTTCTCTCAGTGCAATATGTTGTTTTTGTACAAAATCCTGAGCACATCACCCCTGATTTGCCTTGAGAGTAAATATTTTATGAAATGCTTGTTTGGCATTTCAGACTGCAGGAGACTTGTAGTGTTTATGAAAATAAAAACATGCTAATGTGCAGCTTGTTAGCCTCAGATGACCTGACATTTGCACAGTTTCGGTAATGAACCTGTAAAAAAAAAAAAAAAAAAAATTTTTTTGGGGGGAGGGGGGCACTTCAGGGCATTTTGAATTTGTTGACTCCAAACATTAACCAGTTGTATATGTATAAGCAATGATTAAGTTGTAAGTTGTTTCCGGAAGTTAACGGTAAAGTTTCAACCTCCTAGGGCCTGGCATCCACATATGCAAGAGTTCGGGTCTTAGGAGGTTCATCAAAGGTCAAGTGCAATGAGTAGCACTTGAGTATGTCTTGGAGATGAGCCTCAGCTCCAAACACACTAAAGTTAAGCTTATTGTTTGTAGAACTGATTGAACTGTATCCATTTGTATGTTTTCTGGGTTCAGCTGGATGTAGTGGTCCTCTTCAAGCAGGTTGTTTCCAAACTAAATATACATGCAATGATTACTTGCTGCAATTTTCATTAAAACTGGACCCGTCGTTGTGTTTTGTATTGACAGCTTTGCTGTTTAATGGCATAAAAAGCATCTTCCAGTTTGCTTTGTTCTTCCTTCACTCCTGCTCTGCATCTCTAATTAGTCTAATTTATTTCCCTTGTTTTGTGTTTACGCCTCAATTTCCTGTGCTTTCTGCTAGTTTGGTGTCCACTTCCACAGATCTACAACCAGTCAAGGTAAGTGTGCACTGTTGATACCTATTAACATGCATCTAAGGATGTAGTGTATTTTTCGGACTGTAACGCACGCTGAATTATAAGGCACAACATCAATGAACATACATCTTATCATTAAGTGAAATAAGTTCATTTTGCCAGATTTTTGAGTGTCATATACCACAGAAAATTGATTTGAGGTCAGTAAACACAACTGGAATTAATACCGGATTATAAGGCTCACTGTCGATTTTTGAGAAAATTAAAGGATTTTAAGTGCGCCTTTCAGTCCAAAAAGTATGGTAGCTACGTTAAATGTTTCCTTAAAGAAATGCATGTTACCACCTAATATGCCAGAGTTTTAGTCTTCTATCATCATTTGCAGAAAAGAGATGTGGTAATATCAATTTTGCATTAGCTCGATGAAGTCAATCAGTGGTTGATGCACATCCAAAGATTACTTTCTGATAATTGCATTGAAGTCCATCAAGAGGTTCATGAGATATTTTGATCGAATAAGCCTTGCATAGACATTGGCAAGACCTCAGATGTACTGGAATATACTGTATCATCATTGTTTGTGCAGGAAAAATGATATATTTGTTACAGCTATTAAAAATAAAATACTGTACACATTCTACAAAAGCGTATATAAATCCAGCTTTTTAAAAGCATTTCTTTGACCGGTTGTTTATCTGAGTGCTGGCTATTTTTCATAATGACACAAATGAGTCGCATTTTCTTAAAAAGCAGTCGTAAAATGTTGTGAGTGAATGCGTGAGGCACGTTTGAAGAAAAACATGGTCAGACAAATGGAAGCTCTTATAACTTGAGATGCAGTATATGCTGCAGGGCTCCAGCCGCAGCGCCCATCAACATGCTGAAACTCTGACCCACGAGCACTTAGCTGTCATTACTGCATCATTACGTGGTTTTACATGATCCCATTGCAAGTTCTTATTTTCTGATGAAAATCAGACATTACGGCCGTTGTTCAGTTTCCACAAACAACAAGCATTTAACAATGCAGCAGTAACTTTTAACTTCACACAAATTCTGAACTTTTTACAGTGCAAAGTAAAGAAAATCACAGGTGAAAACAGAACAAGTGGAAAAACAGCTGCGTAACAGGCACCATGTTGTTTTATTATCAGCTAAAGTATCGTAGTAAGCACTATAACTCAATCAGTTGTACATATTTTTAGCAACATTTTCTGTAGCCGCTGACTGTCATTTACAAAGCATACTTCAAACTTTCTAAACTAAGATTAAACAAAACACAAATAATCTATACTTGTACAAAAATCATGACTATATTGTATGATCATTGTTTTTGAAATATAATAATAACAATAATGTGCATGTATTGTCATTATATGTTCCCATACAACTGTGAAATTGGCTCTCTGCATTTAACCCATCCACCACCAGGTGGAGCAGTGGGCAGCCTTTGGAGGTGCCCAGGGAGCAACTGGGGATGGGGTGTCCTGCTCAGAGGCACCACGAGATGTGCAATGACTGGAGACTGAACCCAGGACCTTCGGGTCCCAAGTCGGCTGCCCTGCCCCTACACCATATACAAGGAGTTATGCATTTTATTTATTTTTATTCTGATATGTGGAATGGCCTTAGATACATTTTTGCTGTCATCACAAAACATGTAAATAATAAAAGTCAATTGAAGATGGATATATATTTAATTATTATTATTATTATTATTATTATTATTATTATTATTATTATAAATTTCCATATTTTAAGTTATTGTTTGAAAGAATTTCACTAAAAATGAATATACTGTACTGTAAAATGATGCTTTTTAAAATTAATTATTTTGTATTAACTTATTTTTCCCCAATAAACAAATAAAATGAAGCCTAAATTAATAGCAACTATAAATAAAGACATTTTGTATTTATTTATTATTTTATTAACCTTTTTTTTTTTTTTAACCAGACAAATCCCGTTGAGATCACAGATCTCTTTTGTAAGGGAGGCCTGGGCCTGAAGGCAGACTAACATGCATGTTTTTGGTCTGTGGGAGGAAACCAGAGCACCTGGAGAAAACCCACGCAAGAACGAGTAGAACATGCAAACTCCACACAGAAAGACTACAGGTCCAACCAAGGATTGAACCCAGGACCTTCTTGCTGTGATGCAACAGTGGTAACCACTGAGCCATTGTGCTGCCAAAAAAAGTCCAGTGTTGGAAGAGAGATTCCAACCGACTGTCGAAGCTTGGATTGAGTAAGGCCAGAGACTGGCTTCAGTCCAAGTCATGGAATTGTTGACCAGGAGCCTCTAGTCTGACAGAGTCCTCCACTTTCCTCCTGAACGTTGCTTTAGAGATCTCAAAAAAGTTAAAAACAAAACAACTGGACTTTATTTGTAACTGAAGACGTTTTGCTTCTTATCCGAGGAGCTTTCTCAATTCAAAGAAACGAGGAGTATGGGATTCAAGTTATAAAGCTGTGGTGTTCTCTTAGCTTGCATAATGCAGATTGACACATGCAGACTGACCTCACTCTTCACAATAGAGGATCGTTAGTGTCTTTGTTAGTCCCACCCACCGAGGGGCCACTCAGGTCACATGGTTGGAATTCCTAATAGGAGTGAAACTGGCTGGGTATCAGTCCTAAAGCTGCATTGTAAGTTTTTAAAATCTGAAACGACCTCCTCTGTTTAAAGATGTTTTCTCTCTTTTTACATAAACAGCCTGATTCATCCTCCTTTTAACTTTATTTTGGATTTACCATGTCCTGGACGACTGAAAATCTTCACCAACTTTGCTTTAGGGACAAAATAAGAAAATATTCAGATTGATCAAACCGTACGTTTCTGTGCAGCTTTCTTTATTCATCCTGATGAAGGTGGAACTGAGGCTCCGCCCCCTGACACACCTCAGTTTCAACAGATAAACCGATGCAGACGTGTCCTGCATGTGTGTTTCGCCTCTGTCCGAGCCAATTGTCTAGATGCAGTGCATCTAGGCGATGCGGACATGACATGCCTCCCCACCATCACAGACATCTACACCTCCAGATGCAGGAAGAGAGCCACCTGCATCATGAAGGACCACACTCAC